>OY759227.1:10659622-11259622 GCA_963662175.1 Aradus depressus | reverse complement strand
TGAGCCGGCTTGAGCAAGTTTCCAGCTGCTGTTTTGATGGCATAATACATCTCCTCAAAGGCCTCCACATTTTGATAGGAGGGCACATGATCCGGATCCAGGGTGATCTCCAAGTCATTGATATGCTCCACCAGGTCTTGGAAACCTGAGCGGATCTCCTCTATATCTTCATACCGACTTTTGAAAATCGCGATCTTACTTTGATCACTGCCCGCAGCGACGGACGCATCATATAATAGCTGCAGCTTCCGAAACTTATTCTCCTTCTTGGCTACAAAACGTTTTAACTGGGACTCTGTCTTCATTGTTTTTGGCATGGAGAGGAAAAAAAATATATATATGTATATATATGTATACAATGAAGAAAATGTAAACGATATTTCGTAAAATATAAAATGTACGAAATAGAAATAACGTAAATAATATTTCCTCAAATATATATATACCTAAGAGTATATGGTGAAGGAAGGATTATATGGTAAAGAAAAGGTAAACAATATTTCGTAAAGGATAAAACGTAAGATAGAAAACGTAAATAATACTTCCTAAGGTACCTATAAGATATAATTGTATAAGGTAAAGAAAGGTACACTTTGAAAAAAATGAAATTAAACTAATCCCAAATTTTCAAAAAAAAGTTTAAATAAAAATGATTAAAAACTTTGAAAATAACTTATTATTTTTATAGGACTGTTTTGATCCGGCGGCGTAGGACCAATATGTACACGCCGGGTGTATGTATAACTGATAAAAGTGGACTGTATATAAAAAAAGGTAAAAATGAAAGCATGGCCTCTACTCACGGCATGGGTGAACGAGGTCAAGGTTAGGTGAGGGACCAGGTCAGATGGTCAACAACTGATGTTCGACAGATCAGAGAGGGACCAAGTCAGATGATCAACAACTACTACTAGTTCAGGTCCGCTCCCCTCCTCTCTTCATAGATAGCGCTAGCTGCAACGGGCCTAGTGGCGCTGCGATGTACACTCACTACAAGTCAGGGGAGGGGGGGGGGGGGGGGGGGGGAGGAATAAGGAAATGCCAGGCCTCAACAACATGCATTAAGCAAAGGTACTCTAGATAAGAAAGATAGCAGATATAAGGACGGCAAAGCTAATTTAGTTTGTTATTGTTGCGGAAAAAAGGGACATATCAAAATGGATTGTCAATATAAAAATAGTAAATGAAGTAAGTGTGGGCGTAAGGGACATCTTCGCAAAGTTTGTAGAGCCAAAATTAGAGTGAATGAGGTAAGTGAGTCTACCGTCCACCGACCCTTTTTGCGGCCTTCAACTGACTTTACTGATACAATGTAATTCTGTGCTGTTTGGGTAAAGGGGTATATGTCAATTTTTTGTGAAAATGGGTAACACCTATCTAAAGCAAGTCATAAGTTGCTTTAGATAGGTGATCTCTATGTTGGGGTAAAGAGAAATAAGTCAGAATCTTATGATATCATTGAAAAAAAAGGAAGTGAAAAGGGGGACAACTGAGAAACATGGGAGTTCTCTGAAAACTGAAAAACTGACATAATATGAGATAAATTCTGTGGTGTTTTATCTCATTTTATTTACCGAATTTATCTCATCGGGTTCGTCTCGTTAACAGTATTGATTGACCTTTTTCTTATAACAAACTTTAGAAAAATTATTTTTCTTTCCACAGTGCTTGCAAATTTTTCCAAATGCCGGACAACGCCCGATCACATGTGCCCCTCCACAAAATTTACAATTAGATCTTGCTACTATGACTACAACTAGCTTGATTAATCTTATCAATTGAATTTGGAGACGAATCACCTGACATTTGATTTATTTGTTTCTCAATGGTTTCGGAATTTTTACATATGTTCAGTGCTTGTAATAAATTCAGGGTATCTGCAATTAAAAGTTTTTTTTGAATTTTATATTTTTTTTATTCCTATTATGAATTGTGTTAGCACAAGGTTTTTAGTCCAGTGTGTACTTATGCTATTATCATTATTGATGCAAATTTGTGCATCAAGGAATCTGATACTATTTGATTCTGATTCTTCTAAAGTGAATTTAATATTTTTATGAAAATAATTGAACATTATAAGGAGTTCTGTGTATTTATTATCTTCTGTGTTCATGAGTAAATCATCTATGTATTTCGCAATGAAAACTGGTTTAATTTTGGATTTTTCTAATTGTGTTTTAATTAAAAGGTTTAAAACAATTCCAGATAAATTAACACTCACACGTCCACCTATAGGAAGACCTTTAAGTTGTCTGAAATATTTATTATTATATTTAAAGTAACTATTATTTGTACATAGTTTAATTCCTTCTAAAAATATTTTTTTATTCTTAATGACTGTGTGCAATTTTATTTTCTCCCAGTTATTATTAATTATTTGATAACACAATTCTAATGGTATATTAGTAAAAAGGGATTCTACATCAAAACTACATAATTGATATGTTTTATATTTATCTAATTTAAAACTTTTAAGTTTATTTTTAAGTTCCTCTGCATTTTTACGTCGTATATATTATCTTTATTTAAGGCATCTAATGCAGGGTTGAGAAAATTAGCAGGTTATCTATGGGTGGACGTATGAGTGTTAATTTATATGGAATTGTTTTAAACCTTTTAATTAAAACACAATTAGAAAAATCCAAAATTAAACCAGTTTTCATTGCGAAATACATAGATGATTTACTCATTAAGATAATAAATACACAGAACACCTTATAATGTTCATTATTTTCATAAAAGTATTAAATTCACTTTAGAAGAATCAGAATCAAATAGTATCAGATTCCTTGATGCACTAATTTGCATCAATAATGATAATAGCATGGACTAAAAACGTTACAGCAAGTAATTCAATTTTAAATTTTTACAGCTTCCACTCAAATATCAAATTATAAATACGGCTAAAAATTTCATACATAGAGCTATAGTATTAACAGATAAACAATTTCTAAATAAGATTCAAAATCAAATTTACAAAATATTAAATGAAAACTTTTTCCCACATAATTTGGTGCATAAATTATGGAAAAACACTTTATTCAACAGAAAAACCCCCAACAAAAATATCACCCCCAAAAATAACAATAATAAAGACACTGATAACAGCGATAAATCCCAAAATGCTAAAAAAGTGAAAAAAAATAACCCCCAAAAAAAGCTTACTGATTTTTATTCGAATAATAATAATCTATATTAATAAAGCTGAAACGGGGTTTGTTTGTTTGTTTGTTTGTATGTATGTATGTATGTATGTATGTATGTATGTTTGTTCCAGCATCACGCCCAAACCGCTGGACGGATTTTTATGAAACTGCCCATGTAGCATTCTTTTGAGCCCGATTGAATGATAGGCTATGTGGCGTCCCAAAATTTTGATCAGGAGGGGGGGTTGTGGGGGGCCTAAGTAAAAAAATAGTGCTAACTCATTAACTAATGGGCGAATTGTCATGAAATTTCACAGGTAGTCTTTTTAAAATCCAAACAGGAAAAAAAGGTGTGTGGCGACCCAAAGTTTTGATCGGGAGGGGGGGTTGTAAGGGGGGCCTAAGTATATAAATAGTGCTAACACATTAACTAATGGTCGAATTGTCATGAAATTTCACACGTAGTCTTTTTAAAAGCCAAACAAGAAAAAAAGGTGTGTGGCGTCCCAAAGTTTTGAACGGGAGGGGGGGTTGTGGGAGGCCTAAGTATAAATATAGAGCTAACTCATTAACTAATGGGCGAATCGTCATGAAATTTCACATGTAGTATTTTTAAAAGCCAAATAGGAAAAAAAGGTGTGTGGCGTCCCAAAGTTTTGATCGGGAGGGGGGGTTGTGGGGGGGCCTAAGTAAAAAAATAGTGCTAACTCATTAACTAATGGGCGAATTGTCATGAAATTTCACAGGTAGTCTTTTTAAAATCCAAACAGGAAAAAAAGGTGTGTGGCGACCCAAAGTTTTGATCGGGAGGGGGGGTTGTAAGGGGGGCCTAAGTATATAAATAGTGCTAACACATTAACTAATGGTCGAATTGTCATGAAATTTCACACGTAGTCTTTTTAAAAGCCAAACAAGAAAAAAAGGTGTGTGGCGTCCCAAAGTTTTGAACGGGAGGGGGGGTTGTGGGAGGCCTAAGTATAAATATAGAGCTAACTCATTAACTAATGGGCGAATCGTCATGAAATTTCACATGTAGTATTTTTAAAAGCCAAATAGGAAAAAAAGGTGTGTGGCGTCCCAAAGTTTTGATCGGGAGGGGGGGTTGTAAGGGGGGCCTAAGTATAAATATAGAGCTAACTCATTAACTAATGGGCGAATCGTCATGAACTTTCACGTAGTATTTTTAAAAGCCAAATAGGAAAAAAAGGTGTGTGGCGTCCCAAAGTTTTGATCGGGAGGGGGGGTTGTAAGGGGGGCCTAAGTATAAATATAGAGCTAACTCATTAACTAATGGGCGAATCGTCATGAACTTTCACGTAGTATTTTTAAAAGCCAAATAGGAAAAAAAGGTGTGTGGCGTCCCGAAGTTTTGAACGGGAGGGGGGGTTGTAAGGGGGGCCTAAGTATAAATATATAGCTAATTCTTTAACGGTTGGTCGGATTGTCACGAAATTTCACATGGAGTATTCCTGAAGGCCAAATAGAAAAATAAGGTGTGTGGCGTCCCAAAGTTTTGAACGGGAGGGGGGTTGTGGGGGGCCTAAATATAAATATAGAGCTAACTCATTAACTAATGGGCGAATCGTCATGAAATTTCACGTAGTATTTTTAAAAGCCAAATAGGAAAAAAAGGTGTGTGGCGTCCCAAGGTTTTGAACGGGAGGGGGGTTGTGGGGGGGCCTAAGTATAAATATAGAGCTAACTCTCTAACAGTTGGTCGGATTGTCACGAAATTTCACATGGAGTATTCCTGAAGGCCAAATAGAAAAATAAGGTGTGTGGCGTCCAAAAGTTTTGAACGGGAGGGGGGGATGTGGGGGGCCTAAGTATAAATATAGAGCTAACTCATTAACTAATGGGCGAATCGTCATGAAATTTCACATGTAGTATTTTCAAAAGCCAAATAGCAAAAAAAGGTGTGTGGCGTCCCAAAGTTTTGAACGGGAGGGGGGTAGTGGGGGGGCCTAAGTATAAATATAGAGCTAACTCTTTAACAGTTGGTCGGATTGTCACGAAGTTTCACATGTAGTTTTCCTGAAGACCAAATAAAAAAATAGGCGGTGTGACGGCTCAAAAGTTTTTGCGGGAGGGGGGGTTGTGGGGGGACCTAAGTATAAATATAGAGCTAACTCATTAACTAATGGGCGAATCGTCATGAAATTTCACATGTAGTATTTTTAAAAGCCAAATAGGAAAAAAAGGTGTGTGGCGTCCCAAAGATTTGATCGGGAGGGGGGGTTGTAAGGGGGGCCTAAGTATAAATATAGAGCTAACTCATTAACTAATGGGCGAATCGTCATGAAATTTCACGTAGTATTTTTAAAAGCCTAATAGGAAAAAAAGGTGTGAGGCGTCCCAAAGTTTTGAACGAGAGGGGGGGTTGTGGGGGGGGGGGCTAAATATACATATAGAGTTAGCTCATTAACGGTTGGTCGTATTGTCACGAAATTTCGCATATATTATTCCTGAAGGCCAAATAGAAAAATAAGGTGTGTAGCGTCCCAAACTTTTGAACGGGAGGGGGGTTGTGGGGGGGCCTAAGTATAAATATAGAGCTAACTCATTAACTAATGGGCGAATCGTCATGAAATTTCACATGTAATATTCCTAAAGGTCAAATAGAAATATTAGGTGTGTGACGGCCCAAAATTTTGAACAGGAAGGAGGGTTGTGGGGGGGGGCTAAATATACATATAGAGTTAGCTCATTAACGGTTGGTCGTATTGTCACGAAATTTCGCATATATTATTCCTGAAGGCCAAATAGAAAAATAAGGTGTGTGGCGTCCCGAAGTTTTGAACGGGTGGCGGGGTTGAGGGGGGGAGGGACTAAGTATAAATATAGAGCTAGCTCATTAACGATTGATCGTATTGTCATGAATCGGATTGTCATGTATTTCACATGTAGTAGTAGTAGTAACTATGTATTCGCTGTGGGGTTCACTGTTGCAAGACATTTACTAGCTGTGATGTCCAGCGTTCCTAATATCGTACTAGCTGTGGGGTCCGCTTTTGCAAGGCACTTACTAGCTGTAGTGCCCAGCGTTCCTAACTATGTAAAGCTGTGAAGTTCGCTGTTGCAAAGCACTTACTAACTGTAATGCCCAGCGTATTTAACTACGTACTAGCTGTGGGGTCCGCTGTTGCAAGGCACTTAATAGCTGTGATGCCCAGCGTTCCTAACTTCGTACTAGCTGAGGGGTCCGCTGTTGCGAGGCACATACAAGCTGTGGTGACCAGCGTTCCTAACTACGTACTAGCTGTGTAATGAAACGTACTGGTAGACAGTCAATCTAGAACTGATTTATTCTAATATAACATATGTTTATACATATTCATCACATCTCCCTTTCAAAACTACAGAGAACAAGTATTATGGAAATACAACAACAAAATATAACATGAAACAAACAGCAAGTTCTCATGGCTGGTATCTGTCCGGTCTGCGGAGGGTGGCCCTATCTCGGAGGCAGTACCCTGAAGCAGGCTGACTCCCAGCTCCCTCTCTGGCAGGATCCATCGTCTCCTCTTCACTGTCCCAAGCCAGCTCTCCCAGCCTCCTTCCCCGTTCCACTGGTCCAACGAACGGTTTCAAAAATCGCCGGTTTCTTTCCACAATTCTTCCATTTTCTAATATAATTCTGAAAGAATTCGGTCTTGCCATTCTCTCTATGATAGTGCACCTGTCCCAAGTGGGTCCTCTTTGCACCAACGCTAGGTCACCTTCATTTAGATTCGCTTTGTAGTGCCGAGTCCCACCTCTATCATAATACACTTTCTGTCTCATCTGTCTTTTTCCTAACTCTTCCGATACCGCCTTCCATTTTGAGGGTTCATAGTTATTCACCTGAGTCGAGGTCATCGGCAGTATTCCTCTTACTTTAAGAGGTAGACAGTCAATCTAGAACTGATTTATTCTAATATAACATATGTTTATACATATTCATCACAAGCAGTGGGGTCCGTTGTTGCAAGACATTTACTAGCTGTAGTGCCCAGCGTTCCTAACTATGTACTAGCTGTGAAGTTCGCTGTTGCAAAGTACTTACTAACTGTAATGCCCAGCGTATTTAACTACATACTAGCCGTGGGGTCCGCTGTTGCAAGGCGCTAGCAGTGTGGCCCAGCGTATTTAACTACGTAGGTACTAGCTGTGGGGTCCACCGTTGCAAAACTCATACTAGCTGTGATGCCCTGTGGTTCTAACTACATACTATCTGTGGGGTCCGCAGTTGCAAGAAACCTACTACCTGTAGGGCCCAGCGTTCCTAAAAACGTACTAGCTGTGAAGTTCGCTGTTGCAAAGCACTTACTAACTGTAATGCCCAGCGTATTTAACTACATACTAGCTGTGGGGTCCGCTGTTGCAAGGCACTTAATAGCTGTGATGCCCAGCGTTCCTAACTTCGTACTAGCTGTGGGGTCCGCCGTCGCAAGGCACATACTAGCTATGATGCCCAGCATTCCCAACTACGTACTAGCTGTGGTGCTCAGCGTTGCAAGCCACATACTAGCTGTGGTCACAAACGTTCTTAAGTACGCACTGACTATGATGTCCAGCGATGCTAAGTATTCACTAGGTGTGGCTTCCGCCGTTGAAAGGCGCATACTAGTTGTGGTGCCCAGAAGTCCTAAAAACTTACTAGCGTTACAACAGCTGAAGGACTATAAGCCTTATTCCGTATGAATAATTTAAAATTATAACATCATGAATGTACTGTCGAGGAACTGAATAGCGTTATAGAAGATATTGGGACAAAAATCAAAGTTCCCCGGGCAACGCCGGGTATTACTGCTAGTCTATATTAATAAAGCTGAAACGGGGTTTGTGGGTGTGTTTGTTTGTATGTTTGTTCCAGCATCACGCCCAAACGGCTGGACGGATCTTCATGAAACTTCACATGTAGCATTCTTTTGAGCCCGATTGAATAATAGGCTATGTGGCGTCCCAAAATTTTATATGGGAGGGGGGGTTGTGGGGGTAGGCCTAAATATAAAGATAGTGATAGATCTTTAACGGATGATCAGATTGTCATGAAATTTCACATGTAGTATTCTTAAAGGCCAAATTGAAAAATATTGTGTGTGGCGTCCCAAAATTTTAAATGGGAGGGGGGGTTGTGGGCGTAGGCCTAAATATAAAAATAGTGATAGATCTTTAACGGATGATCAGATTGTCATGAAATTTCACATGTAGTATTCTTAAAGGCCAAATTCAAAAACATTGTGTGTGACGTCCCAAAATTTTAAATGGGAGGGGGGGTTGAGGGGGGGCGGCTAAGTATAAATATAGAGCTAGCTCATTAACGGTTGATCGTATTGTCACGAAATTTCCCGTGTAGTATTCCTGAAGGCCAAATAGAAAAATAAGATGTGTGGCGTCCCAAGGTTTTGAACGGGAGGGGGGGTTGTGGGGGGGGGGCTAAGTATAAATATAGAGCTAGCTCATTAACGGTTGATCGTATTGTCACGAAATTTCCCATGTAGTATTCCTGAAGGCCAAATAGAAAAATAAGGTGTGTGGCGTCCCAAAATTTTGAACGGGAGGATGGATTGATGGGGGCCTAAGTATAAGTATAGTGATGTCATTAACGGATGATCGGATTGTCACGAAATTTCACATGTAGCATTCATAAAGGCCAAATAGAAAAATAGGGTGTTTGGCATCAAAAAATTGTGAACGGGAGGGGGGTTATGGGGGTAGGCCTAAATTTGAAGATAGTGATAGGTCATTAACGGATGATTGGATTGTCATGGAATTTCACATGTAATATTCTTGATGGCCAAATAGAAAAATACACTATGTGACATCTTAAAAATTTGAAAAGGGGCGGGGGGGCTAAGCATAAAAATAATGCTGAATGATTAAAGGGCAATCGGATTTTCATGAATTTCACATGTAGTAGTAGTAACTATGTATTCGCTGTGGGGTTCACTGTTGCAAGACATTTACTAGCTGTGATGCCCAGTGTTCCTAACTATGTAGTATCTATGGGGTCCGCTGTTACAAAACACTTACTAGCTGTGTTGCCCAGCGTTCCGAACTTCGTACTAGCTGTGGGGTCCGCTGTTGCAAGACATTTACTAGCTGTGATGCCCAGTGTTCCTAACTATGTAGTATCTATGGGGTCCGCTGTTACAAGGCACATACTAGATGTGGTGCCCAGGGTTCCTAACTTCGTACTAGCTGTGGGGTCCGCTGTTGCAAGACATTTACTAGCTGTGATGCCCAGTGTTCCTAACTATGTAGTATCTATGGGGTCCGCTGTTACAAAACACTTACTAGCTGTGTTGCCCAGCGTTCCGAACTTCGTACTAGCTGTGGGGTTCGCTGTTGCAAGGCACATACTAGATGTGGTGCCCAGGGTTCCTAACTTCGTACTAGCTGTGGTGTCCGCTGTTGCAAGGCACAAACTAGATGTGGTGCTCAGCGTTCCTAACTTCGTACTAGCTGTGGGGTCCGCTGTTGCAAGGCACATACTAGATGTGGTGCCCAGGGTTTCTAACTTCGTACTAGCTGTGGTGTCCGCTGATACAAAACACTTACTAGCTGTGTTGCCCAGCGTTCCGAACTTCGTACTAGCTGTGGGGTCCGCTGTTACAAAACACTTACTAGCTGTGTTGCCCAGCGTTCCGAACTTCGTACTAGCTGTGGGGTCGGCTGTTGGAAGGCACATACTAGATGTGGTGCCCAGGGTTCCTAACTTCGTACTAGCTGTGGTGTCTGCTGTTGCAAGGCACAAACTAGATGTGGTGCTCAGCGTTCCTAACTTCGTACTAGCTGTGGGGTCCGCTGTTGCAAGGCACATACTAGATGTGGTGCCCAGGGTTCCTAACTTCGTACTAGCTGTGGTGTCCGCTGTTGCAAGGCACATACTAGATGTGGTGCTCAGCGTTCCTAACTTCGTACTAGCTGTGGGGTCCGCTGTTGCAAGGCACATACTAGCTATGGTGCTCAGCGTTCCTATTTTCGTACTAGCTGAGGGGTCCGCTGTTGCAAGGCACTCACTAGCTGTGATGCCCCGCGTTTCTAACTACGTACTAGCTGTGGGGTCCGCCGTTGGAAAACACATACTAGATGTGATGCCCAGTGGTTCTAACTATGTACTAGCTTTGGGGTCCGCCGTCGCAAGGCACATACTAGCTGTGGTCACAAACGTTCTTAAGTACGCACTGGCTAGGCTGTCCAGCGATGCTAAGTATTCACTAGCTGCGGTTTCCGCCGTTGAAAGGCGCATACTAGCTGTGGTGCCCAAGGGTCCTAAAAACTTACTAGCGTTACTATATCTGAAGGACTATAAGCCTTATTCCGTATGAGTAATTGAAAATTTTAACATCACGAATGTACTGTCGAAAAATTTAATAGACTTATAGGAGATATTGGGAGTAAAGTCAAAGTTCCCCTGGCATCGCCGGGTATTACTGCTAGTTTAACTAATAAAAACGTAATTTTTAATAACATAACAAATCCGACTAATAATTATTACAAATTAAAATACATTCCAGATCTTACTAGTAGCATTAAAAAAAACATTAATATTTGAAAATAAAAAAATGAAATTCGGTCTATGTAATAATAATAAAATCAATAGATTTTTATCAAACATGAAAGAAAAAAAAAATTGAAAAAAAATAATAAAAAACTCAATACTATTTATAAAATTAACTGTACAGATTGTAATAAAGCATATATAGGAGAATCAAAAAGAAATTTGGAAGTAAGAATAAATGAACATAAAAAAAGCATTCAAAATCAAAAAAACAAAAATTTAACAGGTTTAGCACACCGCAGTATAATCAATAACCACAATTTTGATTTCAATAATTATAAAATTTTAGATATAGAAGAAAATAATTCGAAAAGACGACACTTGGAATCCATTTACATTACTAATAATAACGAGAAATCGGTTAATTACAAAAGTGACTTAAAAACAATTGGCCAACATTACGTAGAAATTTTAAATATTATTAAAACATAAAATAATGAAATAGAGAATAAAAAGGAATCGATATCATTTTAGGATGATCGATTTCAATATTAACCACACTCTCACTATTTACATTTAGTTGGTTTCGCGTGTCCATTTCTCTATTAATAAGTACATTAGAAAGTTTGTATTGCACTCTGAATTCGAAATGAGCAGTAAATTGTATGAATTTCTGCTGAATGTTTGGAAGATACTAATTGAGACATATTGTAGTAGACGCGGATATTAATTGTTTTGACTATCCTCAGAAGAATGATAAGGTGAATGTTTGTTATTTTCGTTAATTGTTTTCTCTTAATAATTGTTTTTAGTTGTTCCTTAATTGATTAATATAAATATCAATATGTTATAGAAATCAGACATTTCTACAAGTTGTGATGGTCCTGAAGATGGAGTTATAGCTCCGAAACGTTGACCTAACTGAAAAAATACAAATATATACATCGAAGATTTGTTACTACTCACCCCTCTTGATCAACATTATAGACATCTTCATTAAATTAAACTTTAAATAATAATCACATTTTCGGCATAGCCCTTGTATGGACGATTTTCGCCACAAAGCCCCATCATATTTTGGCAAAACCTTGATGGGAGAATTTTTTTTATATTAATTAAAGTAGGGAGACAGGTTGAAAAGATGAAAAGGATAGAATAGAGACAAATAAGGGTTACATTTAATTTTGAGAAATAATATTTTTTTTGCAAATTTAAAAAGAAGGTTACTTACTATTTTATATAACATTTTTTTGTTTAGTATTAATATATTTAATAAAGTAAGAAAATGCCAATTATCAGAGGAGAGGCGAAGAGATTGTAGGAGGAAAGTAGAGAGGAAGGGTCGAATTCGGAGGAAAGATCTGATATGGAATTATCGGAAGATGGAGGAAGGGAGACTCCAGCTGCAATAGAGTCCACGGAGGGTACAGGTGAGGAGAAATCAGATAAGCTAGATAGATTTATGGAATTAATGACCCAGCAATTAGCAAATTTGAATAGCAATATCAATCAAAAAATAGAAGAACAGGGTAGAGAATTAAGGGAGGATTTGGAAAATATAAGTCAGAGAATAGAAGAACAGGGTAGAGATTTAAGGAGGGATATAGAAAAGCAGGGTAATAAATTAGGAAATCTAGGGATAAATTAACAAAAATAGAAGAACAGGGTAGAGATTTAAGGAGGGATTTGAAAGTGCAAGGAATAGAATTAAGGAGGGATTTGGAAAATATAAATCAGAGAATAGAAGAACAGGGAAAATAATTAAAGGGAGAGATGGGAAATTTAAGAGGTGACATCCAAAATTTAGAAGTTAAATTAAATAAAAAGGTGGACAATTTGATGAACCAAGTAGAGAAATTGCAAATAGAAAATAAAAGAGTTGAAAATGGGATAGATAAAGCAGGAGAAAACTTAGAAAAGCACTTTAATCAAAAAATTAACAAGTTGGATGAAGGGAATTCCGAAGTAGAAAAAGAGGTTCTTATTATTGACAGTCGATCACAAGTTGATGAGGTAGAATGAACAGAGAATAACAGTGGGGAGGAACAGACCCAAATTTTAGAGAAAGAGGTGGAGGAAGAGAGTCAAAAAGTAGAAAAATTAGTATTAAGTGAAATTCAAGAAAATAGGAAGAATATTGATGTGGATGGACAGAGTGAAAGGAACATTTTGATGTTATTAGACAAAACAAACGAACAGACTGAGGACAACAAACAAAAGACAAATTTTAATTTTAAAGAAAATATTGTAGAAACCTATAGACAAACTGAAAATAGAAAGAAGGCTAATAAAAGATATAAGAACAATTTTAAAAAGAGAGTAAAAGAATTTGAACAGGTATTAAGGACAAAATTAACACTGAATAAATGTTTAGAGAAGGTGGATGGGATGTTTAGAGATGTATTCGCCGGGGCATCCGGAAAAAGAAAGAATTATATTTGGGCATTGCAATATTATTGCATTAGCCACTTTTTATGGTGAAAATATTTTTTTTTGCAACTCGGATGAGTTTGAGGAAGTGACTGACAGACTAACATGACAGAATTAGGATTAATTAAAAATATGACGAAGTGACATTAATAATATAATAGTATGAATGATAAATTTATTTTTTGGATGAGAGAATTTTGGTATATGAAGAGTATGGATGAATTTTGGTATAGTTCTGCGTTTAAATTAATTAGATTTATATATTTTTTTTTAGATTAGATTAGATGTTAGGATCAGTATAAAATTAATCTAGAATTATATTTAGGGATTAGTCATCGAAATTTAATATATACAAATTATTTATTTGAGACTTACATGTTAGTGTAATATAAACAAGCCCGTTGCCAAGGCAACGGATTTATAAGCAACGATACATTTATATTAAACCAATTTAGAAAAGGACAAAGAAAATAAAGAAGAAAGAAACCTAAGGATGAAGAACAAAACAAGTTTAAAAAGAAATAAAATACAGTAAAAGTAAAGAAAAGGTAGCTTTAGGCCTAACCTTACAGTTATCAACCAACATTTTCTACATAAATTACCAGATCCATCGACTTTAAAATGAAACCAAATTTTAAGAAAGGACTATTTTAACACCCAGGAACAAAATGAAACAGCTAAAAGAAGAAGGAATGAAGAAAATTTCAGGAAATTATAAGCAAAATTAAGAAAAGGTCAATAATTAAAAAACGAGTCGGTAGAAGGTTGTGAAAATTTTTAGGAAAAGACAGTTAATTATTAAGAAAAGATTAAAGAAGAAAAAGAAGAGAAAAACTGCCCACATCAGAAAGAAAAGCCAGTAGTAAATTTTGAAGAAACGGTCAGTTCTAAAATACATCGAATCAACTAGGCCGGATCCCATCTGAAATAATACAAGTGTATACCACTGTAAGTAGTATACCACAAACTTTAAACACTGTTTTCGAGAAATGAAGAAGGCAAAATTAAAAAGAAAAGTTACAGAAAATTAAGATGACAATTTAGAAAAGAGAAGAAACGGAAGAAAGGAGAGAAAACACCAAAAAATATTAATATTTAGAAGTAAAACAAGAGACAACAAAAAAAAGAAACTCGAATTTGCTACCCATAATTCCGTGCGGAGGCAGTTTAGTCAGTCTACGCTGGGTTCTGATAGAGGCAAAATCTGTGAAGGACTGGTCCCTGTTTCTGTGTAAAAAAAAGTGACAAAGTAGTGAGTGGAATGGTGGAAGTGAGTGGGAAGTGACTAATGAAGAGTTGAGATGAGGTGGAGAGAGCCTGGACTCCGATTTCTTTTGTAAAATAGAATTAATTAGAATTTTATGTTCCAGGTGACGTCACCAAGGTAGGATCCATTTTTTTGTACATATAATTTCTAAGATGGCCATTTTTAATTTCAAAATTCATAATAGTTTTATTAAAGTTATATTGTTTGTAAATATGTTTTAATTTTCTCTTAACTCCCCATATCTCTCTCAATGAAATTCAAATTTCAAAACTCATAGGCCTTGCGAATCAACACCTTTGAGATAAGCGCCAATCATTATCGGGACATAATATTTAATAATCTTAATTTTCAGAATCACACCGGGAGACTTTTGGATTTTTGGATTGGTGCGAGTAACGTAGTTTGAAAATTTTAAAGAGATATTTATAACATATGTTTTCATTTTTTTAAGAGCTTCACTCAACCATATGGTAGATTATTTAATTTTTGAAATTATAGATTTAATTAACTTAAATTTTTTTTATTTAAAATTATATTCATTTTTTTTAATTTATTGTGAAAGGCATCAAGTCAATAAAAGACATAAAACCTTTCATTAGTAATGATTTAATTAAAAATTAAAACATATATATTGAGAAGATTCTTATTTACTTTGATTTAAATTATTCCTTCTTTAATTCATAAATCTATTTAAAAAAACAGGGGTGGCATCCTTTTCTTATTTAGAGTGCTTATGTGAAAATAAAGGAAAAATGATAACTACATTTTTTAAATCATAATGTTTTATAAGTTGTATATTTTTAATTTCTTTTTGTAAATGGTTAAAAAAAAAGGTTACTGGGTTAGTGAACTATTATAATTTTTTGACAATAGATGAAATAAACCTCTTATGAGTTAATTTAGACAGAAAAAATGTACTCTTGGCAAATGACACAAACTAGATGATTATAAATATGGATTAGAAATTTCTGGCAACTCACGGCATAATATATCCTCTTTTGAATCTTTCCTTCTTCGTCACTTTCTTCTCAGCCTTTTCTTCCTTCCATATATAAAATTTAACTTCTCGGGATTTTTCTTTCTTTTACTTCCACGACACTCCTTTATATAAATGTGCTACCTTCCAAGTTCTACGCTCCTTCTACACTCTTCAAAACACCCGACACCTCCTCCAAGTTCCTCCAAAAACAGACTACACCTCCTCCAAGATCCTACAAAACCCTACTACCACGAGTCGGCTCCTTCTGCCCTTGTCGCCATATTTTCCCCCACCCAATGTCATCAGGTTAGTCTTTTCTTTTACAATTAATCATATTCTTTTTTCCTACTTATAATATCTTTTGCCAAGATGTACCTACATTTTTATTTATTTGTACTTACTATTTTTTTTTTTTTTACTATTTTTATAAAGAATAACCATTTCTTTTATTCTTTGTGACCCCCCCATTCTACACGTCACATATCCCCTTCCTATATACAAAAGAAATGTGTTATTCTTTACAGCCCTATGCATACAAATACTTTGAACCTTATGACACATTCTTTATAATAACAGAATATGTAAACAACATTTTTTTTTTTTTTTTTTTTTTTTTTTTTTATCACACCATGCAATAAATCCTATGGTAATAAATAATATACAATACAAATTTCATGCTAAATAGACATATTAGAAGTTCACATAATGATATTTATCTGTTTTTTTTTTTTTTTATTCTTATAACTTTTTTTTTTTTTTTATTCTTATAATTTTTTTTTTTTTTATATGTATCACATCTTGCAATGAACCCTATAATAATACATAAAATACAATAAAAATGTCATGTTAACTAGACAGACATACTACAAACAATTTCACATAATGAGACATTATTATTATTTTTATTATTTTTTTTTTTTTTTACAACATGACACAAGACTTCAATAAATTCTCTCTACATCACAAATTCACAAAATATCAAGAATCGAATTATATTACAATTTTTTAGCTAGATATCGGTCATTAGGTCAGACCTATATTCATTGTTTATATGGGTCAAACTATCATAATCCTCTTTGAACTGTGTACTACCTCTCTGTCCCACAGGATCCCGTTAGTTGCAATTCATCTCTCCACTAGAATCTATCTTCCCTTAATATGTTGGTTTTTAGTGATATCCGTATTATAAGTGATATTAGTTGGTTACCAAACTACCAATTCGGATTTTATTATATTTTGATTTATTTATTATTTTATTATCGATTTCAATTTTTGTTATCTAACTCCTCCACTAACCTCAGGTCTTTTAAATTATATGTCCCCTTTTGTTTCCTATTCGTTGTATCATATAATAAGTAAGCCCCATTGTCATAACATTGCATAACCTCAAATGGTCCCTCATAAATATCTAGAAACTTTGCAAATATTTTGTTTTTCTTATCTGATACCCGCAGAGCTTTAACCAAAACTTTCGTTCCTATCGTCAATTTCAATTTTGTTTTTATATTTTGATCATACCTTGCAACTTGTTTTAAGTGTTTTTTTTTTATATTTTGGGTAGCAAGGAACAAATGGAAATTTTGCACTTCGGGTTCCGCTTGATTTTCATCTATCTTAATCCCCATCCATTTATGCCAAATACGAGTAGGCTTCTTTTTGAACATAAGTTCATATGGGCAAAAACGTGTTGTTTCATTTATTACCTCGTTAATGCAAACTTCTATTTTGTTTACTACAGTATCCCATCTATCGTGTTTTTCTTTGATCAGGATTCTAAAAAATTTCAATATGGTCCCATGAGTGCGTTCTACCGGATTAGCTTGTGGGTGTCTTATAGATGTCCTACTTAAGATAATATTATTTTTTTTTAACGCATTTATCCAACTTACGGCATTAAACGGGGTTCCATTATCTGACAATATTCTCTCCGGTTTCCCTATTGTTGGGATATACTGGTTAAAGATTATGTTTATAACATGTTTAGCATTTGCTTTAGCAATCGGGTAAATTTTTACATACTTAGTGAATACATCGAGGCAGGTTAAAATATATTTATTGTTATTTTTTGTTACAGGGAGTGGACCCAAAAAATCTATAGATAAGCAGGATAACGGCTTCTCAATTTAAGACTTTTTAATCTTTATTTCCAAGGTGAGAAACACACAACAAAGCTATTATTTGATACTACTTGAACAAAAACAATTTATTCGTTAGCTGATTACTATTACTTTAAAATTTTATTTTATTATGATTTAAGAAACATACATTTAAAAAAACACAAACCATAGCCATAAGTCCATTTAAAAATCCAATTACACAAGTTCCTTTATCATAAAATTAACTGTCAACTAAAACAGAATAATCGATTTGTTTTTTTATTTACAGACATTTTTTTTTTTTTAAATTTCTTATGATTTTTGATTCTCTTTAATCTTGGAATACCTTCTACACAATTTAATAGCAGTGCGACTTTAAATTTATGACGATATTGCTTTGCCGATTTAATTTGTTTTCGCTTGTTTACAATTTTTGCGAACTCTATTTTTCGAAATCCGATCTTCCCATGATTTGATTTTAACATCCAACTATATTTTATTTTATCATTAATTATTCTAAATTTGGGTTTATCACAATTTAATTTGAAAATCGGGCTACATTTTCTTTTAAAAATCATCTTTTGATAATTAATTTTTTTATTATAACCCTCTTTGATAATCTTAAGTTCGTTGTTAATTTCATCGATCCTACTTGATATCGAGCCTTCTTTTTTTTCTGTATTTATTTTTTCGTCGGTTATATAATTCATTAAGTCGACTCTGCTTCTTTCTATCTGTGCGTTATTATTTAATTTATTATCTAGTACCAATTGTTGCACATTCTTTATTTCTTTATCTAATTGTATCGTATTATTTTTATTTATTTGTATGTCAGTTTTTAGTCCCCTTTCCATATCTTCTAGTTTATTTTTTTGGTCTTTTAGTTTAGTTTCGAACCCCTCTAGCCTGTACTCAACTGATTCTATAATTTCTTTCTTATTAATTTCTAGTTTATTATTTATTTCTTCGAATTTTTCCTCCAACATTTTTTTATTTATTTCTGAGTTATTATTTATTTGTTCAAATTTCATCTGCATAAATGACATGATTTGTTCAAAATGCGCGGGCATATCTTGAACTTTATTTATTTCAGTATTTTCTACGTCAACCGAATGTTTCCGTCTAGTAAATGGAGTTGACGCTTCTAGACTAATTTCAAAATTCCCCGTCCTTTCCACAAATCCCGACTCGTGTTCATTCAAATCTCCATGTTTTGGCCCCGAACCCATGATTTCACTTGTCCGTCTGTCCGTTCCTGTCTCTAATTCCCTCTCATCTATTTCGAATACACGTCTTGTACTTTGCTCCCTGATATTCTCATGAGATACCTTATTTTCCTGCTCGTCGGCCATTTTCTTTTCACAATGCTACTTATTCAAAAAAAAAATTACAAGATATTACAGATCAAAAAATATTCTTAATTCTAATGAAATTAAAATGTACTGAACTACATTAAACATAGAAATCTATATATTTTCACTTTAATTGTTAGATTTCCCTTTATTCGCACACTCTAATTGGCCACTTAGTTGGGCGCCAATGAGAAGATTCTTATTTACTTTGATTTAAATTATTCCTTCTTTAATTCATAAATCTATTTAAAAAAACAGGGGTGGCATCCTTTTCTTATTTAGAGTGCTTATGTGAAAATAAAGGAAAAATGATAACTACATTTTTTAAATCATAATGTTTTATAAGTTGTATATTTTTAATTTCTTTTTGTAAATGGTTAAAAAAAAAGGTTACTGGGTTAGTGAACTATTATAATTTTTTGACAATAGATGAAATAAACCTCTTATGAGTTAATTTAGACAGAAAAAATGTACTCTTGGCAAATGACACAAACTAGATGATTATAAATATGGATTAGAAATTTCTGGCAACTCACGGCATAATATATCCTCTTTTGAATCTTTCCTTCTTCGTCACTTTCTTCTCAGCCTTTTCTTCCTTCCATATATAAAATTTAACTTCTCGGGATTTTTCTTTCTTTTACTTCCACGACACTCCTTTATATAAATGTGCTACCTTCCATCTTCTACGCTCCTTCTACACTCTTCAAAACACCCGACACCTCCTCCAAGTTCCTCCAAAAACAGACTACACCTCCTCCAAGATGCTACAAAACCCTACTACCACGAGTCGGCTCCTTCTGCCCTTGTCGCCATATTTTCCCCCACCCAATGTCATCAGGTTAGTCTTTTCTTTTACAATTAATCATATTCTTTTTTCCTACTTATAATATCTTTTGCCAAGATGTACCTACATTTTTATTTATTTGTACTTACTATTTTTTTTTTTTTACTATTTTTATAAAGAATAACCATTTCTTTTATTCTTTGTGACCCCCCCATTCTACACGTCACAATATACAACTGATTTTTTTTTAACGAACATAATATAGAAGAAGCTAGATTTTTTTTATTATATTTATTAATATAAAATGTTTGAAAGATTAATATCAGCAGGCTGAGAGAAGCCTAGATCTCTTTGGAGTCATGACGCACTTCCTGAAGCCGAGTCAACAGGACAGATTTTCTGTTTCGGAACTGTTCAGCTAGGATAATATTATAAATTAGAAAGACGAACGAAACTATTTAGAAGCCTTGAAAGGATAATATATTTTATAAATTGTTAAGCATAAATTATTAAATTTTTGTTTAGACAAATTTATTTATTATTTTGAATAACATGTTTTTTTACGTAAATTTTTTTAAATAGGGAGAGTAGATGGGAATGGGAAGAGTTGTAGATGCACTTTATATAACTTTAGGAATAGGAACAAACAAAGGGTATATTAATTAGAGAAGTTAATAGAGAAGTTTTGAATTCATTGCTGATGATATTCTTTTAGACGTCGGGATTATACAGTGTGATAATTTCTTGTTTGCTACCACATTTCCTGTAGAAATTTGATCTCTTTTGTTTATTTAAATTTTGATTTCTACAGTAGTTTGCCGAAAATTGCCCTAAAAAATATTATCCATAATTAAAGACGTGCAATTTTTAAGAAAGTACACGTATACAACAAAAAAATTCAATTAAACAACTTTACACTTGGATTTACAAAGAGATATCAGTTTTTTTAAAAATAATTTTAAATAATATTAATTTTAATCCAAAGGTTTTTTAAATGATACTACTGGGCCAACAGGGAAGATGAATAGAATAGAATTTGAAGAGGACAAATAATTGGGTTATTATCTATATTTACATATTTAAATTTTAAAAAACTTAACATTTGAACAAACAAAACAAAAATTTACAATGGAACAAAATCATTAAATTAATACTTAAAAAACTATTTCTTTTTTTATTTGGTTAAGGCATATAAAAAAATATATATATAATCAAATGTACCTTCTTTTCAAGTTTCTACCACATATCATCTCAACTTCACCCCAATCAACTTTCATCTAATTGTTCAACTTCATTTTTTATTTAAAACATATCAACTCATAGTGCACCGTTTAAGAGCTAGCTCACGACTCCATTCAACTCAACACTATTTTTACAGCTGTTTTATATGTTTTCTTGTTTTGTTTCCTTAAACACCTTGATATATATTATATTATAATAAAAAAAATTACCTCTTTTCATTAAAATGAATTTTCTGTAGTTTTTTACATCACAACAGATTTGTTTTGGGAGAAATTATTTTTTTAATCCTAGTAAGAGCTAGTGATTAATTGGAGATTTATATTTTTTTTGATATGTGGAAGATGATTTTTTATGTGTCGACTAGAAAGAACTAGCGATATATATATAGAAGATTTATGATGTAGTGTTGGTTGCCTACCTGAGATAGGAGGAACCGTCTTTTTGCTACGTCGACGATGAAGTTATTATTATTATTAGGGAATTATTAGTAAAGAAGGAAGTTGAAGTAAAAGAATATGGAGATACATTTTTTTTTAGTTAGGAAGTATGAAGGACGTCTCAAATAATTTTAAACCTCAAAAGACAAGTATTATATATATTTAATAAATTAAATTTGTATTTCTTATTACCCGGCGTGAGGCCTAATTTTCATTGCTATGATATATTTTGGAAGTGTGATGAAGTAAATAAGGAAGGATTTATTCAATTTTTATCTAAAATTAATTTTGTAAATTTTTTTTTACAATCCTTAATACATACAATTGTATATTAATGGTAAAAGCGGAAAGTAAAAAAACAATTTTTAAATCTGTATGCAACATGATTATTTCCAAACTTAATTTCATGACTATGACTGATCCTGTAAATATGTAAAAATTTAGTATTATGTTATTTTTTTTTATGTTCAATTAGTTCCAGTTTTTATAAATTTAAGTTAACATTTTCTTTAGGTTAAGGATTAATTGTAAACTTTTAGATTAAGATTTGTTTTTGTTTATTAGAAATTAAGTACGTATATATATTATTGTATATGTAAGCATTATAAAATAAGTAACCATTGCAAGTCATTTATTTAACATCAACTGAACATTTAATTATAAAACATGTGTTTTGGATAACTATATTATATTTAATAGAACAACTGAAACTTAATATATTACATCTCCTCCTTCGTCTTTTAGCCTGCATTCTCAAGGTGGTGGTGAGATGCCGGCTGATCTGGAGGTTCAGGATCTTCGGGGAAGTTAGCCCGGCTCCGGAGCTGGTCCGCATGTTTCCGTCTCTGGACTCCCTTGTTAATACCTAAAGCAAATAAATAATATAATTGATAGAAGGTAATTGAAAACAAAATAAAGTGGACTGTATATAGGTTAACGAAACAAATTATAATAATGAAAAAAAAATACTAAATGAATGGAAACAAAACGAAACGAATCAAATATAAGAAATGATAAAACAAATAATACTAAAATGTCCGGGGTAGGTGAGCGGTCGCGTGGAGACGCCAAGGAGCTGCCTCGTCACAATGCGTCTGGGTTGAGGGTCCGTCTTCTGGGCTTCTTGACCAATACCTGCAGCAAGGGCTGAGGGCAGGCACTGGTCGAGGTGGTGGTGAGTTGTGCAGCAAAGGGTTGATGAGGGCACCTCTCTACAGACAGCCAGACTGCACTTGACTCGTCAGGTTAACTGAACAACAATGGCCACCGTGACCTCTAGTGGCCCACTATACAAAGTACATGCACTTTACACATGGCGTCACCCCCTCCACATATACCCCATAGTCTTTATAAAGTTTATTTCACTTTTCGGCCTTAACAAACCGCCCACCAAAATTTACAAAAATTTTTAATATTCTAAGAAGCTATACAATGCAAAACTTATACATTAATCAGAGATAATAGGCAGTAGCACTAGCTGAGTGATTGGCCGGACGTATTCACCTTTGGATGTTTTTACCTTAACAACCCTGACGATCCCGTCCTTTCCAGGGTATGTACGCGTTACCCGCCCGGTAAGCCAAACAAGCGGCGGACAATGTGGTTCCCGTAATAAAACCAAATCATTAATTTCTAAATTTCTAGTTTTAGCATGCCACTTAACACGTTGTGAAGACAATTTAGATACTCGTGTCGCCACCTATTCCAAACATCCTGGACGCTCCTTCTCAATAACTGCCACCGCGACAAGCGGTTAGTCTGCACGTCAGTTAAATCCTGTTCGGGTAGAGCAACCAGTGGGCCCCCTACTAAAAAATGTCCAGGAGTCAAGGTGTCATATTCTGTCGGAGAAGATGATAATGGATGCAACGGTCTAGAATTAAGTACGGCTTCAATCCTAATGATGACTGTATTAAGCTCCTCAAATGTCAGTACCTGTCGTTCTAAAACTCTGACAAGATGGCCTTTACACGCCTTAACTCCGGCCTCCCATATTCCTCCGAAATGTGGGGCTGCCGGAGGTATAAATTCCCATTGAACGCCTTTCGAGTTCAAATGACTGCTAATAGCATTTTGGGTTCTACTTTCATGTAACCATTTATACACATCTCGTAAGTGTGGATCTGCGCCCACAAAATTGCTACCATTGTCTGAAAAGATTTGGGATGGCAGTCCTCGGCGGCCGACAAATCTATCCAAACACGACAAAAACGCTTCGGTGGAAAGTTGGGACACAAGCTCAAGATGCACCGCCTTGGTGCTCATGCACACAAACAAGGAAAGATAAGCCTTAACTATGCTGGCCTTTCGAAGTGTGGATGATTTAATTAAAAAAGGGCCTGCAAAATCTACCCCCACATTAGTAAATGCCCTTCCCTGCTCGAACCTAGAAGGCGGAAGATCTCCCATGAAGGCTGTGGCTGTCGTAGCACGAAGTTTCCAACACTTTATGCATAAATGAATTCGGGAACGTATAACACTTCGCCCCGACATGATCCAATATTGCCGTTGCAACAAAGAAAGTAACAGCTGCGGGCCGGCAAGAAGGTAAGATTGGTGGTAAAGGTCTACTAATAAATTTACAAGATGTGCCTTCGAGGGCATCAAAATAGGATGGCGACCGCCCACCCTGAGGATACCCACTAAGTCAATAAATGGGAATAAAGTAAAATAAAAATAATTCATCACTTTTGCTCAAAGAATTTGCGATTCGCTTAGCATCCGAAAATATTGAATTAAATTTCTCAAAAGTGGAATCAATTCTAGAAAGGCGAGCTTTAAATATTTTTAGATTAGTCTTGTCGGTAGCGACTGCTTGTCCTAATTTTTTAGTGTTCATAATGTCACTATGCAAGTCCTCTAATTCGTCAATAAGTTCCGCTAAAACAGATTCGTTACCTGTTTTTAATTTCGGCGGCATGATCAAAAATTATATATATTATCTAGAGAAAAGGAGGTTAAAAAAATCAATTAGAGAAAAACAAAAGAACAAGGAAGATAACAAGGTGATTTAAGACGGGTTATAAATTAATTAGTATTATATTAAACACGGCCGGCCAAATCACTATGCTAATATTAATTATTACAAATAAGCCAATTGCCATCCGGCCTGGAGGTACCATATGTTATTAATACCTAAAGCAAATAAATAATATAATTGATAGAAGGTAATTGAAAACAAAATAAAGTGGACTGTATATAGGTTAACGAAACAAATTATAATAATGAAAAAAAAATACTAAATGAATGGAAACAAAACGAAACGAATCAAATATAAGAAATGATAAAACAAATAATACTAAAATGTCCGGGGTAGGTGAGCGGTCGCGTGGAGACGCCAAGGAGCTGCCTCGTCACAATGCGTCTGGGTTGAGGGTCCGTCTTCTGGGCTTCTTGACCAATACCTGCAGCAAGGGCTGAGGGCAGGCACTGGTCGAGGTGGTGGTGAGTTGTGCAGCAAAGGGTTGAGGGCACCTCTCTACAGACAGCCAGACTGCACTTGACTCGTCAGGTTAACTGAACAACAATGGCCACCGAGACCTCTAGTGGCCACTATACAAAGTACATGCACTTTACACATGGCGTCACCCCCTCCACATATACCCCATAGTCTTTATAAAGTTTATTTCACTTTTCGGCCTTAACACTCCCTCTATGGTTACAATGTACGATAACGGTCCAGTTCTTTCAGAGATGAATCCTCTAGTGTAGCCCTTCCCTCCCGGGTTGAGTGCCCAGACCAGATCGCCGCATTCGAATTCGCGTTCCTTTGTTCTAGCATCATGATACTTAGCCTGCTTAAAAATAGCAAAATCGACTCTCGCTTCATGTTTTGGTTTTAAGAGATCTATTCTAGTCCTGATACGTCGCCCAAGTAAAAGTTCCGCCGGACTTCTGCCAGTAGTGGCATGACTGCTGTTTCTATAAGACATCAGAAACTGTTGTAGACGTATCTTTATGTCTCCCGGTTCACTGGCTTTCATTCTGTCCTTGAAGGTTCTAACAGCTCGTTCGGCTAACCCTTTTGTTTTCGGGTGGTACGGTGTACTGGTGACATGTTTTATGAAATTTTTATTGCAAAAGTTATTAAATTCAAAAGATAATTGAGGTCCATTGTCCGTCACGATCACTCGTGGCACTCCAAATCTTCCAATGACTTTTCTGATGTTCGAAATTGTCTGAGCTGCTGATGTGTTCGAAGTTGGTATTACTTCCAGCCATTTCGTGTAGGCATCAACAATTATTAACCAGTGTTTGCCTTTGAATGGTCCTGCATAGTCTATATGTAAGCGTGCCCAAGGTTCGGACGGGAGTGTCCAGGAAAACAGAGATGCTTCCGGTTCTCGGGGTCTCACTTGTTGGCAGCTGGAGCAGCGCTTCACGAATGACTCGATGTCTTGATATAGTCCTGGCCACCATACCTGAAACTTAGCAATAGATTTCATTGCCACCACACCCGGATGTCCTTCATGCAACATTTTCAATATGATTCTTCGAAATTCATGTGGAACAATAATTCTTCCCTGCCAAAGCAATATTTCTTCCTCACACGATATTTCTTCTCTCTTCTCGTAGTAAGTGAGGATGTCAGATGCTAGTTCTTTCCTGTCAAGCCATGTCTGCTGTACATATCGTAGTACCTTGGATAAATGTGGATCCTTTTTAGTGCTCAGGACAAGTTTCTGTTTTGATATTGGGAGATCTTGAAGGCGAAGATGTAGAAGATGGCCATCTGTTGCTTTACCCATCGTTTCTTCGGATGCCATATGCTGATTGGCAAGGGGCAAGCGCGACAAGGCGTCGGCGGATGTGTTGTTTCTCCCAGCTTGGTACTCAATGTGATACTGATATGCAGAAAGAATGAGAGCCCAGCGTGCCAGCCTATTTGCAGCCATACGGGGTATTTCACACTTCTCCCCTAATAACCTTTCCAGTGGTTTGTGATCTGTTTTCAGAATGAATGATCGTCCGAAAAGGTATTGGTCATATTTCTTGACTGCGAAAATTAATGCCAACGCTTCCTTGTCGATTGAAGAATACTTGCGTTCAGCTTCACTTAATGTCCTTGATGTGAATGCGATGGGTCGTTCAGAAGAGTCTGGATATCGGTGGAACAGTACAGCTCCCAGTCCCATATCACTTGCATCCGCTGTGACAACAAGCGGTAACAAGGGGTCATAATGAACAAGCGTCTGTGAGGATGTCAGAATTTCCTTCAGTTTCCCGATGATATAGTCGTCTTCTTTCGTCCAGTTCCAAGTTGTATTTTTGCTGATGAGTCTGTATAAGGGTGCGCATATAGTCTGCAAATTTCTGATAAAGAGGCTGTAGTAATTTATACTGCCAAGTAGAGCCCTGAGTTGTTGTGCATTCTTGGGTGTAGGCATGTTACTGATAGCCCCTATCCGTTCTTTTGTGGGATGTATGCCGTGCTTGTCAATTTTGTGTCCGAGATAAACGACGCTGTCCTGCAACCATTTATATTTTTCTTTCCTACTCCGAATCCCAGCTTGCTGAAGCCGCTCTAATACTTCCCGCAAATTCGAAAAATGTTCCTCCCTTGTAGCTCCGGTAACGATGATGTCATCAAGATAGCAAGCAGTTCCTTTAAGGCCTGTCAAAATCCTGTCCATTGCACGCTGAAAAATGGATGGCGCTGAGCTAACGCCAAATGGCAACCTACGGTACCGATAGTATCCTGCATGTGTTGCAATAATGAAATACTTACGAGATTCTTCTTCGACTTCCATCTGCAGATAGGCGTCCTTAAGATCTATAACTGTGAACTGTTGTCCTCCCGTCAACTTGGCTACTATTTCTTCAAACCGGGGAAGAGGGTGTTTGTCTGTAATAACAGAAGGGTTTATAGTGCTTTTAAAATCTGCGCATATTCGAATACCACCATTTGGTTTAACTACTACCACTATAGGCGATGCCCACTCAATAGGAGTTGTTAGAGGATCCAAAGGTTCCACGATTCCTTCACTTACTAGGCGATTTAGCTCCGCTTCTACTTGCGATTTAAGGGCAAAAGGAACGGGTCTCGGTTTGAATACCCGAGGTACTGCGTCAGCCCGCAAATGTATGGACGCCTGGTGTCCTTTTATAGTCCCTGTTTTTTCATGAAATAAAGCTGTATTTAACATCAACTGAACATTTTATTATAAAACATGTGTTTTGGATAACTATATTATATTTAATAGAACAACTGAAACTTAATGTATTACATATATGAGTTTAGAGGGCGCCGGTAGCTCAGTGGTATGCGTGCTTGACTTCTGAGCTCAAGGTCGTGGGTTCGTAGCCCGACCGAGGCCCTTAGTTTATTTTATCTGGGAGGTTAAATAAACTTAAGCACGCCGTCCTTCGGATGGGACGTTAAGCGATGGTCCCGAGCCTGTACGATGTCAGGTACTCGTTAAAGACCCCTACCCTAGATGAATAAAAATTTAAGGTAGGCAAAATTTAGGACTCCCACAGTAGAGTCGGGCTCATGTCCACCAGAGTGACGAAAGAGCGCTCTGGTAGTAGGCGATATGACCTCGTAGTTAAAGCCCGGGCATGAGTCATAAAACCTAACCTAACCTATATGAGTTTAATAATTGTAAATAGTAATTATAAAATAAAAAATGGGCATATATATAAAAGGAGCGTCGAATTGGGCATATAAAAAATAAATCAGTGAGTGTAAGTGAGAGAGAGACTTAGATACATCGTTGAGCAATGAGTTGAAGACACCAAGGAACCAGCCAACATGTGCGTTCGAGGAGGAAGCTAATCTACCTGTGTATTGGAGGAGGAGCCTATCATGTGAATTGGAGGAAGACGTAAATCCATCTGTGTATTGAAGGAGGAAGCTTATCATGTGGATTCGAGGAAGAAGCTAATCAACCTGTATATTGGAAGAAATTAAATCAAAGAACTTATAAAAAAAAAAAAATTTTTGTGAACAAACATTTTTTTTTTAAAAGAAGGAAAAGGCAAATATGATGCCTTATTTGCTTCAAAAACCCAGGTTCAATCCAAAGTATCAAAATAGAATAATATTGTGATGTAAACTACGGAACATTTTTTTTATGAATATAAAAAGTAATTTTTTTTATTATAATATAATATATATATGAAGGTTTTAAAAAAAACAAGGGACATAATAAAAAGAAAACAGCTGTGAAACAAATAGAGACAGTGGAGTCGTGAGCTAGTTCTGAAACAGTGCACTGTAAATTGAGTTGTTTTTAATTAGTGAAGTTGAACAATAATTTAAAATATGACTAAAGGTGGAATTGAAGTGTGAAGAGTTATCGGCATCTGGATTATGTGGTAGAGGCGTCAAGGAGGTACAATTAATCATTTATATTTTTTCAATATGCCCAAACAAAAAAAAAGAATAGTTTTTAAGTATTTAGTTTTAATGATTTTGTTCTTTTGTTTTTATTTTTATTTTTGTTTTGTTCAATGTTCAGATTTTTAATTATAATGTGTAAATAAAGAAAATAACCCAATTATTTGTCCTCTTAAAATTCTATTCTATTCATCTTCCCTGTTGGCCCAGTAATATCATTTAAAAAACCTTGGATTAGAAATTAATATTATTTAAAAAAATCTCTTTGTAAATCCAAGTGTAAAGTTTGTTAAATGAAATTTTTTTTGGTTGTTACTTTGTGTTTTTTGCTTTCTTAAAAATTGCACGCCATAAATTATTGAAAATATTTTTTTAGGGCCATTTTCGAAAAACTACTGTAGAAATCAAAATTTAAATAAAGAAAAGAGATCAAATTTCTACAGGAAATGTGGTAATTCAAAAATAATAATCACAAATATAGATTATGAAATTCTAACTCACCAAATTTCCGACTGCGCCATGTTAACTTATTAATAATAGAATTCTGTAAATTAGAACTATTTTATTAGACTAGATCACATAACACAATCCCCAAGTCTCTCACTTCTCAACCACATGTGTATCATCTGTTTTATTACCTCACAGGCACCCATTTCAAAAAGTCAGTGAAACGAAATGTAGATCTGTGCTCACGGTTCAATACCCTTATTTCGAACACAACTTGTACTTTTAATATAATGCTATCTGAAGGGACTTTCTCGAATTTTTAGTGTATATCGGAACTACAACATTTTTAGATCCCAGATACATTAAAAATCTATTCTGGAGTAAAGTAATTTGATGTAAATTTTATATACATCAAATTGCTTTACTCCAGAAAAAATGACAGAAATGCTAAATCTCATGGAAACCTTGTCGCCAGTAACGGCAGCCATTCCAAAAAGTCAATTAAACGAAATGAAGATCTGTGCTGAGGGCTCAAAACCCTTAGTTCGAACACACCTAGTGTTTTTAGAATAATATTAACTGGAAGGACTATCTCGAATTTTAAGTGTATTTCCGATCTACAAGTATACAATTTGTACTTGGAGATCGGAAATACACTAAAAATCTTTTATTAAGGAATATTGCAATATGATGTATAAAATGCATCATATTGATTACTCCAGAATAAATGACAGAGGTCCTAAAGCTCTGAAAGACTCATCGCCAGTAACGGGAGCCGTTTCAAAATGTCAGTGAAACGAGATGTAGATCTGTGCTTAGGACTTAATGCCTTTCTTTCGAACACAACATGTACTTTTAATTTAATATTATACGAAGGGACTTTCACGAATTTTAAGTGTATATCGGATTTACAAATATACATCAAATTGCTTTACTCCAGAATAAATGAGAAAAATCCTAAAGCTCATTGAAACCTTGTCGCCAGTAACGGCAGCAGTAGAGGTAAACAGTCATGTTCTCCATCAGTTAAATGGTCTATGTTTTGATGAAGAAGTGCCCAGGCTTAAATGGACCATAATAGGTCAGGTTTTAAAGGGTGGGTCACGCTGGGACTCGTGGTTTAAAAGTCTCTTCTGGTGTGTGAAATGTTTGTCAGATGTAATTTATATATTTATTTTGCTATCTCAGTGAATCGTTGGTAAAAATCGCTAGCGTGTGAGAGGTCATTCAACCTTGTATGTAAACAGACGACGAGAGGTCATCCAACCTTCAGTGAGTGTGTCTTACAGATGTAAACATATCATTTATATATTCATTTTGATATCTCAGTGAAAAAAAATCGCTAGCATCTGAGAGGTCATTCAACCGCTTATGTAAACAGACGACGAGAGGTCATCCAACCTTCAGTGAGTGTGTCAAATGATTGTCAGATGTAATTCATATATTTATTTTGATATCTCAGTGAAAAAAAAATCGCTATCGTCTGAGAGGTCATTCAACCATGTATGTAAACAGACGATGAGATTATACCTCCACCTCATTCTACCTTCAGTGAGTCATCAATCTCGTCGACCTTGGTCCACACCACACCAAGATTTGCATATCATAATATTCAGTGAGGTAGGAAGTCAATGGACAAAAATATATAGAAAAAAGTAAAAAAATGTATTTAAAAAAAATAAATAGAGGGTGTACACATTCAGTCCCAAAATTCGTCCTCTTCATCAGCGTGAAGGGCGGTATAGTAAATTTCGGGGGGCTCGAAGTCGGGGTTTTCTCTATAACAGAAAAAAGAAGAAGAATAAATACAAATATTAAAATTAAATTTATGTGTGTTAATGGATATATTTAAAATCATACTTGAACAATATTTTTTCCTCCAATATTGCCCTCGTATGTTAGGGTAAACCCGTATTCGGGCGACTCCCAGAAAAGGATGTCGTCGATTACATCATTATATTTCTCTGGGAGTCGTACCTCCCACAGGTCCCCCCTCACTTGGAGGGCAACGGTTGTATCCTTCCCCGACCCGCCGAATCGCTTAATGGGGAATGATTCCCACAGAGGGAGTTCCCTCACCTCGTGGACGTAGGGGATGGGGACTGATTGGAGCCGCCTCAAGAAGGCTTGATGGCGGCGGCATAACTGAAACAATAAACAGAAAAAAATTAGTGAATTATTCTCAGCTCCCTCGATCATGTGGACAGTTCTGAAACAAAACAAAAAAAAAATTAGACATAAAATTTTAAAAAAGAAAATAGTGCTTCTCTTGGTTCTTGATCATATAAGAAGTTACGGAGGGATAAGAGAGGTGGGATGAAATGTGGACCTCCGATGACAGAGGAAATTTAGGGGTCAGAATGAACTTTACACATTTTCTTCATCATATGTATCTGCATATCATTTTTAGACAATCTTGAAATTCTTCTAATGATTCGGGGGTCCACTCAGTAGTTAATTCTCAAGTTGATAATTCTCGAGTTAGAGGGGGGAAAGTGAATTAGTTTAAAAAATGACCATGTGCATGAGTAGATATGCCATCTTCAAGAATGTGTCGCTTGTCATCAAATGGATTTAGTGCCAATTTATTTTGATCGATGGTGTACAGTATATGCTTGTATGATCTTATACTTCTCATGGATGTAAACTATAATGTAAAATCAAATAGTGTCCTTTCATAATCTTCCAAAGAAATAAAATGTCTCAGTGAAGCACGTGACACACCTTTTGCCTTTTTCACAATATTCTTAAAGGCAATGGAAAATGCATACACCTTTGCTCGTAATGCAATAAATTTTTCTATAATTTCTCCATATACTTCATCCTTGAATTTTCCAATTACCTGCTTATTAATGAGTGAAAATAGCACATGGTCTGGAGGATAATTGGACGTATCGAAATGATCCAGCATTGAATGCATATCTGAGTAGAGGTCTTGTGTTATCACATGATAGATGAGAGAGTCAGTATCACAATACATTAATTTTAATCTTTTTTTTCCGTATCTAGGCAACATTAAATCATAATGAAATCTGTACATGAGTTCCTTGGACAAATCGAGTATACACATACCCACATATATCGGCTTATTAAAGTATATTTTTGTCTTGGCCATTACAACCGCTGCTAGCTCGGTCGTAGATAATTCTCTCAAGAAAATTAGCTTTTACTATTAGTCTCATCATTTGTCTTGCAGTCTTGACTAGCTGTATATTCTGTCGATTTCGTACATTTTCCATCGTCTTCCCGAATATGGAGTTATTCATAAGTTTGAAGAAATTTTTGTGCATTTTGTCTAAGTTGAGTATTTCGATCTATATAAGACCGCAGCCAGGGTGATTGCTTGAAACTGATTGCTCTATGGATCTTTTCAATCTCGAGTCCATGCTGTAGAGCCTGTTTCAGAGCTACATAGTGTGCCACATATCGTTCGCGTGAATTTAAATGAGGAATCAATTTTTTAACCTTACCACCTGGAGGAGGAATCGTCTCGGCCAAAAATGGTAAATCGTCATGCATCTCGTGAAGTTTTGCCGGGTACTTCACGTCAACCTCAAATACATAGCCTGTATCATCATCTTCTCGTAAATTAAGAATGTCAACCTCTTCCGGTCTTTCCACCCATTGAAAATCGCCATATGGTAAATGTTTGCTCATGGCATATCCGTATAGGTTGTTAGCATCCAGATAAGTGATGTATGATGATTCTTTTTGTGGATCATAATTTTTCATGTATTTATTGTTTGCTGTAGCATATCGATGTGATGCTTGACATATCCCCCCTCTTATACCTTTCTCGAAAAACATTATCATATCATAATCCTGTAGTAGTGTTAGCTTAGTCTTTGTGTATCGTAACATAGCATCAAAGGAGAGTCCTGGTGTCGTATAATAGTGGGCCGCATCAACTCCATAGTTTGTCATAGTCATATTTCGAAATGATTCAAACGTATCCGATAAAATTAAAACATCTGATTTTAAATAGATATCACTATAACTTCCTCATCAATAAGTGATTGTGTTAACGAATTGAAAAATGCTTCCTTTGGTGGTAATTGAGTTTCATCCAGTTTCTTCATAGAATCTACATAACCATACGGAAACACACCTTTTCGGGTCATGAGAGACATATGCTCAGTCGGAAAGAAACGTGATGTTTCCAAAAATGCATCAGATGGTAAATTTCGAGCAAGCTGATCCAAGCTGGAGGCCATAAAACGAAAAGAATCAATAAACCTCATCCAAATGTTGCCAATCCTAACTGAAAATGATATAAACTTTCCTGAGTGTGAGGTATAATTGTAACTCTCCCACATTTTGTATTACTCAGCTGTCTAATTATAAATTTCGAATCATAGTTTGTGAAAAATAATTGGAATAAATTTAGGAATACAACATTTCAAATTACAACTATTGCATGCTGCACCTCTGTAATCCCCAGTGAGATGACAATGATCACGTACTTTCCAATTAGACTCTGTGAATTCATTATCTTAGAGGTAACATGTAGTTGCTAAATCCCACTGGGTTTCTTGATCAAAATTCATATTAATATCCACAGGGTTATCATTGTAGACAGCTGATATAGCTTTACTCAATTCGATGATGTGTTATATAAAAACTCCGGCTGCATCAGGTCCTCTATACAAATACGGAGCTGTAGAGATAGGTGGAAGACCCGAAGAACTTTTCACATATGTACAAAACGACATTGGAATATGTTCTTGAACAGGAGTAGTAAATGATGACTCAGATGATGGACGACATCCAGCAATAGGTTCCAAGATGGATTCAAAATCTGCATAAATAACATAGGGAACTCTTTGATGACGCTCAACATTTGTAAATGTCATTATCGGATCGGATGGTAATTCAACTCGTACAGTCTTCTGATCTTTACAATACATTTTATGCATCTCCAGCTTATCGGATCCACCTCTTCTTTCTTCAAAAGTTATGAAGCATCTTTTACAGATGTAAAATTTTCTCGTAGAAGATTTTCGTAATTGACGACCCACCAACCGCTTAAAGTTTTTTATGTAGACGTAGTGTTGTTTATTTTCATTGTCCAAAAGGAGGATGTCCCGGTGATCTGATTTTTCTTCTGCTGCAACTTTAAGAGGGTATATTTTCTCGTTTTCATCAACTCCAAATACATTTATAGACATATTGTTGACTTTTTCAAATTTTGAAATATCCGTTAGAGCGACTGGAAACGAAACACATGAAAAATCATATAAACTGAATAGATCAGTATATTCCTGTGGGCGATTATAATTCAATGTCACAAATTTTGCTAAGATTGAATATGCAAAACATTTCTCGTCATTATTTCGAACATTTACACAAGCCTTTTTATTTTCAAGACTAGCTGGCAATAGTATGTATGAAGAAGCACGTAGTCTATTCACCCGTAGACGAATTCCGTCTACGGCTAATATTTTCCACCCACTTCCTTTCAATGCACTATTTTCCACCTCCGAGTGTATTTTTTGAAATGCATTGTCAAAGAATTTTTCAAGATTTGTTGCTCGAAAAACTGGCTTATTCATAGTCTTAAAGGCTCGATCTATCCTCTCACCAAGAGCATTTCCAAATAAACATTCAACCATCAAATTAATTTTTATTGCAGATTTCATTTGTAGTATGTTGGATACTTTGTGTATTAATGTTGGTTTCACATCCAGTAAGAAACACGTCAAATCATTGCATTTGTTTGAGCGAATAAAATAGGATTCCAAACGACTAGCAAAGGCACTTTCATATTGTACAATAATATCAGAAGGCACCAGAGCTAATAATGCGTCCTTGGTCGGTTCCTTTGAAGATGAATATTCCGCATGACATACTGATTCATGTCGTTGTCCATGATAATCGTTTTCAACCCGTACATAAAAATATTTTTTTCCTTGGTGGTTCTACATCCAATATCTCGTCGATATTTCTCTTACAGTTGAACTGATGAACATTGCGTTTTTTCCAAAATGGAAAAATGGTGTCACACTTTGTACACTTGAACATGTTGTAATAGTCCAAGGAGGAGTCTGTCTATATATAATCAAAAGAAAACAAAAACAATTGTGATCCCGCTCATGAAAACAGGTTTTTAAAAAGACCAGAGAGGGGGGGAACTAGGTGGGGGTAAGAAGATGATATGAAGTGAAAAAATGTAGAGAGACCAGTTGTCGCAATGGAGTTGTATCTAATAACAGAGTTTGCTCTCAACAAGTCCAAGACCAAGGTCATCAAGGTAGGACTTCTCAACCATCACCAGTAGTGGTATTTTGCCACAAGAAGGTATCAATTTATTTGGACACGGCAGATTGGACAGGACTCTCCACCAACATAGGACCTATTCAAAACTACATCAACCCCAAAGGAAGAAAAAGACCTCTCCAAGACTCACTTCGAATACGCAACATAGTATTCAAATTTGGACTCACTGGAAGAAACCGAAGTGTGAGTATATCAAACTCATACCCATGGGTAACAATGTGTCTGAATAGTCCTTCTCCTTACATGTCGGTGTCTTCTCAGCCAGAAATCAAGCTCAATAAAAGTGAAGTAATATTTATGCTCAAGTCTTGTGAGAAAATAGACTATTCTTTAAAACTTTTACTATCAGTAATATCAAAATGCTTTGAATTTTCTTCATTACCAACATCAACTGAAGAGTCTATAGTGAATTTAAACACTGTAGACTGGAATGAAATGTATGCATTATTTATGAATAAATGATCATAATCATACTTGTTTATTTCTTATTCCTATTACTTTTACAACTTTTGAGGTTTAAAAAAAAAAAAAAAAAAAAAAATATGGTTGAATTTAAATTTATTATTAACATTATTTTACACAATATATACTATTTTTCTTCATCGGTGGTGGACCATCGATTTGATCATGAGATGTATTGAAGTGATGGTTGCATCGACGACACAATTGGAATCTTGGATCCTCACGCCAATCTTCAGGTAGGTTTTCCATAAATATTCAATTGCAAAGTCATAGAGATGAAGCAGTAATGCAGGTGGTAACTTTTGAAGATGTACTGGATCCAAATTCCAGATATTAGTTTGAGAAAGTTTTTCCAAAGCTTGATCCATTCTAGCACTGACTAAACCAGTAACATCGGGGGCTGTGCCTTTTATGGTACATGTGTAGGCATACCGTCTGATCTATATCACATTTTAGCTTGCAATATACACACATTGCAGTATTATTCAAATGTCTCACAAAGCCATGAAATGCCAACACTTTATTAGATTTACCCAAGGTTTTTTGGCGAACCTCTTCATTGTACAAATCTGTTTTGGATGGGTGTTTACTTATCCACTCTTCCAACTTGAAGCCTTGATTAAGAGAACAAGTATAAGAGGTTCCTCCATGAAAATGACAGGTAGTCTCATGTTGGGGTAACTTTTTCAAATTCGGACAGCCATAATCGAGCAGATCATAAACTGGCTTTTTAACATTATTTTCAAGAAATGTACATTTTTCTAGTCCTTTCGCCCAAATAAATTTACATGAAGCAGTTGAAGTACATAAGAGTTCTTCCAGACGTAAATATTCTGTATCTCCATAGCACCATGGAATATTGTGAATGTGTTTTTTAACCCATAGATTCACACGACTATCAGATTCATCAACATTTTGAGGAGGAAGAAAAAACCAGTGGAGTGACTGACTGTGTGTGAGAACTGTCAACTCCTTCACAATAAAGCCACCTTCCCCTTGAAAACCTTGAAAATCCACAATCGCGAACTGATGTTCCATGTTTGAGGGTTAGAAATCTAATGATGATCCTCACCTTATACACACTCATTTTATAGCTTCCTTACAAGACCGCTAAGAGGATTCAATTCAATTAATTTATCGTGAATTAAAAGGCAGTAAGCTCGAGTATGAGGCTGAAACGGTTGGGTTGCATGAAGATCTAGACGAATGTCGAGCGTAGCTACCTTCAATGTGTCTTCCTGACGTGATACATCAAGAACTATCATGGGGGCGATTTCACAAAAGCCCTTTCTCGACAGTAGGGGTTCACTATGATCCTTGGCATAGTAGCTCATTTGAAATCTTTGGTACATATCATAGAGAACAGCATATCGACCCTTATTGAAATCAAGGTTTAAATCAACGTATGGGAACATTTCACTATTCAAAAATAGTTTAACATTGGACAAGTTACAAGCGTCAAATTGACTGGTATCTTTTAACTTATTGTCGACTCTGTCTGTCTGAAAGGCTACGATTATATATCGGGGTTTTTCTAGAGCTGAACTAGTCTTGACACTCCATGTATTTTGTGTGTTTTCCGGAAAGGCAGGGTATTCCGACAATTCCCATGAGCGGAAAGGGATAGTGAGTGTCTGATCTCTGTCTAATATTCTCAATAGTCGCAGTCGCTGTTCATCAGATACTTTAATATGAGGGACTCTCCAATTTACCTTGTCTAGTGTAAGTTGTACCTTGTCTTCCAAAATCGAATTAGCTTCGCTCTTTGCACGGATAAGACACAATTGATTATGACTTTTTTGAAAGTTTCGAGGAAACCAATAAGAGTGCTGAGGGGGAGACATACATTAAAATGACCGTCTTTATCTGGCATCATCCATCCTGCATTGCCTAACCCACTCACTTGGTTAGGCGATAAAGAGACATACCCTTTTAGAGTACTCACAAATCTTTGATTTCGGACTTTATCAATTTCCACTCCATTCAATTCCTAGCGAATTTCATCAAACATAAATGCAAAGGCATTATTTGACAATTTTCCACTCGATGTAGTCATTCTTTTATCAGCACCCTCCTTCTGAATAGAGCCTTCCAAATAAAGATAACTAGTACATGGTAACATATACAAATCTTGCTGGTGAATAGGGATTCGAATCTCATCAGAATTCTTTAAATTTGTAGAATTAAATGGATTGTAAGTGTGGAACTGCAGCTGAGTGATACTATCATCAAACCGAACGTCCTCTGTTATATCTAAAATGTCATTCATTGTCATTTCACTTTCAAGCCTAAACTTTTCAAAAATCGAATGTTGCCTGGTGTCAAGTGTCTCATGTACGGTCTCGTACTAATGGGTCTTGGATGTGGTCGAATACTTATATACCGAGGTCTAAAGTCAATCGCCATTCTTCTTTATATGTAGGTGTATCGTTATAGTTTCGTTTCTAAAGTTGATTGGATGACCGTCTTGGTCTACTATCCGTAATGTAATGTTGTCAACAGATTTTGTGCTAACTCCTAAATATACAATGGGTGATGGTGTTTCGACAATTTTGTACCCTGCCTCGACAGTTGGATAGAATTCATACAATGTGTGAACCGGTTTTCCATTTCGATATGCACCGTAAACTATATTACATTCAATAGCAATTGTATTGACTTTAATCATGTTTACGATCCCGGGTGAGGTATGATACCCATCTCCGGGGTGTAAGGTACGCTTATCTTCATCCAAGCTGTCATCCCATCCCAATAAGGGTCCAATAGAATTTTTTCTATTGAAATATACAGTTTTTGTACACCGTAATTCTGATTTTAATGTATTATTATTAGCTCGGATTGTAACATGATCGCCTTTTCTTCTAAACATCATCTGTTCTTGCAAATAATCCCCAAGTGCTTCCAACTCATATGTCCCCATCGGTATTTTAATTTTTTCATCACCAAAATAAAACATATCATTCTCACCATCAATAATGTTGGGAATAGAATTATATGTTGTAAAACCTAAAAGCCCAATCGAGTACTCTCCATTTGATAGGTCTATTGTAGGAAAAATGTCTGCACTTAATACGTTCTCAGTGCCCGTAAGGGTAAAGGTATAACTCATGACTGCATCTAAGACTAACACAAGTTTTCAATATAAAGGAACTGAATATATGTGTCCACAATATCCCAATCCTGATACCGGTTTCGATTGTATTCAATTGAGCATCCTTTCAGGTATTTGAGTATTTCGAGTGGAGGTGGTAGATTACCATACGAGTCGAAATACTTTATTTTATTGTCACGCTTTACATAGCAGACCCAATGTGAGCCGGGTTCACTGACTCTATTAAGGTTCACAATGCCCGATTCATATTTTTTTGGTGTCCTCGGTAAGGTGTCCTTCATAAAGACACCTCTTCGTCTTTTCATCTCTTCCAATTTAGCCTTTGCATTTTGGACATCGTTTACAGTTTTTGCTATAGCTGACGCACCACCTGCTAAGCTACCGAGAGCAGATAATCCTGCAAATAGTGGTACGAGAAATGGTAATACCCCACCGGTTTTAGGCAAAGGGAGCACCCTCGGGGTTTTTGTTATTTTCCATTTTTGCAAATACCGTTTTGCTTTTTTCAATGATAAAGCAGAAGCCCTATCAATAGGTAAACGACGACCTACTCGTGCAGCTTTTATAAGTTTACCAAAGGATCCTCGAAGTCCAGAGCCCATTTTGACTTTAGCCTTCATGGTATTTGTTATAGTCCAAGCAGCTGCCTTCTCCCCCCACTTTGCGTCCTTAGATCTGACTCTCTCCCAAGCTTTATCTGCTAAGATTCTGTCTGCTGCGTGTCTCTGAGATAAATTATTAGTTTTTGAATAGGAAATATCGTGTTCACGACAGGCTTCGTCTAATGGATTAATACCCGTATCACCTCGAGCTAAGCGATCTTGTAACTTGGTGCCGGGTCCACAATAATTATATCTTGGAATGTGTGCTTCAAATGGTAGCTTGTTGATTAGAGCGTTTACTACACTGCCTCCTATCTTTCGTTTCATACTGAAATGAGAGGATCATGCTCTCAATTTATATATACAGCGGTTTCACTAGAGGTTTCATTTGCCGAAATGCATTTGGAGCCTCAACCTTTACAACTGAAAGTTGTTGACCTTCTTCCTCACCAGGAAAAAGATGAAACCATAAGACTTTTACCACCAAACCCTCTAATCATTTTTTGTGGAGCTACAGGATCGAGGAAAACCAATTTGGTCATTAGCCTCCTTCTTGATGAAAATGGACTTTGTTTCGAAAATCTCTACATTTACTCTCGATTTTTATCACAGCGAAATACACCTATTTAGAAAAGGTAATGGACACGGTTCCCGAAATAGGATATTACACTTTTGATGATTCCGAAAGTGTGATACAGCCGGAAGATGCTAAACATAATTCTGCTTTTATTTTTGATGATATTAGCCTCGATAACCATAATATAATAAGAAAGTATTTTAGTATGGGACGACCCAAGTCTATATTCCCTATTTACATTGGCCAGACATATGCGCATATACCAAAGCATTTAATTAGAGACAATGCAAATTTTTTAATACTTTTCAGACAAAATTTGTTAAATTTAAAACATATTTATCAGGATCACGTTAGTTCAACAGATGTTACATTTGATATGTTTCAAAAGATGTGTGCACTATGTTGGGACAGTGACCCCTATGGGTTCTTTGTCCTTGATAAAACTTGAGAGGCAGACAAGGGGAGGTACCGTCAGGGCTTTGACACCTTTATATTGATGTAAGTGTACCGCAGCAGCTCAGTTTAAAATGAAACGTTCAGTAGTACGAGATATTATCAAGACCTCTAAAGGTTTGAGAAAAAAGTTCAAATCTTTCAAGAAGGGGGCTTTAGAGACTCATGAGTCACTAGAGAAAACATTCGAACCAGTTACAAAACCACTCCTACAAATAACGGAAACTCTGAAACAAGCACCTACCAAGTCGATAATCGAGACTCGACCAATCCCAAAAAAAGAGAAATCTGAAATATATCCCCAAGAAGAAAAAATCATCACACCAATCAGTGGAAAACCAAAAACTCAACTCTATACTCCTTCATTCACTACACCTAGGAGGGAAGAAGTCCCTTTTGAAGAAAGAGTCTTTGAAAGTTCATCACCAACTATTACACCTGTAGAAGAAGCGCAACTTTTGTCTCAGACTGCGCTAGGTAGAGATGCAGTAGAAAGAATGATTGAATCATCCAATATTGGTCCATTTTTGCGCCCATATATTAGAAAGTTTCTTAGTGGAGATCGCTATGGACTCCGCTTTCTACCCAGCGGTGGGTTAACGTTAGGTGACGCTAGCGTCCGGGTGGATCACAATGATTTAGAAATTAAAGACAAATTTTATGAAGGTACACCAGGGCTCTATGAACTTTTGTTTTTAAAAGAACCTATGACATACAAAAATGAGGATTTAGCCATATATAAAGAACTACTGACGGTTACAAATGCTCATAAAAGACATTTCAGTGAAGCTAAAAGTTTGAGTGGTAATAAAAGTTTCAAGTATAAAAATATAATTGCAAAATTATTTACTCCTACTACCAGACATCTCATTTTTCTGGCTCGGGCTTATGGAAGAATTGTACAAGACCTATATATGAGCGCTGGGACGATCCCAATGAACTCTGTACGAGGTTAAGCTTGCTCTATTCTAGCGAAGCAGCAGGAGGAGGACCTCGAATGAAATTGCGTCAATATTGGAAGAATTGAGAGAAGCAAATATTATATATTAATCATGAGCTCTAGTGAAGATGAGGAGGAATCAGAAAATTCAGAGGAATATTTGGTAGATCTTCGTTGTAAGGTGTGTTTCGATACCATTGTAGATACGGTCATATTACCATGTGGTCATTTTACCTGTATGGACTGTTCTGTTTTTTGTATTTTTTGTCCAATGATTTAGTCACACTGAATTATCTTCAAAGAGAATTGGCTTACTTGGTCAAGAAAATTGATAATTCTGGATATGTAACTCTTCAGCATCTTCAACGAGAACTGTCGAAATATATGCTAAAAAAGCAGAACCACGATGCTTAAATTAGAGTGAGACAATTGATTTAGTATTAGTCTGATAGAGTTTGTCATGGGGAATATACTTTCAAAACCTTACACACCAAGAGAAGTTGTCGTTAGAGAACTCCATAAACCAGATCGTGTTAATTACCCTCGACGTAAAGTGCTTTTAAAAGGAGTGGACGATTTGTGGGAAGCAGATTTGGTTGAGATGGTGCCATATTGGCGAGTAAATAAGGGCTTTAAATATTTATTGACCGTAATCGATGGCTTCTCGAAATATGCCTGGGCAATACCATTGAAGCGAAAGACCGGACCAGAAGTTACAAAAGCGCTAGAGATTATATTTCTCGAGAGTAAACGTATACCTCAATTATTGCTTACAGATGAAGGACATGAATTCTACAATACTAACTTCCCGACTCTTATGAAAAAAAATAATATTCACCACTATTCTACATACTCTGGAAAGAAGGCTTCGATTGCTGAACGATTTAATAGAACGTTAAAAGTACATATGTGGAAAATGTTCACCTTGAATGGAAATCATAAATATGTCGACTTGCTACCTGCTCTGCTTTCAAGATATAATAATACAAAGCACCGTACAATACAAGCCACTCCGTCTGAGGTTGTCGCTAATAAGAAGCTCCAAAATAAGCTAATTGCCACTGTTTATTCAGCCCCCGCTATCACTACCAAACCTAAATTCAAGGAGGGGGATTATGTCCGCATATCAAAATTACGCAATGCATTTGCCAAAGGCTATCTTGCTCAATTCTCACCTGAGATCTTCAAAGTTGTCAAGGTGCAATTTACAAACCCCATCACATACCTTTTACAAGATGCGAATAATCAAGACATATTTGGCGCATTTTATAAAGAATAATTACAGAATGTAAAGGATCCTGGTGTTTATGTCATTGAAAAAGTTGTTCGACGAAAAGGGAATCGTATATATGTGAAGTGGTTCGGACTGTCAGAAAAGAGTTGGGTTAATTTATCTCAATTAGTGTGAATATAAAAAATAAAATCTAATCAAAATTATTTTATTTTCATTTATTTTTTTCCCCTTCCCTTAAGGTGTTTATAAATCATTATCAATACGTTTTTAATCAGATTTTTATTATTTCAAAATATCGGTATTACATTGAATTCTTTACAATGTAAATTCTATTAGAAATTCGTGGCGAGACCCTCTACCTCTGTAAATCATTCTTAGATTGCCTACAAAAAATAAAAAAAATAATGAGATACTAAATAATTTTAAAAAATTATCTAAGTCAAAAATTACGGCTTAAGCTTTTTTTATTACCAGCTGCTAATAGCATGTCTTCGTCAGTAAATAACTTGGTGTATCTCATCGGTAAAAATACACCTTTTAATTCATTATCCCACCTCTAAGCGTTTTGATCATCGTTTGCGATAGCTGCCACTACATATACGCCAAATGTGGTTTCTACTCTTTTCATTGTCATGATTTTATATTTTTCTTCTAATGCCAATTCACTTACTGAGACCACTCCACCCAATGTTTTCGCATTTAATTTCTTTACAAGAGATGAAATCTACAAGATATTGACAAATTTGTGCCATCATGAAATTATTATCGAATTTTTTTAGAGTATAAAAGTTTCTAAGAGAATTTTAGAATATACCTTGGAGACGGATGAAGAAGCGGATGACGAATTCATGGCTGCTAGGAGGTTTGAAGATCTCAGACAAAAGACTGATATCAATTCGAGGATTCCAGAGGGTTTATATACTCAGATTTGACATTTCAAATTCATACAAGTTTCTTTTAGAAAATAGGTTGGCACAAATTTGTGTTTGTGGGGGGTGAGATTTCATCATTTTTGGTTGTGTAAATAAAGTCAACATCGATTACAAATTATATATTTTTCAAAAATACATTAGATTACACTGATAATTCAAAAAAATGCTCCTTATTGTTTTTTCTGCCTTTGTACGCCAGTTTCAATTTACCTGAGAAAAAAAAATTTTAGTAGTTTTTCTTAAAAAAGTGACTTTTTTTTAAAATTATTATTTTTTTAAAAAGTTACCTGAGGCTTGAAGTAATTCGTCATAGGTAAACATTTCGGTATAGCGCTTCGGCAAAAAAATTCTTTTCAAGCTGTCGCTGGGATCGTTAAGATCGTCTTCAATGAAAGTCGCGATGATACTGGGTCCGTAAATCGTATTTATTCTTTTCATTGCAAGAATCGAATATTTCTCGTCTATTAATAATTCATTTATTGGAATAGATTCCGCCCTAGATGAATTTAATTTTTGGACTAGAGCGTTCAAGTCACTCTCCTGAGTTTCTGTGTCCATGTTTGGCTAGATAATGAAGGACCCGCTAGAATTACTCCTTTTTATATTCTCGGGAAAAGCATCGAATTTTGAAAAATCAACACATTCAAAAAATATTCCACTTTCGAAAAATGAGGAGGAAGGAGGACACGGTCCTGGACTGGTATGCAAATTAGTCTCCCACGAAGATGCTCATCTTCGCTCCTACTTTCACCAGATGAACCACTTCTCATACTTTCTAAACTGAAAGTTCGTTGACTATGTTAATTTCTCAATAATACATTTTTCGCTCACCGTTTTTCGAAAAGATACCAAAATGATAAGTTTTCACATACACACTGAAGGTAGAATGAGGTATATTCTCATCTGTTTTACATACAAGGTTGAATGACCTCTCACACGCTAGCGATTTTTATCATCGATTCACTGAGATAGCAAAATAAATATATAAATTACATCTGACAAACATTTCACACACTAGAAGAGACTTTTAAACCACGAGTCCCAGCGTGACCCACCCTTTAAAACCTGACCTACTATGGTCCATTTAAGCCTGGGCACAAGTATACAATTCATACTTCTAGATCGGAAATACACTGAAAATCTTTAATTCTGGAGTATTGCAATATGATGTATGCTTGTAGATCGGAAATACATTCAATATTCGAGAAAGTCCCTCCAGATAATATTATTCTAGAAATATAAGTTCTGTGTCTAATTATTGGTATTGAAGCCCTCAGCACAAATCTGCAGTTTGGTTCACTGACTTTTTGAAATGGCTGCCGTTACCAGCGATATTTCCTCCATGTGCTCTAACACCTCTATAATTTATTCTGGAGTAATTCAAATTGATGTATAATTGTAGTTCGGGAATACATTTAAAATTCGAGAAAGTCCCTCCAGATAAAATTATTCTAAAAAGACAAGTTGTGTTCCAAATTAAAGGTATTGAAGCCTTCAGAACAGATCTACAATTCGGTTCATTGACTTTTTAAAATGGCTGCCGTTACTGGCAATACGTCCGTCTTCCATGAGCTCTAGCACATCTGTCTTTTATTCTGGAGTATTGCAATATGATGTATACTTGTAGATCGGAAATACATAAAAAACTGGAAAAAGTCCCTCCAGATGATATTCTAAAAGTACAAGTTGTGTTCCAAATTAAAGGTATTGAAGCTTTTAGAACAGATTTATATATCGGTGCACTGACTTTTTGAATAAGCTGCCGTTACTGGCGAAGGTTCCATGAGCTTCAGCACCTCTGTCTTTTATTCTGGTGTAATTCAAATTGATGTATAATTGTAGAGCGGAAATACATTTTAAATTCGAGAAAGCCCCTCAAGAGAATATTATTCTAAAAAGTCAAGTTGTGTTCCAAATTAAGGGTATTGAAGCCCTCAGCACAGATCAAGATTTCGGCTCACTGTATTTTTGAAATGGCTGCCGTTACTGGCGATAACTCCTCCTTGAGTTCTTTCATTATTCTGGAGTAATGCAATAGGATGTATACTTGTAGATGGAAAAAGCACTGAAAAATCGAGAAAGTCCCTTCAGATAGTATTATTCTAAACGTACAAGTTGTGTTCCAAAAAAGGGTATTGAAGCCCACAGCACAGATTTACATTTCGTTTCATTGTCTTTTTGATATAGCTGCCGTTACTGTCGATACGTCTTCCATGAGCTTTAGCACCTCTGTCATTTATTATGGAGAAATGCAATATGATGTATACTTGTTGATCGGAAATACATTCATAATTCGAGGAAGTCCCTCCAGATAATCATATATATAAAGCTGAAAATGTCTGTGCGTTGTACCGCTATAACTCACGAACGGCTTGATGGATTTGATTAATTTTTTTTTTAATTTGTTCGTCATCGTCTGTGGAAGGTTGTAGGCGTATTAGTACCTCAATATCTGGACCATCCCACCATCCACCCAAGCAATCTTTGTAACTAAAAAACCACTGCAATGATTAATGAGGAATTTTTTTGAATAGATAAGTTTTATCTACCGGAAGGTTAAGGTCTATTTTTTAATCAACCCCTGGTCCATCCCAGCATCCACTCACGCAATCTTTGTAACTCGAAAACCATTGCAACGATTAATGAGAAATCTTTTTGAATAAATTAGTTTTCGCTCCAAAGCTAGCGTTACTACAGTTGAAGGACTATAAGCCTTATTCCATATGAATAATTGAAAATTATAACATCATGAATGTACTGTCGAGGAACTGAATAGCCTTATAGGAGATATTGGGAGAAAAGTCAAAATTCCCCGGGCAACGCCGGGTATTACTGCTAGTATTATTCTAAAAAGACAAGTTGTGTTCCAAATTAAAGGTATTAAAGCCTTCAGAACAGATCTACAATTCGGTTCATTGACTTTTTAAAATGGCTGCCGTTACTGGCAATACGTCCGGATTCCATGAGCTCTAGCACCTCTGTCTTTTATTCTGGAATAATGCAATATGATGTATAGTTGTTGATCGGAAATACATTCATAATTCGAGGAAGTCCCTCCAGATAATCATATATATAAAGCTGAAAATGTCTGTGCGTTGTACCGCTATAACTCACGAACGGCTTGATGGATTTGATTAATTTTTTTTTTAATTTGTTCGTCATCGTCTGTGGAAGGTTGTAGGCGTTTTAGTACCTCAATATCTGGACCATCCCACCATCCACCCAAGCAATCGTTGTAACTAAAAAACCACTGCAATGATTAATGAGGAATTTTTTTGAATAGATAAGTTTTATCTACCGGAAGGTTAAGGTCTATTTTTTAATCAACCCCTGGTCCATCCCAGCATCCACTCACGCAATCTTTGTAACTCGAAAACCATTGCAACGATTAATGAGAAATCTTTTTGAATAAATTAGTTTTCGCTCCAAAGCTAGCGTTACTACAGTTGAAGGACTATAAGCCTTATTCCATATGAATAATTGAAAATTATAACATCATGAATGTACTGTCGAGGAACTGAATAGCCTTATAGGAGATATTGGGAGAAAAGTCAAAATTCCCCGGGCAACGCCGGGTATTACTGCTAGTATTATTCTAAAAAGACAAGTTGTGTTCCAAATTAAAGGTATTAAAGCCTTCAGAACAGATCTACAATTCGGTTCATTGACTTTTTAGAATGGCTGCCGTTACTGGCAATACGTCCGGATTCCATGAGCTCTAGCACCTCTGTCTTTTATTCTGGAATAATGCAATATGATGTATAGTTGTAGATCGGAAATACACTATAAAATCGAGAAAGTCCCTCCAAATAATATTATTCTAAGAGTACAAGTTATGTTCGAAATATGGGTATTGAAGCCCACAGCTCAATATGTTGGTTCAGTGACTCTTCGAAATGGCTGCCGCTACTGGCGATAATTCTTCCTTGAGCTCTAGTTATATATGTCAGATTATAATAACAATTATTATGTAACAAGGGATATAATCGATTAATCCAATCGATTGTATCAAATATAGATTATTGTTAATTTTATTTTTTACTAACCTTTCCAATATTTGCAAATTATAATTTTTATTCAGCCCACTAGCGCCCCCAAGTGTTTGGAAATCAAATCATTACTGATAATAAATCAATTAGGTGTTATATCTTAAGAAAAAAAAAACTATACCTCGCGATTTGAACTCACCACCTTCGGTATAGGAGATTGGCTTGCTAACCCGTCATCCATCGTGACATAGTTGTTGAAGGGAGCTAAAATCTGGGTATATAAATCTCAAGTCATACATTTTCAGATATCAACCAACAATTATTATGTATTCGGGGGGTAGTATCGATTCTATACGATATCGATTGTGCCGATTATTATTAAATTCACGATTTCTCCGACTTGATGACATCCTTGACCTTGAAATGGTTTTCGCATGCATTGCAATAAAATTGATTAATTGATGATTCTCATAACAAAAAAAAAATTAAATGTTGCAATTAAAATGAAATAATATTTTGCTTGTTATTTGAAATTAATAATAAAAAAAAATTATCTAAATGAATTTACCTTAAGATGTTTACTGAACAAAATTGATTAACAGAATTTTCAAAAAAGAAATTAATTAGTTAAATTGTTAATGATATAGAGAGAAAAATTTATTAATTACACTTTGAGTGAAGCTCTAAAATATATATATATATATAAATAACTCTGTGAGAAATGGATTCTACTCTACTTTATACCGACAAAAAAAAAATTTCTCCCGATTTAAACCTAACATGAAATATTTACTTATGTGTCCCGAGTCGGTACTATCCAAAAACGTCGATCCGTAGAGCCTACAAGTTTTGAAAACTTGAAATTTGTTGAGAGAGAAGTGGGGAATCAAAAAAAGAAATTAAAACATATTTACAAATAACACAAATTTATCAATAAAACATTTTCTAGTGGCCATTTTATCAATATAAACAATCTACTTACATGTGATGTCACACCAATTCTATCCTATTTATTATTTCTTATTTAGAATGAAAAACAAATTAAATTAGATCATCCTTCATCAAACTAGGTCTTTCCATTCTCATTTCCTATCATAATTTTCACTGTCTCACAGTCCACATCATAAAACTTTAAAAAAAGAAACACTCTTTACATAGGCATTAACTGTTCACTAGCTAGCAATCGACTGACTTTCGCCTGCAGAGGCTCCTGTGATATGTTTCGGATATGTTTTGTCTTCCGGGAATTGTTTTTTTTTACAAATATTGAAATTTTTTCGTCGTTTTCTTGTTTCTTTCCTTTTCATTTCGTCTTCTTATATATTATTTTAATTTTGTATAACGTTGCTTTTTAATTTTAACTCCTATTTTTCGAAAAAAGAACTTAAACTTTATTTGTATATTTCGTAATATACTTTTGAAACCATATCGCGCCAAGCGGGAAACTTGAACTAAGACAAAAACGGCTAATATTTTCATAATTTATATTTTTTCTTAAACTGCCTTTTCTTCGTGTTTGCCTTTATCAATCTTCTTTAAATTTTTTTTAAACTTTTCTGAAAAATTTCATAAGATTTGTTCTGATAGTTTTTCTGTTGTTGGCCTCTATAAAAATTTTCTTGTCTCATTGATTTCTTTGTTCCTTCTTCATTCTTTCCTTTTTTTACTGTTTCATTTTCTTCTTGAATGTCCTTTTAAACGTTTCTAAAATGTTGGCTCTATTTGGTTTTCGTTAAGTTAAGCAATTAATTGTAATAATGTTCATCCCTGTTGACTCGCACCTTCCCCATTTATGTTGTAAAATTTTCAATTTCACTAATACAATTATTATTTCTGTTGTTGTCATGTTTTAGCTTAATAAATTTCCTTTAATTTGGATGTGCTTTCTTCTTTTCTTTCTTCAGTTTTATTATTTACCAGTTTTATAATTGCCCCTCCCAAAATATTTACATCTTCCAGGCCCCCTCATCACATTACAGAAGCCACTATGAGGTCAACCTATACTAGAGTTGTTCACTTTGAATCACATTCAATGTACCATCCCACATCAACTCTTCACCCAATGTACCTCCCCAGCTCAACACTATAAAGTCATCTCTCTCTTGAATCACTTCCCCAGCTCTCTCCAACCACCCCATACAAATAGTAACATATATTTCTGACCAGGTATGCTCCACTCTCCAGTACTTTAGTAGACAAACGTATTGGAGAGAGGGGGCAGATCTAACTTATGAACTGGTCGAGCGATGAAATTATGACATAAACGTTACCGATTACTGAACCCGAAGTCAGCCTTATTTAAGAATTCTTATCTACAGGAAGCATTTCCTGTTACATGGAATTCTCCAGTTTATTTAAATTAAGCTAGTACGTCCCAGACCAAAATGTAGAGGGCGCTACCTGATATATTTGATATACTAATTCATCACATTGTCCTCTCCTAATTTTCAGCTCTCTACTTTCCCACATCAATTGTATACACTTCCTCTAAAATCTAAATTTTTATTACAATCCTACTTCCCCACAATAATTATTATAAAATCATAATTCATAAGATTAAATCCCCAGATCAATTATACTTCTCCTTCTAAACCTGAACAACCTCAATAGGAACCCTTACACTCCATCCAAAATATTTTTTTTTCAAGACCGGCATACATTTACTTTTACTTCCTCATACTAATTCTCCGTCAACCCTCAGAACAGCGGCATAGTCAGTCCATCTCAATTTTTTCACTTATACTTCCCCACATAAATTAGATAATTTTTTACTCCAGCTTGTCTACACCCGAGCAATTTTCTTTAGATTTCATAATAGCCCATTACTTTTAGCCTTAGCACCATCCTTCTTCGCCCAACTCATACCTCTCCTCTAGATCGTCTGACATTTTTTTCGGTCTATTCATACATTCTACGCCCATGAAACTTCCCCTATGAATCAGTCGTACTTACCCACCACAAATCACCTTCAATGTACATACCCACGCCAACACTTCCTTTAAAATCATAATTTCTCATTACAATCCTACTTCCACACATCAATCATTCTAAAATCATAATCTTTAATTATAGTTCGACTTCCTCAGTCCAATTGTACTTCTTCCACTACTACAGATCCGCCTACACCTAGTTCTCGGGTCTTTCTCATATTTTATACTTAACAACATGAATTTTTTTAATTTTTTCTCGTTTTGTCCTAACCAATTTTCGACTCTCACCTCTAACCCTTCTACTCACACACTATTCTGCTTCCACTACTACAGACCCACCCACACCACTACCCTAAGGATTTTCTTTAGATTTTGGCATAGTCTAATCGGCACTCTTAACCTTTTCCTTAGCACCATCCTTCTTCACACGTTTTCTTCGCCCAACTCCCACAATCTCTCTAGACATGATTCGTTTAACATTTTTTCATCATAACCGGGTTTACCCATACATACACCGGTATCATCCTACAGACCCATTCAACTTAGTTTTTTTTATCCCTTCATTCTAGTCACCAATCTTTAGCATCATTACTCTACATAGCAATTTCTTAGTACACATTAAAAGGTTATTTTAGAATTAATGCCAGGGCGGTATCCTCCTTTGACCCTACTCAATATAAACTATCAACCCCAAAACACAGTAAATATCCCCTCCCAGCTAAATTCTCGTTCCCTCTCCTGTATAGTATACCTTAAGCTCTACAGTGAACCAACCCGGCCTAACACAATGTCTATCGCCTTATACATATTATATTTATCATGGTAAGTCATATCACAAAACATTTTTCTACAACTAACATTCAACAGTACCCAAATTAAGATCAGCACACTACTCTGGATGTAGAACACATTCCCGTACATACGACATTTTCATCATACCCATTACGATACTTGAATCTACAACACACCTCTCCCTAGCTCTATAATACTCTTTAGGACTAGATGTACTTTTCCGGGGGTCTCATGGAGACATTCTTCGATCAACATCTGGTATATTTAACTTAAATTATTTTACATGCTGCTTTTTGTATACCTTAATTTCACTTGAGCGGCTTTTCATCTCTTTCAGTTTATTCATGATAATACTGTGAATACACATTCTATAAGGTTGAGCTTCGAATGGATATGGTCCGGTCTTCTTGAAAGTTCCGGTAAGAAATTCATATGTTGATGGTTATGAAAATGTAGTTTGTTAGATGTATGAAGACATATTAATATACTCTTATAAGACTTCCAGCATGAAATCAGGTCCGAGTGTACCAAGTATTGGGGAGTTTGTGTAGGACTGCTTCAGAGGCGGTAAGGTACATACATGAATTTAATGTATTAAATACACAAGGAAAAACTAATACTACACAGACTGTTTTGAAGCTTCTTGTGACATCGAATTGGGGTCAAATAACTCTGAGAACTCTGAAAAACACCGGGGATTTATGATTATGAAATATATGTTAGTAATTCTGTTGAAAATGGATATATATGATTTATGTTAAGATAGTACAAGTCTTTGGAGAACTATGATGTACTGCTCACCAGCAGTACACATTACAAAAATTTCGGAGAGGTGTTGGTGCTGGGAGTTGAGTGAAGTGTGAAGCAGGGGTTTTAGGGTATGGATGGTTCTAAAGAAAAGAATAGATCATAGGTGTTAGGTATGAAGATGATAAATGGAAGATGTTGGAATTATTGGTATTGTATACAAGAGTATTAGAAAATGCAAAGGGCACATGAGGGTGTGAGGTCGGTCTGAATTACTCGGCTGTGCTGTACGTGTTTAATTGACAGAATCCATAGGTAGTGAAGTAGTAGGGAGGGTTCAATAATGATTGTGGTCTGTGATATATATGAAAATGTGAAATATAAAACCTAATGAAACAATTACAATGGTATTGTTGCAGACTAGGGCGATGTCAAAGGATGGTAGGGAATAAGCTAATTAATTAAATAAATGAGTATAGGCTGACAAGGTTTTTAGTATATATAATGTTGTATGTGTGTAATAGGTTGTAGAGGAAAGAGTATGAAGTCCTAGATGAGATGTTCGTAATGTAGTAGGTGAGGTCTGTTGGTGGTAGGCCGTTGGTGATGAAGTATGAATTAAAGCTATCGATGTAACTGAAATGTATTCTAGTATCATTTGGATGGTTCCTACTTTAGGTTTTAGTCGAAAAATATAGTGAGGCTAAAGTAACATTGGAAATGCGAATCTAAATATCGACGAGAACTGTGGATGTTGTCATTGCCGGATTGGGTATGTGAAAATATTTAAATTCATATAAAACAGGGTGTAAATGAAGACCTAGGGTGCTAGGATCATAGGATCTGAAGTAAGAATATCGGTGAGGTTGTATAAGTTGGTTGAAGAAATGTGTGAATCACGAGGTTTTTTGGTACATGCTAAAGAATAGGCTAAGAGTGCCGGTTAGGTTATGATGAATTCTGAAGAAAATCCCTTCGGTATGTTGTATGCTAGTATGTATGTATGTCTCAGTGAAAGGTTTATTGGGATAGAAGTGGTTTGAATAAAATATAGACGGAGGTGTAGTCTGTACTTGTAGAAGCCTATCTCGGTATAATGTATGGTAAGTAGAATTGAAGAGCGGCAAATTGGTATGGATTGGTCGAGGTCTCTAAGGCTATGAGAGCAATTACTGTATACTGTTGGTGGAATGAGAAAAAAAGTGTTTAACCACTAAAACCGAGGATTGACAGAGATGTAGCCCTCATAAAGTATGTTTCAGTATGAGGTGAATGTAGAGATGTTGGCGAGAAGCAGCCCAAGCGATGGCTTGAGATGAAAAGCCGCTCAAGTGAAATTAAGGTATACAAAAAGCAGCATGTAAAATAATTTAAGTTAAATATACCAGATGTTGATCGAAGAATGTCTCCATGAAACCCCCGGAAAAGTACATGTTTGGGCCTACTTTTGCTATGGGTAAGGCGGACAAATACATAGTGAATTTCTCCCCACCCTTTGCACCTAGGGTACACAGTACAACCCTAGCCATCTCAGTTTTTCGGCCCTGGCGTCAACGTGTGAGCTTGACCCAGCCACTCTCGCGTGTTAGTCTCAAGTTTGTGTGAGTCTAGTGGAGTACCAGTCTAACTGTCGTGGGTACAGTACGGCTTTACGTCCCGTTCTGTATTATAGTTCTGGTTACTCAAAGTGTGCCTATCGTGTAAGAGTACGGTTTTACATGTCATCTCTTGTGGAGTCATAGCCACTCATAGTGTTATAGTAAAGCCCTGTTCTTTCTGTATAGCCTGGCCAGGCAATATATAAGTAGTTCAATTATATCAGTGTTCCCCCACCTTATGTATCTTATAGATTCGACTGGACCACAGTGCAGACTGCAATCTGTAAGTATATAGTTTAAGGAAATATTAGAATAATAGAATTTGCCTCAATTTATGTTAAGGATCAATGTTTTGGTCCTGAGTTGCCTCAATTTATGTTAAGCTGGTCTTCTCCCGGAACCAGCACTATCGAATACAGTCCACTACAGAGAGCTTGCCGTGTTTACTAAGTTGTGCGTAGACATGTTTTGGTCCTCCGGGCCGGATTAAATGTTTTGATCCAAATTTGGCAAAATTCTGTTCTTTTAATAATTTCTTGAATGTGCTTGTCTGGCCGACATGATCCGTGCATGAAAATAACTGCTACTCCAAAGTTGTTACTGGAGTAACATTTTCATTCTAAAATCACAGTTACTAGATACGTGCTCTCAGTAACATATTGTGATTTTGGTAACATGCTACTGGTTATCTATCTCTCGTGTTGATTAATCATCAAATGTGTTTGAATTTACAATCAATTGTAAATTTAGTTTAAACTAATTATTAGTTTCAAATGTGTCTTATAATTGTTTTCTATTACATGATTGCAATTAGTTTTTCTTACGTGCTTATAATTAGTTCTTACGTGTTTATAAATTTCTCTTTCGTGTTATAATTAGTTTTCTCTTGTGTTTATAATATTTCTTACGTGCTTAAATTAGTATTCATTATGGATTCGAAAACATTGAAAAGTTTCAATATTTTAAAGCTCAAAAATGATACTATTTTACAAAATATTGTGCAAATTCATTCGTTTATAGAAAGTGTAAAACTTGATAACAGTTTAAAATTTGTGTTTAAAGTAATGGATTCCTAACTTGGAATCAAGTTATCAAGAATTTTCCGATACCTATTCTAAAATGGTGGAGTGTTTCGCTATATCTGACATACCAATACCCCAAGAGATGACAGATATGCAACTGAGTGTAAATCTAATGTTTTATAAGGTAAAAGGTTACTACGAATCGATTTTTTCAAATAGTGAAGAAAAAATTTGTGTTGTTTATTCAAAAAACTTTTCCGTAAACAATCCGTTACCCACAATAAGTCTCCCTGAGTTTACAGGAGATTGTCTTAAATGGTGTACATTTAAGGATCTTTTCATTTCAATTGTTCATCAAAATGAGCGTTTATCACATTCTATGAAGTTCAATTACCTCAAAAGTTGTCTGAAAGGTAAGGCTTTATCTCTTATAAATCATCTCAGTATTTCAGATTCCAATTACTCCATCGCATGGACAGCTTTATTGGAACATTATGACTCCAATCGTGCTATAGCCATAGAAATACTGGAACAGATGTTGAGTTTTCCTAGTTTTTATACCAATTCACCGGATAACCTGGACAGATTTCTTGCGACTTTTGCGGAGTTAGGTCTAACATTTAATCAGTTGTCTATTCCTAATGTCAGTCAGTTTCTCTTGTTTTATATAGCCTTCAAGGTCCTAGATCCAGATAGCAAAAAGCAATTCTTGTTGGAGAACAGCAAAGTCGAGTTTCCTACTCTGGAAAAATTGGTAGAGTTCGTGAAGAACCAAAGAAAGGCTATGGGTGAAACTAAAGTCAAACCTTGCACTGAGCCTAAGGTAAATTCTCCAAAAAATAAGGTAAGTTCTTATCATAAGGTAAGCCTTATTAGTTCTCGTACTGGTGTTATAAGTTCTCTTACTACTTGTTTATATTGTGATAAACAACACAGGATATTTGTTTGTCCTGAATTCAAATCTCTTAGTTCGTTTCAGAGAAATAGTTTTGTTAAAAGTAAAAACTGTTGTTTTAATTGCTTATCTCCAAATCACAAAGTGAAAGTATGCCCATCTCGCGGCCGTTGTTATAATTGCAAATTAAAACATCATTCTTTATTGTGTTTCAAGAAGTTTTCACGAATAGCATCTCCTATAGATCGTTCTCGTGATAATCAGGTTCGTACAGTGTCACAAGAACCCTTAAAGGGTCCCTCTGATGTTACTCAATTGAGTTCGTGCTCAGCTCAAGTGACAAATACTGTCTCCTCGTTTACAATTCTTTTGGGAACTGCTGTTATTTGTGTTCGTGGAAAAGGAGGCAGAGTTCATCATCTTAGGGCACTTATAGATCCTGGAAGCCAAGCTAGTTATATTACTGCTTCATGTGTTCAAATCCTCGGTTTAAAGAAGCAGCGTGCGAATGTTACGTGTTCTGGTATTGGCGACATGCCGTCCCAATCTCCTTCAGGTGTTGTTAATTTGTTGATACACCCTGAGAAATCAAAGTCAAGTTTGTGCACTCAAGCATTTGTTATTCCTAAGATAACAAATCTGCAACCTTCAGTGAATCTTTCTCCTTCGGTTTGTGATAACTTTAACCATTTAAAGTTAGCCGATCCCAAGTTTTATATACCTAGTGATATTCATGTTCTTATAGGCGCTGAGTTATTTAGTTCAATTATAACTGGTGAAAAAATAACGTTTCCTCCTGGTGTTCCTACAGCGTGGAATTCAGTTTTTGGTTATGTGTTAATGGGTCAGTGTGGCACCCAAAGTGTTGAAACCAACAGACCAGTTCAAACACTTACATCTACTGTAAATGTTAAGTTAAATTGTGAAGTTAATAAACTCCTCCAGCAGTTCTGGGAGTTAGAGGAAATTCCTTCAGCCAGTAGTGTGTCTTTGAGTCCCGAAGAAGTGCTAGCTGAAGAAATGTTTACCAATCTTCATTACCGTGAAGAATCAGGTAGTTATGTAGTTCCACTACTTGTGAAACCTGATGAAAGTTCAAAATTAGGTTTCTCTTTCAATAGTGCATCTATGCGTCTAAATTCTGTTAAAGGAAAATTTGTGAAAATTTCTCAGTTTGATGAGTTTTGTTATACAGTTAATCTGTCACCAACAGCTAATAAGAAGAGAGCAGTTCTCTCTAATATAGCTCGTGTTTTAGATCCGCCTAGTAGGATCGGTCCTGTTACAGTCTGGGCTAAGCAATTTCTTCAGAAATTGTGGCGTTTAGGTCTAGACTGGGATACCCTCTTGCCTGAGCAGGAATGTAGTGAATGACAAATGTTTGTCACTTCTCTCAAACTAGTTTCGCAGTTTCGTGTTCCAAGAATCATTCTTCCCCCTGATTCTGTAGAGTGCAGTCTCATTGGATTTTGTGACGCCAGTGAGAAAGGTTATGCTGCAGTTGTGTATTTACGCAGCCAGAATTTAAGTGAAAGTGGAAGTTCACACCTTCTGATGGCCAAAACTAAAGTTGCGCCAGTTAAACCAGTTACTATACCTCGTTTAGAACTTCTAGGTGCAGTTCACCTTATGAAGTTAGTGAATCACGTTCATGAAGCTCTGTGTGCTTCAGTGATTATTTCCAATGTGCTAACATTTACGGACTCCTCCGTTGTGTTGAGTTGGCTCAGAACAGAGCCACATAAGTTACAGACGTTCGTGTGTCATCGTGTTGTTTCCATTCTCAGTTCACCTGTTACACTGAATTGGAACCATGTTTCTTCTCAAGATAATCCAGCCGATGTCGCCTCTAAAGGATGTTTACCTGCTCAGTTTCTACAGGATCCTCTTTGGCTTCATGGTCCCATCTGGCTCACTTCATCCATAGGTGAGTGGCCTAAATCTCGAGAAGGTAATATTAGTGAAGTTCCTGAGTTAAGAGTTAGCACTCTTGTGGCGTCTACACAAGACGTTTCGTTTGACATAGAAGATCAACTAGCAACATGTTCGAACTTTTCCAAGCTTCAGCGTTCTATAGCTTATTGGTTAAGATACATGCGAAATCTGAGATTATCTCCGAAGGTGGTTGGCCAGTTATCTCTTGGAGAGTTACACCAATCTACTTTAGCGTTAGTTAAGATGACTCAACAGAAGTATTTCGCTCAAGATATTATAGCTATTAGAAAAGGCAAAGAATGCTCTGCTCAGCTCAAATCGCTGACTCCAGTTCTTGATCCCCAAGGTCTTTTACTGGTGGGTGGAAGACTTCAAAATTCTGATCTTAGTTTCTATGCTCAACACCCAATGATTTTACCCAAATCAAGCGTTGTTACGGAACTTCTCATACAACATTATCATAATTTGTTTTTACATGTTGGAGCTAATACGCTCAATTATTTACTTCGGTCAAAGTTTTGGATTATATCCTCTCGTTGCGCCATACGTCGTGTTTTGCATATGTGCCATGTGTGTCGCAAGTGCAATGCTCGCCCTGTTGTTCCTCTAATGGGCAATTTGCCTGCGCCTCGAGTTAGTTACTCCCGTCCATTTCTACATAGTGGTGTAGATTTAGCTGGACCATTCCTTGTTAAGGAATCTCTGCGCAGGAACTCTAAGCAGTTCAAAGCTTACCTGTGTATCTTCGTGTGTCTATCTGTTAAAGCAGTTCATCTTGAACTAGTGTCTGCTCTTTCCTCGGAAGCGTTTCTTGCAGCATTTGACCGATTTACAAGTCGAAGATGTCTGTGCTCAGATGTTTACTCCAATGAAGGTCGCAATTTTGTAGGAGCCGATAGAATCCTACGTGAAGCTTACAGAACATTGTTCACAGCTGACGTCCTACCGTCAGCTATGTCCAAGCGCTCAGTTACTTGGCGTTTCCAACCTCCATTTACTCCTAACGTTGGCGGTATTTGGGAGGCAAATATTCGTTTTGCTAAGTCACATCTTACAAATGTGATTGGCAACCAAGCTTTGTTGTTTGTTGAATACACGCGACCAGTATCTAAGCTGGTCAAGGTGTCAGTTTAAGTTTCGTTAGTGCTCTCTCGCTCTCCATAGAGTGTTGTGTTCCCATTCCGAGGGCTTCCCAAGCGCGAAGTCTTCAGTGATAGCCCCCTCTGAAGTGAAGAACGCAGTGTGGTTCCTTACTTCCTTCTCAATCATTTTCCTCATCCCCTCTTGGTTTGCGAGAGAGATATATTTCTTAGAAGTTTATTTGATTTTTTCTTAGTTGAATAAGTTTCTTCAATTTTTTTTTGAGTTCTAGGATAATTCTTAGAAGTTTATTTGATTTTTTTGGTTGAATAAGTTTCTTTAATTATTCTGTGTTGTGTGATTCTATTGTGATTCGTTTGTTTGCGATATCACTCTATTGTGTAGTTTGTTCACTATGTGTGAGGCTCACATAACTCACGTTTGAAAAATTAGTTCAAATTTTTGGTGGGTGTATGTTTGGGCCTACTTTTGCTATGGGTAAGGCGGACAAATACATAGTGAATTTCTCCCCACCCTTTGCACCTAGGGTACACAGTACAACCCTAGCCATCTCAGTTTTTCGGCCCTGGCGTCAACGTGTGAGCTTGACCCAGCCACTCTCGCGTGTTAGTCTCAAGTTTGTGTGAGTCTAGTGGAGTACCAGTCTAACTGTCGTGGGTACAGTACGGCTTTACGTCCCGTTCTGTATTATAGTTCTGGTTACTCAAAGTGTGCCTATCGTGTAAGAGTACGGTTTTACATGTCATCTCTTGTGGAGTCATAGCCACTCATAGTGTTATAGTAAAGCCCTGTTCTTTCTGTATAGCCTGGCCAGGCAATATATAAGTAGTTCAATTATATCAGTGTTCCCCCACCTTATGTATCTTATAGATTCGACTGGACCACAGTGCAGACTGCAATCTGTAAGTATATAGTTTAAGGAAATATTAGAATAATAGAATTTGCCTCAATTTATGTTAAGGATCAATGTTTTGGTCCTGAGTTGCCTCAATTTATGTTAAGCTGGTCTTCTCCCGGAACCAGCACTATCGAATACAGTCCACTACAGAGAGCTTGCCGTGTTTACTAAGTTGTGCGTAGACAGTACATCTAGTCCTAAAGAGTATTATAGAGCTAGGGAGAGGTGTGTTGTAGATTCAAGTATCGTAATGGGTATGATGAAAATGTCGTATATACGGGAATGTGTTCTACATCCAGAGTAGTGTGCTGATCTTAATTTGGGTACTGTTGAATGTTAGTAGGATATTTCTGTCTACATTTGGGCCTGTTAAAGGGGGCCTATGCTGGTCTAGTAGTGCCTCGAGTGTTAGGAAGGGTCAGGATTTAAAGGGACCACTGTAGGTCAGGTTTTAAAGGGGGCTCCGTGGATTGTGTCAAATGATTGTGTGTCAAATGATTGTGTGTCAAACAGATGTAAACCTATCATTTATATATTTATTTTGATATCTCAAAAAAATCGCTAGCGTCTGAGAGGTCATTCAACCGTGTATGTAAACAGACGACGAGAGGTCATCCAACCTTCAGTGAGTGTGTCTTACAGATGTAATTCATATATTTATTTTGCTATCTCAAAAAATCGCTAGCGTCTGACAGGTCATTGAACCTTGCATGTAAACACACGAGATTATACCACCACCTCATTCAACCTTCAGTGTGTATGTGAAAACGTATCATTTTGGTATCTTACAGAAATTTTTTCGAAAAACGGTGAGCGAAAAATGTATTATTGAGAAATTAACACAGTCAACGAACTTTCAGTTTAGAAAGTATGAGAGTGGTTCATCTGGTGAAAGTAGGAGCGAAGATGACCACCTTCGTGGGAGCCTAATTTGCATACCGGTCCAGGACCGTGTCCTCCTTCCTCCTCATTTTTCGGAAGTGGAATTTTTTTGAATGTGTTGATTTTTCAAAATTCGATGCTTTTTCCGAGAATATAAAAAGACGGGAATCTAGCGGGTCCCATCATTATCTAGCCAATCATGGACACAGAAACTCAGGAGAGTGACTTGAACGCTCTAGTCCAAAAACTAAATTCATCTAGGGCGGAATTTATACCAATAAATGAATTATTAATAGATGAGAAATATTCGATTCTTGCAATGAAAAGAATAAATACAATTTATGGACCCAGTATTATCGCGACTTTTATTGAGGGGAGTGTCGACGAGCCCAGCGACAGCTTGAAAAGCATTTTTTTGCCGAAGCTATACCGAAATGTTTTCCGATGAGGAATTACTTCAAGCCTCAGGTACCTTTTTAAAAAAAAAATAATTTAAAAAAAGTCACTTTTTTAAGAAAAACTAATTTTTTTTTTTTTTTACAGGCAATTTGAAATTGGCGTACAAAGGTCGAAGAATCAATAAGGAGCATTTATTTGAATTCTCAGTGTAATCTAATGTATTTTTGAAAAATATATAATTTGTAATCGATGTTGACTTTATTTACACAACCAAAAATGATGAAATCTCACCCCCCTCAAACACAAATTTGTGCCAACCTACTTTCTAAAAGAAACTTGTATGTATTTGAAATGTCAAATCCGAGTATATAAACCCTCTGAGATCTCCGAATTGGTATCAGTCTTTCGTCTGAGAACATCACATCTTCAATTATGAACACTTCTGCTTCTAGCGCTTCCAAGGTATATTCTAAAATTCTCTTAGAAATTTTCATACTCTAAAAAAAATTCGATAATAATTTCATGATGGCACACATTTTTCAACATCTTGTAGATCTCATCTCTTGTAAGAAAACTAAACACCAAAATGCGTGGTGAAATCGTATCTATGACCGAATTAACGGTAGGTGAAAAATATAGAATTCTTACCATGAAAAAAATTGAGACAAGTTATGGTCTTAGTATAATGGCAACGGTGATTGAAGATGAGGACCGTAATGCACAAAGATGGAATGATGGTCAGAAAACGGTTTTTTTACCAAAAAGATATACTAAAATGTTTACCGATGATGATTTAAAAGATGCAGAAGGTAATAAAAAAAGCTTAAGCCCTAATTTTTGACTTAGATAATTTTTTTAAAATTATTAAGCATCTCATTTATTTTATTTTTATTTTTCGTAGGCAAGCTAAATATGGTGTATAAAGGTCGTGGATCAAGACAGGAGTATCTTTTAGAGTTTTCAATGTAATACAAAGTATTCAATGTAATACCGATATTTTGAAATAATAAAAATCTGATTAAAAACGTATTGATATTGATTTATAAGCACCTTAAGGGAAGGGGAAAAAAATAATAAAATAAAATAAAATAATTTGAAAATATTTAATTTTTTTATATTCACACTAATTGAGATAAATTGACCCAACTCTTTTCTGACAGTCCGAACCACTTCACATATATACGATTCTCTTTTCGTCGAAGAACTTTTTCAATGAGATAAACACCAGGATCCTTTACAATCTGTAATTCTTCTTTATAAAATGCGCCAAATATGTCTTGATTATTCGCATCTTGTAAAAGGTATGTGATGGCGTTTGTAAATTGCACCTTGACAACTTTGAAGATCTCAGGTGAGAATTGAGCAAGATAGCCTTTGGCAAATGCATTGCGTAATTTTGATATGCGGACATAATCCCCCTCCTTGAATTTAGGTTTGGTAGTGGTAGCCCGGACTGAATAAACAGTGGCAATTAGCTCATTTTGAAGCTTCTTATTAGCGACAAACTCAGACGGAGTGGTTTGTATTGTACGGTGCTTTGTATTATTATATCTTGATAGCAGAGCAGGTAGCAAGTCGACATATTTATGATTTCCATTCAAGGTGAACATTTTCTACATATGTCCTTTTAATGTTCTATTGAATCGTTCAGCAATCGAAGCCTTCTTTCCAGAGTATGTAGAATAGTGCTGAATATTATTTTTTTCATAAAAGTCTGGAAGTTAGTACTGTAGAATTCACGTCCTTCATCTGTAAGCAATAATTGAGGTATACGTTTACTCTCGAGAAATATAGTCTCTAGCGCTTTTGTAACTTCTGGTCCTGTCTTTCGCTTCAATGGTATTGCCCAGGCATATTTCGAGAAGCCATCGATTACGGTCAATAAATATTTAAAGCCTTTATTGACTCGCCAATATGGCACCATCTCGACTAAATCTGCCTCCCACAAATCGTCCACTCCTTTTAAAAGCACTTTACGTCGAGGATAATTAACACGAGCTGGTTTATGGAGTTCTCTAACGACAACTTCTCTTGGTGTGTAAGGTTTTGAAAGTATATTCCCCATGACAAACGCTATCAGACTAATACTAAATCAATTGTCTCTCTCTAATTTAAGCATCATGGTTCTGCTTTTTTAGCATATATTTCGACAGTTCTCGTTGAAGATGCTGAAGTGTTACATATCCAGAATTATCAATTTTCTTGACCAAGTAAGCCAATTCTCTTTGAAGATAATTCAGTGTGACTACATCATTAGAATCTATGGGAGCACTGACATTTACTAGTCTTTTCTTACTCCCATTGATATATGCTCCAGGCCAATTTTTGAGATCAGTGTAGAACCTTGCCGATCTGTCCACATATCCTTTCGTAGCTGCATCAGAGGGGTCCGATGGATCCTCTACATGTATTAGCCTTTTAGCATTAAAGTCAATTTTGCTTCCTGACTGAGAAAAACTTGAAATTCGAGAATCGACATAATTTCTGGAAGCAGCATCTGATCCATCCATTCCTTCTCCTAAATTGATTATTCGCCTATGGTTGACATCGAGAACTCCTCCAGCTTCAACCTGTCTGAATCGGTCCTCTCCTTTTAAAGCTTGAACTGTATTGTATAATTTTTGCTGATTGCGGTAATACCGCTTACCAACATGCCGTCCGAACTTGTCAATGATCATTTTAGAACTGAAACCCCTCAGGTGAAATAGACTCTATACACACCAATTTTTGAACTTCTACAATATGGGCAAAAAATACAAAAAACAGAACAGTCCATACAGGTAAAATGACCACATGGTAATATGACCGTATCTACAATGGTATCGAAACACACCTTACAACGAAGATCTACCAAATATTCCTCTGAATTTTCTGATTCCTCCTCATCTTCACTAGAGCTCATGATTAATATATAATATTTGCTTCTCTCAATTCTTCCAATATTGACGCGATTTCATTCGAATGAGGTCCACCCCCTGCAGCTTCGCTAGCATAGAGCAAGCTTAACCTCGTACAGAGTTCATTGGGATCGTCCCAGCGCTCATATATAGGTCTTGTACAATTCATCCATAAGCCCGAGCCAGAAAAATGAGATGTCTGGTAGTAGGAGTAAATAATTTTGCAATTATATTTTTATACTTGAAACTTTTATTACCACTCAAACTTTTAGCTTCACTGAAATGTCTTTTATGAGCATTTGTAACCGTCAGTAGTTCCTTATATATGGCTAAATCCTCATTTTTGTATGTCATAGGTTCTTTTAAAAACAAAAGTTCATAGAGTCCAGGTGTACCTTCATAAAATTTGTCTTTAATTTCTAAATCATTGTGATCCACCCGAACGCTAGCGTCACCTAACGTTAACCCACCGCTGGGTAGAAAGCGAAGTCCATAGCGAGTGTCAAAGTCCTTTGTATCTCCACTAAGAAATTTTCTAATATATGGGCGCAAAAATGGACCAATATTGGATGATTCAATCATTCTTTCTACTGCATCTCTGTCTGAGACAAAAGTTGCGCTTCTTCTACAGGTGTAATAGGAGGTGATGAACTTTCAAAGACTTCTTCTTCAAAAGGGACTTCTTCCCTCCTAGGTGTAGTGAATGAAGGAGTATAGAGTTGAGTTTTTGGTTTTCCACTGATTGGTGTGATGATTTTTTCTTCTTGCGGATATATTTCAGATTTCTCTATGTTTGGGAATGGTGGAGTCTTGATTATCGATTTGGTAGGTGCTTGTTTCAGAGTTTCCGTTATTTGTAGCAGTGGTTTTGTAACTGGTTCGAATGTTTTCTCTAGTGACTCATGAGTCTCTAAAGCCCCCTTCTTGAAAGATTTGAACTTTTTTCTCAAACCTTTAGAGGCCTTGATAATATCTCGTACTACTGAACGTTTCATTTTAAACTGAGCTGCTGCAGTACACTTACATCAATATAAAGGTGTCAAAGCCCTGTCGGTACCTCCCCTTGTCTGCCTCTCGAGTTTTATCAAGGACAAAGAACCCATAAGGGTCACTGTCCCAACATAGTGCACACATCTTTTGAAACATACCAAATGTAACATCTGTCGAACTAACGTGATCCTGATAAATATGTTTTAAATTTAACAAATTTTGTCTGAAAAGTATTAAAAAATTTGCATTGTCTCTAATTAAGTGCTTTGGTATATGCGCATATGTCTGCCCAATGTAAATAGGGAATATAGACTTGTGTCGTCCCATACTAAAATACTTTCTTATTATATTATGGTTATTGAGGCTAATATCATCAAAAATAAAAGCAGAATTATGTTTTGCATCTTCCAGCTGTATCACACTTTCGGAATCATCAAAAGTGTAATATCCTATTTCGGGAACCGTGTCCATTACCTTTTTTAAATAGGTGTATTTCGCCTGTGATAAAGATCGAGAGTAAATGTAGAGATTTTCGAAACAAAGTCCATTTTCATCAAGAAGGAGGCTAATGACCAAATTGGTTTTCCCCGATCCTGTAGCTCCACAAACAATGATTAGAGGGTTTGGTGGTAAGAGTCTTATGGTTTCATCTTTTTCCTGGTGAGGAAGAAGGTCAACAACTTTCAGTTGTAAAGGTTGAGGCTCCAAATGCATTTCGGCAAATGAAACCTCTAGTGAAACCGCTGTATATATAAATTGAGAGCATGATCCTCTCATTTTAGTATGAAACGAAAGATAGGAGGCAGTGTGGTAAACGCTCTAATCAACAAGCTGCTATTTGAAGCACACATTCCAGGATATAATTATTGTGGACCCGGCACCAAGTTACAAGATCGCTTAGCTCGAGGTGATACGGGTATTAATCCATTAGACGAAGCCTGTCGTGAACACGATATTTCCTATTCAAAAACTAATAATTTATTTCAGAGACACGCAGCAGACAGAATCTTAGCAGATAAAGCTTGGGAGAGAGTCAGATCTAAGGACGCAAAGTGGGGGGAGAAGGCAGCTGCTTGGACTATAACAAATACCATGAAGGCTAAAGTAAAAATGGGGTCTGGACTTCGAGGATCCTTTGGTAAACTTATAAAAGCTGCACGAGTAGGTCGTCATTTACCTATTGATAAGGCTTCTGCTTTATCATTGAAAAAAGCAAAACGGTATTTGCAAAAATGGAAAATAATAAAAACCCCGAGGATGCTCCCTTTGCCTAAAACCGGTGGGGTATTACCATTTCTCGTACCACTATTTGCAGGATTATCTGCTCTCGGTAGCTTAGCAGGTGGTGCGTCAGCTATAGCAAAAACTGTAAACGATGTCAAAAATGCAAAGGCTAAATTGGAAGAGATGAAAAGACATAATAGGACAATTGAAGGACAAAAAATAGGTACGTAAGACCATACAGAAACGGATACGGATTATACGTGAGACCATATAAAAATCAGATGTGACTTCCAAATAGAGCTCTTACAAATGTAGATCTTGAAAAATATGCTAAAAACTTGTGTCATTTCAGAGGTGTCTTTATGAAGGACACCTTACCGACGACACCAAAAAAATATGAATCGGGCATTGTGAACCTTAATAGAGTCAGAGAACCCGGCTCACATTGGGTCTGCTATGTAAAGCGTGACAATAAAATAAAGTATTTCGACTCGTATGGTAATCTACCACCCCCACTCGAAATACTCAAATACCTGAAAGGATGCTCAATTGAATACAATCGAAACCGGTATCAGGATTGGAACACTCCATATTGTGGACACTTATGTATTCAGTTCCTTTATATTGAAAACTTGTGTTAGTCTTAGATGCAGTCATGAGTTATACCTTTACCCTTACGGGCACTGAGAACGTATTAAGTGCAGACATTTTTCCTACAATAGACCTATCAAATGGAGAGTACTCGATTGGGCTTTTAGGTTTTACAACATATAATTCTATTCCCAACATTATTGATGGTGAGAATGATATGTTTTATTTTGGTGATGAAAAAATTAAAATACCGATGGGGACATATGAGTTGGAAGCACTTGGGGATTATTTACAAGAACAGATGATGTTTAGAAGAAAAGGCGATCATGTTATAATCCGAGCTAATAATAATACATTAAAATCAGAATTACGGTGTACAAAAACTGTATATTTTAATAACCCCGGAGATGGCTATCATACCTCACCAGGGATCGTAAACATGGTTAAAGTCAATACAATTGCTATTGAATGTAATATAGTTTACGGTGCATATCGAAATGGAAAACCGGTTCACACATTGTATGAATTCTATCCAACTGTCGAGGCAGGGTACAAAATTGTCGAAACACCATCACCCATTGTATATTTAGGAGTTAGCACAAAATCTGTTGACAACATTACATTACGGATAGTAGACCAAGACGGTCATCCAATCAACTTTAGAAACGAAACTATAACGATACACCTACATATAAAGAAGAATGGCGATTGACTTTAGACCTCGGTATATAAGTATTCGACCACATCCAAGACCCATTAGTACGAGACCGTACATGAGACACTTGACACCAGGCAACATTCGATTTTCGAAAAGTTTAGGCTTGAAAGTGAAACGACAATGAATGACATTTTAGATATTACAGAGGACGTCCGGTTTGATGATAGTATCACTCAGCTACAGTTCCACACTTACAATCCATTTAATTCTACAAATTCTGATGAGATTCGAATCCTTATTCACCAGCAAGATTTGTATATATTACCATGTGCTAGTTATCTTTATTTGGAAGGCTCTATTCAGAAGGAGGGTGCTGATAAAAGAATGACTACATCGAGTGCAAAATTGTCAAATAATGCCTTTGCATTTATGTTTGATGAAATTCGCTATGAATTGAATGGAGTGGAAATTGATAAAGTTCGAAATCCAGGAATTGTGAGTACTCTAAAAGGGTATGTCTCTTTATCACCTAACCAAGTGAGTGGGTTAGGCAATGCAGGATGGATGATGCCGAAGAAAGATGGAGCTATTTCAATAGATAAAGACGGTCATTTTAATGTATGTCTCCCCCTCAGCACTCTTATTGGTTTTCTCGAAACTTTCAAAAAAGTGATAATCAATTCAAAGCATGAACTGTGTCTTATCCGTGCAAAGAGCGACGCTAATTCGATTTTGGAAGACAAGGTACAACTTACACTAGACAAGGTAAATTGGAGAGTCCCTCATATTAAAGTATCTGATGAACAGCGACTGCGACTATTGAGAATATTAGACAGAGATCAGACACTCACTATCCCTTTCCGCTCATGGGAATTGTCGGAATACCCTGCCTTACCGGAAAACACACAAAATACATGGAGTGTCAAGACTAGTTCAGCTCTAGAAAAACCCCGATATATAATCGTAGCCTTTCAGACAGACAGAGTCGACAATAAGTTAAAAGATACCAGTCAATTTGACGCTTGTAACTTGTCCAATGTTAAAATATTTTTGAATAGTGAGATGTTCCCATACGATGATTTAAACCTTGATTTCAATAAGGGTCGATATGCTGTTCTCTATGATATGTACCAAAGATTTCAAATGAGCTACTATGCTAAGGATCATAGTGAACCCCTACTGTCGAGAAAGGACTTTGGTGAAATCGCCCCCATGATAGTTCTTGATGTATCACGTCAGGAAGACACATTGAAGGTAGCTACGGGCGACATTCGTCTAGATCTTCATGCAACCCAACCGTTTCCACCTCACACTCGAACTTACTGCCTTTTAGTTCACGATAAATTAATTGAATTGAATCCTCTTAGCGGTCTTGTAAGGAAGCTATAAAATGAGTGTGTATAAGATGAGGATCATCATTAGATTTCTAACCCTCAAACATGGAACACCAGTTCGCGATTGTGGATTTTCAAGGTTTTCAAGGGGAAGGTGGCTTTATTGTGAAGGAGTTGACAGTTCTCACACGCAGTCAGTCACTCCACTGGTTTTTTCTCCCTCCTCAAAATGTTGATGAATCTGATACTCGTGTGAATCTATGGGTTAAAAAACACATTCACAATATTCCATGGTGCTATGGAGATACAGAATATTTACGTCTGGAAGAACTCTTATGTACTTCAACTGCTTCATGTAAATTTATTTGGGCGAAAGGACTAGAAAAATGTACATTTCTTGAAAATATTGTTAAAAAGCCAGTTTATGATCTGCTCGACTATGGCTGTCCGAATTTGAAAAAGTTACCCCCACATGAGACTAGCTGTCATTTTCATGGGGGAACCTCTTATACTTGTTCACTTAATCAAGCCTTCAAGTTGGAGGAGTGGATAAGTAAACACCCATCCAAGACAGATTTGTACAATAAAGAGGTTCGCCAAAAAAACCTTTCGTAATTCTAATAAAGTGTTGGCATTTCATGGCTTTGTGAGACATTTGAATAATACTGCAATGTGTGTATATTGCAAGCTAAAATGTGATATAGATCAGACGGTATGCCCACACATGTACCATAAAAGACACAGCCCCCGATGTTACTGGTTTAGTCAGTGCTAGAATGGATCAAGCTTTGGAAAAACTTTCTCAAACTAATATCTGGAATTTGGATCCAGTACATCTTCAAAAGTTACCACCTGCATTACTGCTTCATCTCTATGACTATGCAATTGAATATTTATGGGACAACCTACCTGAAGAGTGGCGTGAGGATCCAAGATTCCAATTGTGTCGTCGATGCAACCATCACTTCAATACATCTCATGATCAAATCGGTGGTCCACCACCGATGAAGGAAAATTGTATATATTGTGTAAAATAATGTTGATAATAAATTTCAATTCAAACATATTTTTTTTATTTTTTAAAAAAAACCTCAAAAGTTGTAAAAATAATAGGAAATAAGAAAATAAACAAGTATGATTATATTCATTTATTCATAAATAATACATACATTTCATTCCAGTCTACAGTGTTTAAATTCACTATAGACTCTTCAGTTGATGTTGGTAATGAAAAAAATTCAAAGCATTTTGATATTACTGATAGTAAAAGTTTTAAAGAATAGTCTATTTTCTCACAAGACTTGAGCATAAATATCACTTCACTTTTATTGAGCTTGATTTCTGGCTGAGACGACACCGACATGTAAGGAGAAGGACTATTCAGACACATTGTGACCCAAGGGTATGAATTTGATATACTCACACTTCGGTTTCTTCCAGTGAGTCCAAATTTGAATACTATGTTGCGTATTCGAAGTGAGTCTTGGAGAGGTCTTTTTCTTCCTTTGGGGTTGATGTAGTTTTGAATAGGTCCTATGTTGGTGGAGAGTCCTGTCCAATCTGCCGTGTCCAAATAAATTGATACCAATTGCCAAATGATTGGCAAAATACCACTACTGGTGACTGGTTGAGAAGTCCTACCTTGATGACCTTGGTCTTGGACTTGTTGAGAGCAAACTCTGTTACTAGATACAACTCCATTGCGACAACTGGTCTCTCTACATTTTCTCACTTCATATCATCTTCTTACCCCCACCTAGTTCCCCCCCTCTCTGGCCTTTTTAAAAACCTGTGTTCATGAGCGGGATCACAATCTTCTCTCACAATTGTTTTTGTTTTCTTTTGATTATATATAGGCAGACTCCTCCTTGGACTATTACAACATGTTCAAGTGTACAAAGTGTGACACCATTTTTCCATCTTGGAAAAAACGCAATGTTCATCAGTTCAACTGTAAGAGAAATATCGACGAGATATTGGATGTAGAACCACCAAGGAAAAAAATATTTTTATGTTCATCTTGCGGAGGACGGTTTGAAAACGATTATCATGGACAACGACATGAATCAGTCTGTCATGGGGAATATTCATCCCCAAAGGAACCAACCAAGGACGCATTATTAGCTCTGGTGCCTTCTGATAATATTGTACAATATGAAAGTGCCTTTGCTAGTCGTTTGGAATCCTATTTTATTCGCTCAAAGAAATGCAATGATTTGACGTGTTTCTTACTGGATGTGAAACCAACATTAATACACAAAGTATCCAACATACTACAAATGAAATCTGCATTTAAAATTAATTTGATGGTTGAATGTTTATTTGAAAATGCTCTTGGTGAAAGGACAGATCGAGCCTTTAAGACTATGAATAAACCAGTTTTTCGAGCAACAAATCTTGAAAAATTCTTTGACAATGCATTTGAAAAAATACACTCGGAGGTGGAAAATAGTGGATGGAAACTATTAGCCGTAGACGGAATTCGTCTACGGGTGAATAGATATGATCCACTACGTGCTTCTACATATATACCATTACCAGCTAGTCTTGAAAATAAAAAAGCATGTGTTAATGTACAAAATAATGATGAGAAATGTTTTGCATATTCAATCTTAGCAAAATTCGTGACATCGTATTCTTATCGACCACAGGAATATACTGATTTATTCAGTTTATATGATTTTTCATGTGTTTCGTTTCCAGTCGCTCTAGCGGATATTTCAAAATTTGAAAAGGTCAACAATATGTCTATAAATGTATTTGGAGTTGATGAAAACGAGAAAATATACCCCCTCAAGGTTGCAGCAGAAGAAAAATCAGATCATCGGGACATCCTCCTTTTGGACAATGAAAATAAACAACACTACGTCTACATAAAAAACTTTAATCGGTTGGTGGGTCGTCAATTACGAAAATCTTCTCGACGAAAATTTTACATCTGTAAAAGATGCTTCATAACTTTTGAAGAAAGAAGTGGTGGATCTGACAAGCTGGAGATGCATAAAATGTCTTGTAAAGATCAGAAGACTGTACGAGTTGAATTACCATCTGATCCGATAATGTCATTTACAAATGTTGAGCGTCATCACAGAGTTCCCTACGTTATTTATGCAGATTTTGAATCTATCTTGGAACCTATTGCAGGATGTCATCCATCATCTGAGTCATCATTTACTACTCGTGTTCAAGAACATATTCCAATGTCGTTTTGTACGTATGTGAAAAGTTCTTCTGGTCTTCCACCTATCTCTCCAGCTCCGTACTTGTATAGAGGACCTGATGCAGCCGGAGTTTTTATAGAACACATCATCGAATTGAGTAATGCTATATCAGCTGTCTACAATGGTAACCCTGTGGATATTAATATGAATTCTGATCAAGAAACCCAGTGGGATTTAGCAACTACATGTTACCTCTGTGAAAATGAATTCACAGAGTCGAATTTGAAAGTACGTGATCATTGTCATCTCACTGGGGATTACAGAGGTGCAGCATCCAATAGTTGTAATTTGAAATGTTGTACTCGTAAATTTATTCCAATTATTTTTCACAATCTCACAAACTATGATTCAAAATTTATAATTAGACAGCTGAGTAATAAAAAATGTGGTAGAGTTACAATTATACCACACACTCAGGAAAAGTTTATATCATTTTCAGTTAAGATTGACAACATTTGGATGAGGTTTATTGATTCTTTTCGTTTTATGGCCTCCAGCTTGGATCAGCTTTTTATCAGAATTTACCATCTGATGCATTTTTGGAAACAACACGTTTCTTTCCGACTGAGCATATGTCTCTCATGACCCGAAAAGGTGTGTTTCCGTATGATTATGTAGATTCTATGAAGAAACTGGATGAAACTCAATTACCACCAAAAGAAGCATTTTTCAATTCGTTAACACAATCACATATTGATGAGGAAGAGTATGCACATGCTCAGACCGTCTGGAAAACATTTCAATGTACTACGTTGGGCACGTACTGTGATATCTATTTAAAATCAGATATTTTAATTTTATCGGATACGTTTGAATCATTTCGAAATATGACTATGAAAAACTATAGAGTTGATGCGGCCCACTACTATACGACACCAGGACTCTCCTTTGATGCTATGTTACGATATACAAAGACTAAGCTAACACTACTACAGGATTATGATATGATAATGTTTTTCGAGAAAGGTATAAGAGGGGGGATATGTCAAGCATCACATCGATATGCTACAGCAAACAATAAATACATGAAAAATTATGATCCACAAAAAGAATCATCATACATCACTTATCTGGATGCTAACAATCTGTACGGATATGCCATGAGCAAATATTTACCATATGGGGATTTTCAATGGGTGGAAAGACCGGAAGAGGTTGACATTCTTAATTTACGAGAAGACGATGATACAGGCTATGTAATTGAGGTGGACGTGAAGTACCCGACAAAACATCACGAGACGCATGATGATTTACCATTTTTGGCAGAGACGATTCCTCCCCCAGGTGGCAAGGTTAAAAAATTGATTCCTCATTTAAATTCACGCGAACGATATGTGGTACACTATGTAGCTCTGAAACAGGCTCTACAGCATGGACTCGAGATTGAAAAGATCCATAGAGCAATCAGTTTCAAGCAATCACCCTGGCTGCGGTCCTATATAGATCTTAATACTCAACTTAGACAAAATGCACAAAATGATTTCGAAAAAGATTTCTTGAAACTCATGAATAACTCCATATTCGGGAAGACGATGGAAAATGTACGAAATCGACAGTCAAGACTGCAAGACAAATGATGAGACTAATAGTAAAAGCTAATTTTCTTGAGAGAATTATCTACGACCGAGCTAGCAGCGGTTGTAATGGCCAAGACAAAAATATACTTTAATAAGCCGATTTATGTGGGTATGTGTATACTCGATTTGTCCAAGGAACTCATGTACAGATTTCATTATGATTTAATGTTGCCTAGATACGGAAAAAAAAGATTAAAATTAATGTATTGTGATACTGACTCTCTCATCTATCATGTGATAACACAAGACCTCTACTCAGATATGCATTCAATGCTGGATCATTTCGATACGTCCAATTATCCTCCAGACCATGTGCTATTTTCACTCATTAATAAGCAGGTAATTGGAAAATTCAAGGATGAAGTATATGGAGAAATTATAGAAAAGTTTATTGCATTACGAGCAAAGGTGTATTCATTTTCCATTGACTTTAGGAAAATTGTAAAAAAAGCAAAAGGTGTGTCACGAGCTTCATTGAGACATTTTATTTCTTTGGAAGATTACGAAAGGACACTATTTGATTCTACATTAATGTTTACATCCATGAGAAGTATAAGATCATACAAGCATATACTGTACACCATCGATCAAAATAAATTGGCACTAAATCCATTCGATGACAAGCGACACATTCTTGATGGCATATCTACTCATGCACATGGTCATTTTTTAAACTAATTCACTTTCCCCCCTCTAACTCGCGAATTATCAACTTGAGAATTAAATACTGAGTGGACCCCGAATCACTAGAAGAATTTTAAGATTGTTTTTTTTTTTTTTTTTTTTTTTTTTTTTTTTTTTCTCGGGTGCTCCGGTTAATCACCCGGCCCGTTTTTTCGTCGGGGAATGAGGATACATGACATGGTTATGCTAAATTTATTTATTTATTTGTTGCTGTGGGTGTCTGGGGGCGACAGCCTCTGGTCCCTTGCGGGACAAACTGGCGCTCCCAGACCCCCTTGTGTTGCGGCTGCCAGATGGCGCCGAGAGAGCTCAGGATCTTGGAGTGGGGGCTGCTACTACATCGCGGTCGCCGGGGGTAGACATCGGGCCGCAGCCCGTCAATCGCCCCCGGCGCCGGGTCAAGCGGGCTTTTTCTGTTCCCGCCAGGAGGTGACAAACCGGCCGAACGCCGGATAGTTCGACTCCGTCATCAACTCCGGCAGGCTCAATCCCAGATATGATCCTGTCGCGCGGATCAACTCCACCCTAGACCTGTCGTACAGCGGGCAATCGAGGACCACGTGTTCTGCAGTCTCGATGCCGCCACACGAGCAGTTTGGGCTATCCTTCCTCTTGAAGAAGAAGAGTTTGGAGTTGAAGTCGCCGTGACCTGATAGTACCTGGGATGTCCAGTGATCGGGTTGTACCCAAGTGGAGCGTAGGCGGACCTGGACGTCAGGGATGTACGCGAATGTCGTTCGGCCATCGGAGGAGCGCGACCATCGCTGTTGCCACTATGTTTTTTCATTGACTTCCTACCTCACTGAATATTATGATATGCAAATCTTGGTGTGGTGTGGACCAAGGTCGACGGGATTGATGACTCACTGAAGGTAGAATGAGGTGGTGGTATAACCTCATCGTCTGTATACTTACAAGGTTGAATGACCTCTCAGACGCTAGCGATTTTTTTGAGATAGCAAAATAAATATATAAATGATAGGTTTACATCTGTTTGACACACAATCATTTGACACAATCCACGGAGCCCCCTTTAAAACCACCTCCGTCTGACCTACAATGGTCCCTTTAACTCATGACCCTTCCTAACACTCGAGGCACTACTAGACCAGCATAGGCCCCCTTTAACAGGCCCAAATGTAGACAGAAATATCCTACAAATGTTAGTTGTAGAAAAATGTTTTGTGATATGACTTATCATGATAAATATAATATGTATAAGGCGATAGACATTGTGTTAGGCCGGGTTGGTTCACTGTAGAGCTTAAGGTATACTATACAGGAGAGGGAATGAGAATTTAGCTGGGAGGGGATATTTACTGTGTTTTTGGGTTGATAGTTTATATTGAGTAGGGTCAAAGGAGGATACCGCCCTGGCATTAATTCTAAAATAACCTTTTAATGTGTACTAAGAAATTGCTATGTAGAGTAATGATGCTAAAGATTGGTGACTAGAATTAAGGGATAAAAAAGTCTAAGTTGAATGGGTCTGTAGGATGATACCGGTGTATGTATGGGTAAACCCGGTTATGATGAAAAAATGTTAAACGAATCATGTCTAGAGAGATTGTGGGAGTTGGGCGAAGAAAACGTGTGAAGAAGGATGGTGCTAAGGAAAAAGTTAAGAGTACCGATTAGACTATGACGAAATCTAAAGAAAATCCTTAGGGTAGTGGTATGGGTGGGTCTGTAGTAGTGGAAGCAGAATAGTGTGTGAGTAGAAGGGTTAGAGGTGAGAGTCGAAAATTGGTTAGGACAAAACGAGAAAAAATTAAAAAAATTCATGTTTTTAAGTATAAAATATGAGAAAGACCCGAGAACTAGGTATAGGCGGATCTGTAGTAGTGGAAGAAGTACAATTGGTCTGAGGAAGTCGAACTATAATTAAAGATTATGATTTTAGAATGATTGATGTGTGGAAGTAGGATTGTAATGAGAAATTATGATTTTAAAGGAAGTGTTGGCGCGGGTATGTACATTGAAGGTGATTTGTGGTGGGTAAGTACGACTGATTCATAGGGGAAGTTTCATGGGCGTAGAATGTATGAATAGACCGAAAAAAATGTCAGACGATCTAGAGGAGAGGTATGAGTTGGGCGAAGAAGGATGGTGCTAAGGCTAAAAGTAATGGGCTATTATGAAATCTAAAGAAAATTGCTCGGTCGTAGACAAGCTGGAGTAAAAAATTATCTAATTTATGTGGGGAAGTATAAGTGAGAAAATTGAGATGGACTGACTATGCCGCTGTTCTGAGGGTTGACGGAGAATTAGTATGAGGAAGTAAAAGTAAATGTATGCCGGTCTTGAAAAAAAAATATTTTGGATGGAGTGTAAGGGTTCCTATTGAGGTTGTTCAGGTTTAGAAGGAGAAGTATAATTGATCTGGGGATTTAATCTTACGAATTATGATTTTATAATAATTATTGTGGGGAAGTAAGATTGTAATAAAAATTTAGATTTTAGAGGAGAAGTGTATACAATTGATGTGGGAAAGTAGAGAGCTGAAAATTAGGAGAGGACAATGTGATGAATTAGTATATCAAATATATCAGGTAGCGCCCTCTACATTTTGGTCTGGGACGTACTAGCTTAATTTAAATGAACTGGAGAACTCCATGTAACAGGAAATGCTTCCTGTAGATAAGAATTCTTAAATACGGCTGACTTCGGGTTCAGTAATCGGTAACGTTTATGTCATGATTTCATCGCTCGACCAGTTCATAAGTTAGATCTGCCCCCTCTCTCCAATACGTTTGTCTACTAAAGTACTGGAGAGTGGAGCATACCTGGTCAGAAATATATGTTACTATTTGTATGGGGTGGTTGGAGAGAGCTGGGGAAGTGATTCAAGAGAGAGATGACTTTATAGTGTTGAGCTGGGGAGGTACATTGGGTGAAGAGTTGATGTGGGATGGTACATTGAATGTGATTCAAAGTGAACAACTCTAGTATAGGTTGACCTCATAGTGGCTTCTGTAATGTGATGAGGGGGTCTGGAAGATGTAAATATTTTGGGAGGGGCAATTGGCTACGCCAACTTGAGAAAAAAAAGTTTAAAGAACACCATTGATGTGGTGTGTAAGACTAGATAGAAATGAAATATTAGAAGATATGTTCCTAAGAAGTGACTGTTGTTGTGTTGGGGAGAGCGAAAACGTCTTTGGGTTAAGAAGGATGAAAAAATTTGGTCTAGTGGGGGCTCTCTGGTTAGGTCTCCTTCAACCCAGTTGAGCGCCCTCAAGGATTTTTCTGGGAAAGGGGCGGGGAATGGGAGGGGAGGGGAAAGGACTATACTTTGTCTATGCATAGGATGTAGCTGGGGAGGTACATTGTTATACTTACTCCATACCTCAGAGGAACCACATTGCTATACGACCTCCATACCTCAGAGGAACCACATTGCTATACGATCGCGGAAAATTATACGAGGGTAATGTGATGAATTAGTGTAGAAGATATTAATATAATAATGACTGACTTGAAAAAAATTTGAGATGAGGGGAAAATGAGCGAAAAGGTTAGAAACCGCTGAGCCTTTGTTCTGCTAATACTCCCGGAGATTTATATACCTAGATTATCACCACCTTCAGCAACCATGTCACAATGGTCGCGGAGTTAGCGTATCGGCCTCTCAAGTCAAAGTAGACGAGTTCGATCCCCGCAAGTACAAGTTATTTTTTTTAATAAGAAGCCGCACCTAGCTACGTATATAAATATTAATTTACATTCTAGACGCTTGGGAGCGCTAGTGTGCTAATTATAATTTACTAATATTTAAATTTAAAAAAATCAAAGGATTGTGTGGGTTTGAAGGTGCGGGTGCTCAGAGGTTGAGCTGGGGAAGTACCTCTTAGGAAAAACAGGTCTGGACATGTCGGTGTGACGTCATGGACTATATTTTCTCCATACACTTTGTAGAAACAAAATGGGTGGGTCCGAAGGTGGGGGTGCTCAGGGGTTGAGCTGGGGAAGTACATCGGAGGGAGCTGCGCGAGCCATGGGAATAGATGTTGTGCGGTGGGAGCCTCACAGAGGCTGCGCCAAAACATACATTCTTACCCTACTGTCATCGGTCGAGTTATAAGAGAAAGGAATAGTCAGATTTCGATCAAGTTCGTCGCGAAAGATGTCCCAGTTAATTTTTCCGTCGTATTGGGGGATCAGTGAGAAGTCTGCCGTGGAAAGTAATGAGGACAGGGAGATGGTCGGAATCTAATTCGGGAAGTGGAATTTGGAATATGGGTAAGGTTAGATTTTGAGTGAGGGATATATCTAAAATATCTGGGAGGTAGCGAGCCTGTGTGGGGTAGAAGGTTGGCTGGTCGGGAGCAGTGACCACAATCGCCATGCGGTCGGTGAAGGCGAGAAGCCTTTGACCATTGGCATTGCCAACCCGACAGCCCCAGTTGAGATGCTTGCTGTTGAGGTCCCCAGTCAACAGGGTGGGTCCCCCCGTGAACACGGCCTCGAGATCTGTGGGATCAAGGCGCTGGTTTGGCCGCTGGTAGGCTGCCACCAACTTTAATGAGGAGCCATTTTCAATTTTCAACTGGATAGCTACAGCTTCCAGACAAGACAAGTTCCCGAATATCAGCTCGTGGTGCTTAAATTTACGCCTGACACAAATGGCGACCCCTCCCGAAGCAGCCCGAGCCACTCTGTCTGCTCTATAAATTTTGTAGCCTGGAAGTTTAAATGTTTTATTGGGTATGAGATGGGTTTCGGTGAGACAGGCCACATCGATGCTGTGCATGTGAAGGAAGTTTAAAAAAGTAAGCCTTTTGGCCTTAATCCCGTTCGCGTTCCAGTTAAGGAGTTTCACGGTACGAGTATCAAAAAGATTAGGGTTTGCCATGAGGATGAGTTAAAAATGACGAGAGGAGGTTGGACAGGAATGAATTTTAGGCATTAAAGGTTCAATGATCCTGGTGATCAAAGAGGTGATGAAGGTAGGGAGATCAGGATTTGTACCTTGAGAAGGTGAGGAGGAGACAGAGTGGCTGGGGCGAGCCCCGAGAGGGGGGCCAGAGAGCCAGGCGGAGCGAGCGGGGGCAGGAGCGGGATGGGGGGTGGGAGGACCGGCAGCGGGTCTCCTAGCGTCTGTCTGTCGTTTGAGGGCGGGCCGAGTTTGTCTGTTAGCAGGGTGCTCCTTACAGCCTCGGTAATACCCTGGGTGCTGCTCCCCACAGTTCGGACAGGTAGGTGTGCTTGCTTGGCTGGGACACAGTGTGTAGTGGTGATCACCCGCACATTTAACGCAGCGAAAGTCCAGCCTGCAATAATTTTTGGTGTGCCCCCACTTCTGACAGTTGGTGCACTGCGGGCTCTTCCAGTACGACGCCGGGGCTCCACTTGGACCACCGTATAAAACAGGCGGTCCAAGTTGAAGATTTTCTTCCCCGCTGGATTGTTCTCCAGCTCAACTGCAACTAGCGGGGTGGGCAGCTTGTCGCCGCTGCCGTCTTTGCGGTGTAGCCTGGTCACTTTCCGAACTGGATAGTTCGGGGAGAGCAGCTCGAACACCTCCGACTCGGTCAGGGAGTATGGGACACCCCTGATGATTACCGAGAGACCCCTGTCCTCCGGGTTAACAAAAGTGAAGTACTTTAAGTTGGAGGTATCATAAAATTTGGTTACATGCCGAAAGTCTTCTGAAGATGAGAGCGAAATTTTGAATTTTTTTAAACAGAACTTGATGTCAAATGGGGCTTTTATAAGTGTTTTTAAATCTTTGATTATTTCTTGTAAATTCCCAGTATCCAGTAAGAAAATGGGGGGAATCCGGATCTTGGGCTCCAGTTTGCTGTTGTCTGCAGGGTCGGGTTGAGGCAAGGAAGCCAGAGGGGCGAATTTGTTACTAAGTGTGATGGGAGGGCTCACCTGGTACCGGTACCTCTTGGCCGTGTCACTGAGACCGGGTGCTGTTGCGGGCTGCTGGCTGGGTCCTGGCTCCTGCTGCGAGGCTGGTCGCTTCCTCACCTGGGTGAAGCCGCTATCCAACTCCATTCCAGGGATGTCCACATTGGTACACTCCTCGTACCAACCGTTTAATTCATCATCATCAGCAGATAGCTGACTCCGGCCAATGACTTGAGAAATTTGCCAGTGAGGATTCCCAGAACATCAGCTATTTTAATCCTACTTCGATGTCTTTATTCTACTTCTCCTGTACTTTTCCTGCACTCACCGCAATTTATCTTTTGTGCACGTCTACATTTTTATTTCCACGTGTACTCCTGACGTCCCAACCTGGCACCCATTATTCAAAAAGATGTCAAAATCAACTAACAACTATAAAGAAAAATCCAAAAGGTGAAAGAATCCATGACGATGCAAATAAAAGGCACTGTCCCCAGAGAGATTACTTTGCATTTCCCGAAGTAAAGGGCTAGCACCCTTACAGCTGAAAGTACAATTAGGGACGTGTCTTCAATCTTCCGGGCCTCGGCGATAGGCTGGCCAACCTGCAGGCGGCCCGATAAGGTTGCAAACACGCCCTTATTCCAAGGGTCCTGATACTAATGTACCCGACATTCCTCATCCGTGCTGTGCTTTAACAATGGGGCCGAAAACTTTCCAACACTTCGTCCGTTTTTCTGATTCTTTTTTTTTTTCAACAGACTATGTTTACGGCGCCCTCTGGTGATAGGGCCGGAGCCGGTTTACATGGACTCGGTCAATCACAATTTGTCTCCCTTTTTTCATCTTTACTTCGAAATTAAGGTCGGAGACCTTGGTGTCTATCTCATAGGGGCCCAAATACCAGTGAAGCAATTTTTCCTCCACGGGGTGTACGCTAACACTAGACTGCCGGCCAGAAATTGAACCAGACGGTGGGTGGCATCATAGATTTTCTTTTGTTTCGCCTGTTGTGCCCCGATTTTTTCGGCAGCCCACATTCTCACCAACCTTACTCGGTCTATAAATTGCTCTACTGTCTCGTCCCTAACCCCCCAAGCGTCTAGGGTGACATCTAAGGGGAGAGGGGCTTCCCGTCCGTAGGTAGAACACGAGATAGAACGGTGAAAATTTGGTCGTTTCCTGGGGGGCCGTATTATACGCGAAGGTCACCAAATTTGGAAACGTGTCCCAGTACAGACATACATTGATAGCTTTGTTGTATAGCCCTTCAACAGGTGCTGAATTAACTGGGCCGTAAAACAAGTTCCTCGGTCGGAAATGAGTTCCTTTAGGCAGCCGTTATAATACGGTCGAGTAAAAAATCAGCGACCTTTACAGCGGTTCCTACCGGAATTGGCTGAGTTTCGACCCATCTGGTCGCATAATCGGTAGCCACCACGATGTACTTGTTACCCCCCCTCCCCGTGACCGAAGGAATGGCCCGTGGAGATCTATCCCGTGTAAACAACCCGTTGCCATGACAACTAATGTCTACGCGACGTTATAATTTTTTGAACCCATTTGAAAGAATGAAATCAAAGTAAAGAGGAAAGGAACCATGAGGAAAATAAAAACTCAGCAGAATAAGAACAACTTTAAAATAAATAAAACACAATAAAAGGAGGGAAAGGTAGCTTCAGGCCTAACCTTACGGTTATCAACGAACATTTTAATCATAAATCACGAAACCAACCAACTTCAAAAAGAAACTAAATTTACAGGAAAGATTAATTCCATACCCAGGAAGAAAATAAAACAGTTAAAAGAAAAAGAGGAAGAAGAATTGAAGAAAATATAAGCGCAAATGAAAAAAAGATCAATAGTCAAAAAACTGGTCGGTAGAAGGTTTTGAAAATTTTTAGAAAGAGACAGTTAATTATTAAGAAGAGATTGAAAAAGGAAAAGAAGAGAAAAACTGCCCACATCAGATGGAAAACCTAATTTAAAATTTTGAAAAGGAAGCCTGTTCCAAAAAGGATTCAATCCAAGGCCGTATATTGATCCGAAAGTGTATATCACCAAGTTTGAATGCTATTTTTGAGAAATGTAGGAGTCAAAATTAAAAAACAGAGCTATAGAAAATTAAAATAATAATTAAGAAGACATAAGAAAAGGAAGAGAGGGAAGATAACGTCGGAAAATTTTAATATTTAGGAACAAAACAGCGGACGGAAGCCAAAAGACACTCGTATTGGGCTACCCAGAATGCCTTGCATGGGAATAAGTTAGTCGATGTTCTCCTTTGATAGAGGCAAAACCTGTGAGAGACTGGTCTCTGTTTTTTGTGTTAAAAGTTGACAAAGTAGTGAGTGGACTGTTGGAAATGAGTGAAAAGTGACCAATGAAGGGTTGAGATGAGGTGGAGAGAGTCTGGACTCCGATCTTTTGTAAATAATAGAAATAATTAGAAATTTATGTTTCAAGTGTGACGTCACCAAGGTAGGATCTATTTTTTTGTACATATAACTTCCAAGATGGCCACTTTCAATTTTCAAATTCATAATATTTTATTGAAGTCATTTTGTTTGTAAATAAGTTTTAATTTTTTTTCTTAATTCCCCATATCTCTCTCAATGAATTTCAAGTTTCAAAACCCATAGGCCTTACGAATCTACACCTTTGGAGGTAAGTACCAGTTTGCGGGACATTATGAATAATATTTTCAACTGGTACTGGTAAAGTCGTCTCAATAATTTATCCAGAGTTATTTATAACATATGTTTTTCATTTTTTAAGAGCTTTACTCAATCATATGGTAAATTATTTTATTTTTGCAATTATAAATTAAATTAACTTCATTTTTTATTATTCACAATTTTATTGATATTTTATTATTCAATTTGACATAACTATCAATTACCTTTCATTATGTCATATCCCTTGTGTGGAAAATTAAATTCATTAAATTTTTTATCATTCAAATTTTTTTTTATTTTATAAAGTTCATTTAATTATAAACCTTTCACCCGATTCGTTCAAACGGCTTCTCGACTTTAATTGGTTGTAAAAGCCCTGTGGGGGCCTGGGTCGACCGTTTAACATCGGCACTTCCGGATCAGCGTTCTGTCGTCGCAACGGGGACTTTCCAGGGCCCGGAGCAGTCGGGCTAGTTCTACTCTCTAGCAGGGGGTCGTCCAACTGTAATTCTCTTACATCAGCCCGATCTAAGACGAAAATAGGAATTTCGAGCTCGTCACTATTGATGGTGGGATCTAAAACGGGGTTTCGTGAAAGACAGTCGGCATCAGCGTGTGTTTTCCATGACTTATGTATTATTTCATACTCGATTTCTTGCAACTTCAGGGCCTATCGTGCCAGTCGTCTACTCACATACCTCTGGTTTTTCAACCAACAAAGGGCATGGTGGTCTGTTAGAATTTTCGTGTTGTTCCCCCATACTTAGTGCCTGATGTTAAGAAATTAATACGACAAAATTGCACAACATATTTTCACTTTATTTTACATTTCTAAACTAAGGCTGATTTTCTAACATATGTACAATAAACAAATCCAACATAATAATAATAACAGATGTTTTAATAAACATCAATGTCCTAACAACTCTTCCCCGGCAGAGCTGATGACAGCCGGCCTATTTGTACCCCAGGCCTGACGTATGTCAGTCTGCTAGGCGGATGCCGGACTCTAGTGCTGCACCTGGTAGCTTGTGGCACCTCAGCCCGCTCCTCTCTGCAGGCTGCAGGAGCCACGTCTTCCTGAGCTGTTGGCTGCCCCAGAGATCCAGTCCTTGAAGTGCTCGACTCCATCAACATCTCAGGAGGTCTGCTCAGAGAGTCAGCCCTGCCTCGATCCGACTGGAGTTGGTCAGTGTGCCTCTTCCAAATGGCACCATCCACCTCCACTTCATAATGTCTTTGGCCCAACTTCCTTTTTACAACTCCTCGTTTCCACTTGGCCGAGTCGTTGTATGACCGGACCAATACCGCTTCTCCTTCTTTGAATCCCCTTTCTTCCTTCACAGCTAGTCCCACGGCCTCTTGCTTCTTACCGACTTTAGACCTCACACTCTCCCGCATGGTATCCAGCTGAGTGCGAACCAGACGCCCCATCAGCAACTCGCTAGGAGCCTGTCCGGTAGTACTGTGAGGGGCAACGCGATAGCTCAGCAAAAATATATCTAATTTCTTCTGCAACGTTCCTCCCTGGTTCTTCATGGCCCGCAGGCTTCGTTTGAGAGTCTGCATAAATCGCTCCACTTGTCCGTTCGTCGCCGGATGATATGGAGCGGATTTGAGGTGCAAGATATTATTTCTCCTCATGAATTGTTCAAATTCGGCCCCTGCAAACTGGGGCCCGTTGTCCGTGACCACTTGTTCAGGTATTCCGAACCTTGCAAAAAGAGACCTTAGTACACTTACCGTGGAGTCGGAGGTTGTGGAACTCATCTTGAAAACTTCTGGTCACTTTGAATAGGCATCTATCACCACTAAGAATGATGTTCCCATGAACGGCCCAGAATAATCGCTATGTAGCCGCTGCCACGGATCCTGCGGCCACTCCCATGGATGAACTGTGACTTTATCCGGCTCTCTTTGATTCAGCTGGCACCCGTCGCATGTTTTCACCGTCCTTTCTATCTCCTTAGTGATTCCAGGCCACCATAGATAAGAACGGGCAAGCTCCTTCATCTTCCTTTCACCCAAATGCCCACTGTGCAACTCTTCGAGTATTCTGGGTTGAAGGTTTCAGGGACGATTACTCTCCGGCCCCAGAGTAATACTCCATCCTCTAACGAAACTTCATCTTTCTTTGTATGGAACTCACCAAGTTGGCTAGTTCTGTCATGAGCCGGCCACTCACGCTGAGTAAACTCCGCTACTTTCGAGAGGACTTTATATCTTCGAGTTTCCCGCCGCACTTCCTTGTGACTCACGGCTGTCGCCTCCTCCATGAATTTTACTATCCCGTAGGCCTCCTCCTCTTCTGTGTCCCTCCTGTCTTCCTCTTCCATCTTCAATGGCAACCGGGAGAGACCATCCACATTACAATGTAAAGCATTAGTAGGGGAGGAAAGTATGTTTCAGCGCAAGGGCTAAAGGGCAACTGGGTTAGTATTCTTTTTCATTGCAGGGGCAACTGCCCCCCCCCCCCCCCTCTACACCTCAATAAGTTTCCTCTCTCCCTCAACCTCAATAAGTTCCCACTCTCCCTCTGAACCTCAATTAGTTTACGCTCTCCCTCTAAACCTCAATAAGTTTCCACTCTCCCTCTAAACCTCAATAAGTTTCCACTCTCCCTCTAAACCTCAATAAGTTTCCGCTCTCCCTCTAAACCTCAATAAGTTTCCGCTCTTCCTCTAAACCTCAATAAGTTTTCCTCTCCCTAAACGTTAATAAGTTTCCGCTCTCCCTCTAAACCTCAATAAGTTTCCGCGCTCCCTCCAAACCCTACTTTACATTTTTAACCCACCCCTCGCCTGTGCCCCTAATTTTTTTTAATTAGCCCACTATCAACAATTTTGATATTTTTTCAGTCTGATTTCTTGACCTTGAACAGGCACTTGCGTGTTCAAGCATGTCGAACCCTGCATTCGTGTAGCCTACCTTATCATGTCCTATCATCATCATCATCATCATTGTATTCAGTATTATTTAAAACTGGAGTATTATGATGGAAACATCGCCTACCTACACTTTTGAGCATGCCGTCCTTAGGTGCCTCGAATGGTATTGCATTTAAAAAAATTAATTCAAAGCTCGTCATATTGAGTATGTTGTCCGATTGGAGTAACATGTGCGAAAAAATATTTATCTTCAATTCCGAGCATGCCGTCCTTCGGTGCCTTGAATAGTATTGCATTTAAAAATATAATTCAAAGCTCGTCATATTGCGTATGTTGTCCGATTGGAGTAATATATGCGAAAAAATATTTATCTCCAATTCCGAGCACGCTGTCCTTTGGTGTTATTTGTGAATTCTTGTTTTTTATTATTTTATTTTTTTATAACCACTATGGTTTGGAAATGACCTTCGTATCTATAGGAATTAAGTCGTTGTTTACATGTTCAAACATGTCGAGACCTGTTGTTGCAGGCATACTTCACCAATTTTTATTTCATGATTTAATCTTACATCCCCACGTCAATTAACACATCCAATGTGCTTCCCCATCTCAATACCCCCGCTCTCCCTTCGAATCACTACTCTCTATCTTCAGTATAGCGGCGTAGCCAATCCATCTCAATTTTCTCACTTATACTTCCCAATTATCCCACCTCATTCTCCCTTTAAGCCTTTTACTCAGACACACATCCAAGCAATTTTCTTTAGATTTTATCATAGTCCACTACTCTTAGCCTTAGCACCATCATGCTTCGTCCCTGTTCAACACCTACAACCTCTCTAGATCGTCTGACATTTTCATCATAACCCGGTCTACTCATACATAAACCTACATTCAACGCCATTAGCCTCTCCCTCTGAATCAGTCATACTTACCCACCTCAAATCACCTTCAATGCACATACCCACATCAATTATTCTAAAACATAATCTTTAATTATAGTTCTACTTCCTCAGACCAATTGTACTTCTTCCAATCCGGCAGAGACTTTGCAACTCACACCTAATCCTCAGGTCTTTCTCCTAATTTTTATGACTCACTTCTACTTCCCCACATCAATTGTCTAATTTTTTTCTCATTTTGTCCCAACCAATTTTCTGCTCTCTACTTCTAAAACCTTTACTCATACATACCCGCCCATACACGCGGAGTAATCTTTAGATCTAGATGTATCTTTCCAGGGGTCTCATGGATACATTCTTAGGCTAACATGCAGTATATTTAACTTACGTTATGTTACATGCTGCTTTTTGTGTACCTAGCGGGCAAAACAATTTCTTTCTCCTTCCACCAACCATCCTCTACTGTAATTGCTCTCCTAACCTTCTGAAATCCCCGCACAATTCTGACAACGACCAATCCATCCCAATATTCTACTCTCCACTTCTACTTCCCCAGCATCATATCAAGTCAGAACTCTACAAGTGTAGACTACTGCCCCGTCAACATTTCTTTCTCATTCAAACCACTTCTATCCCACCTCACTATCCCTCTAAACCTTCACTCAGACATACCTACACACTTGCATAACCCAAGAGATTTTCTTCATCATCGTCCAGCCAGTATCAGTTTTATTTTTAGCCTTTTCTTTTGCATGTCCCAAAACCATTCACCCAACTCCTCTTCACTCATATCACTACAACCTATTCGATATTCATACTTCCGATCCTCTGATCCTAGGACCCCGGTATACGCCAGGCCTTCATTTACACCATATTTTACACAAATTTAAATGCTTCTCCTTACCTAAACCACCAGGTCAACATCCACAGTTCTCGTCGATATTTAGATTCGCATTTCCAATATTACTTTACCATCACTATTTTTACGACTAATAACCTACAATCTAGCAGGAACTTAAATCACACAGACAGCTCCCTGCACAACACTACTCCGGATATATTCAGAACCCACTCCCACACATCTGAGCACCAATAGAACTCTAACCTAGGACCCCTGCTGTGTAGGCTCACTCACATTGGTATCTGTCAACCCATCTTCATAACTGCAAAAGCCGGGGGTAATTTCATATTCAAGTATTTTTCCTAAAATTTCATACTGATGAAGGCAAGACTCTGGACCTCTTCATCACAAACGAGGTCAGTTAAGGAACTATTTTATAATACAACCCCAACGTACAAGAATCATATAAGGTGTGTCCATAGACTACAATAAGAGCTCTTATATAGCCATCCTAAGAAGAAGTCATTGAAAACTTTACCCACTGAGCCGGATAATTATTTATAATAGATACTAATATTTTTTTTGAATGGTAGGCCTTGTGTAACATTTCATTACCAGAGATTAGCTGCGATGTACTTTTCTACAAATCAGAGACTATGCATATTTCCTACAATAGAATCCTTCCGAGAGATCCAATATATCGTCACGACACAACACTTCACAAAAATTCGGAATTGTTCACCTATCCCTAAACACATCACTCAACTGCAACTTCCCCAAACCAAAAGTGAGAAGTCGCTCAGACACATTTTTAAAAACCCAACACTCTTCTATATACTTCTTCTGCTAAATTCTTTCCCGGTTTCCCTCTATAGTAAATCTTAAACTCTAAAGTAACCCCAACCCGAACACCATTCCTATCAACCTAAACTTTTATTTTTCAGTCATCTTGCAGACAACCATAGATAGGTTTTTCTATAGGTGCTGTCACCAATATCCTACATGCATATATATATATATATATATTTTTTTTTTTTTTTTTCTATAGTTCCTATCACATTACGCCCCCAACATTTTTCTACAACTAACACTCAACCGTTCCCCAATTAATATTATAACGCAGCCCTCACACCCATACCCCATTGTATTTATTTTTAAAGTCCCAAGCCCTTCGTCTCATATACATCACAGTTCCCATCGGTATTTGAGAACCCATATATTAGTATTATTGTTCCATCCTCACCCACATCTCATGGACCCCACAATTCAGCCCGCCTTCCCCGCATATATGGTATTGAGAGCCAAAACACTTACGATGACCCCATACAACAGTTATTTTACCGATTCATCTTCATAGCCACAAAACCCGGGGATTATTTAATATTTTAGTATATTTATTTTTTCATTATTTGTCACAGATTTTTTCCCTTACATACAACGCCTACTCCACTCACCTGTTTTTTCTTAAAGTCCTATACATATCTTACATCCTTTCATATATTTCTTTTTTATTTAGTCATATTATTTTATATTTCATGCGATTAATATTTATTTACATTTTCGAAAATTTACGTAAATTATGACAATTTTGTAGCATATTCAGAAACTTTTTTTTTTTTGTGATGAATATGACTGCGTAATAACTATCGTGATTATAAGAAAAATTTATGAGTACAAGCTGGTCAGTATTGAGAAATAAAAGTCGTATGCAGGTTCCATATCATAGGCAGTTTCTTATTGTTGTTGGGGCTAGATTTATTGCTGGAAACCCATTAATGATCGGCTCTTCTCGGATTTCATCGGCTCCTTTCGTTGCATGCAGGATGAAAAAAACTATAAATACGTTCTGTTTGGTCAGTAGTTATCTGTTTTCACTGTGAACGTGTTAACAACGTTGAGATAAATACAATCTGATCATTCATTATTTATTGAACCGAAGTTGTCAACCCTGTTACAATAAATACGGTCTGTTTGGTGATTATTAGGCAGACTTCATTGATCTAGTAATCCACAGCAGGTTAGATACCATGGGGGTCAAACGAAACGCTCTCACTATAGAAAATAAAATAAAAATAATTAAACTTTTTGATGAAGGAGAAAAGGTTGGAGAAATATCGAAACATTTCAAGATTCCTCAATCCACGATTTCTTCAATTTTAAAGAGGCAGTAAGAGACATATTAAACGAATTAGAACTAATGGTGGAACACACTCTCAGGATACACCCCCACTTGCCTCCAACGGAGAGAATTACACACAACTACACACAGACTTTTCAGAGGACGATGTGGGTGAAAACTCCAGTTCATCACAAAAACAAACGGAATCTTCACAGCATGAGTCGGGTGAAGACGGAAGTGAACGAATTCATTCAACAGAACACCGAAGAGTAGTATATGGTGATAAAAAAACCAACAAAAAAGTTCAACCTTCTTAAACCCGTAAAAGACTTAATACCTCTGTCTAAGGAAAATATGACGTTTTTACGTTTGGTCGGGTATAAAGTTTTGTCATCAACGTATAGATGTTAGATTTGGATAGTTCAAAGAGGGGTTCGGGTATCATACTCATTACCGGAACCATCGGGGGTATAGATGGAATAAGAAAATCTGTTCGACATGAAAACACTCACACGTTGTCATCATATAGGTTTATCTATAAAAAAGGTAGATTTTTTTCAAGGAGAATGGGACAGCGACAGTTGCAGCAGTATAAAAGCGTTTTTTGTTCAATTCCAATGCTTCTGACTCGGACTATATTTTGAAGGATATATCAATAATGGGCATTAACATCATTGGGAATAGGTACACAGCATATCACAAACGAAAAATTTATTAGAAATAATCAAATCGAATGACAAAATGTATAGCAGGATGTGTGAGGTTGAAGGCTTGGAGAGGCTATAAACGCACGCAGGTCGTATGAGTGGAGGTTTGGAGAGGTTATAGACGCCCGCAGACCAGTGTGATCTCCCGCAGTTCTAAATGTTGAAAACACTGATTTGAGGGAAAAATAGGAGAGTACAATCGTTTTAAGCATAGAAATATGCCTGTATTTTTGATTTGCAGGAAAGGGACATGCCCCCTCTTTATTCATGCTTTGTATCCAAAAGTATATATATATTTCAGTTTTCATTTAACTATATGCTTATATCATCTCGTTTGTGAGAGCGGTTCTATATCTGCTGGCTAAGTTTCGTTTTTGTGCAGTGTCTTCGCGCACCCCCAAAATCCTGTTTCCTTGAACCAAATTCATCTCAGTCAAAACAATTCAAATCCCTATTATACTACAATATATTGATAGCGATATCGTTATAACTACAGTAATATCGTTATATATATAGCGATATCGTTATAACTACAGTTATATCGTTATATTGTTGATGACAAAACTTTATACCCGACCAAACGTAAAAACGTCATATTTTCCTTAGACAGAGGTATTAAGTCTTTTACGGGTTTAAGAAGGTTGAACTTTTTTGTTGGTTTTTTTATCACCAAATACTACTCTTCGGTGTTCTGTTGAATGAATTCGTTCACTTCCGTCTTCACCCGACTCATGCTGTGAAGATTCCGTTTGTTCTTGTGATGAACTGGAGTTTTCACCCACATCGTCCTCTGAAAAGTCTGTGTGTAGTTGTGTGTAATTCTCTCCGTTAAAGGCAAGTGGGGGTGTATCCTGGGAGTGTGTTCCACCATTAGTTCTAATTCGTTTAATATGTCTTTTACCACATGTATCCAATTGAAAAATGGTTGCTCGCCTCTTTAAAATTGAAGAAATCGTGGATTGAGGAATCTTGAAATGTTTCGATATTTCTCCAACCTTTTCTCCTTCATCAAAAAGTTTAATTATTTTTATTTTATTTTCTATAGTGAGAGCGTTTCGTTTGACCCCCATGGTATCTAACCTGCTGTGGATTACTAGATCAATGAAGTCTGCCTAATAATCACCAAACAGACCGTATTTATTGTAACAGGGTTGACAACTTCGGTTCAATAAATAATGAATGATCAGATTGTATTTATCTCAACGTTGTTAACACGTTCACAGTGAAAACAGATAACTACTGACCAAACAGAACGTATTTATAGTTTTTTTCATCCTGCATGCAACGAAAGGAGCCGATGAAATCCGAGAAGAGCCGATCATTAATGGGTTTCCAGCAATAAATCTAGCCCCAACAACAATAAGAAACTGCCTATGATATGGAACCTGCATACGACTTTTATTTCTCAATACTGACCAGCTTGTACTCATAAATTTTTCTTATAATCACGATAGTTATTACGCAGTCATATTCATCACAAAAAAAAAAAAGTTTCTGAATATGCTACAAAATTGTCATAATTTACGTAAATTTTCGAAAATGTAAATAAATATTAATCGCATGAAATATAAAATAATATGACTAAATAAAAAAGAAATATATGAAAGGATGTAAGATATGTATAGGACTTTAAGAAAAAACAGGTGAGTGGAGTAGGCGTTGTATGTAAGGGAAAAAATCTGTGACAAATAATGAAAAAATAAATATACTAAAATATTAAATAATCCCCGGGTTTTGTGGCTATGAAGATGAATCGGTAAAATAACTGTTGTATGGGGTCATCGTAAGTGTTTTGACTCTCAATACCATATATGCGGGGAAGGCGGGCTGAATTGTGGGGTCCATGAGATGTGGGTGAGGATGGAACAATAATACTAATATATGGGTTCTCAAATACCGATGGGAACTGTGATGTATATGAGACGAAGGGCTTGGGACTTTAAAAATAAATACAATGGGGTATGGGTGTGAGGGCTGCGTTATAATATTAATTGGGGAACGGTTGAGTGTTAGTTGTAGAAAAATGTTGGGGGCGTAATGTGATAGGAACTATAGAAAAAAAAAATATATATATATATATATATATATATATATATATATATATATATATGCATGTAGGATATTGGTGACAGCACCTATAGAAAAACCTATCTATGGTTGTCTGCAAGATGACTGAAAAATAAAAGTTTAGGTTGATAGGAATGGTGTTCGGGTTGGGGTTACTTTAGAGTTTAAGATTTACTATAGAGGGAAACCGGGAAAGAATTTAGCAGAAGAAGTATATAGAAGAGTGTTGGGTTTTTAAAAATGTGTCTGAGCGACTTTTTTTTTTTTTTTTTTTTTTTTTTTTTTTTTTTTTTTTTTTTTTCTTCTTTTCTTGGCCTTAGCTTTTCACCATAGCCAGTCTATGTAGTATTAAATTTAGACTCTTGCATTCACCGACCCTAAAAACTTCACAATACTACCATATATCTCAGTATTGTTTGATGCCAATAATGTGGTGTAGCAAAAAGGCTGTGTTACCAATTTCTCTGCAGTGGATAACATTGTTAATCGTTCTATTTGGTACTTGTTGCAACTCATAATAATGTGCTCCAGAGTCTCGACCTCGTCACAATGCCTACACTTGGAGGTTTCGGTCAGACCTATTCTGTGAAGATACCATCCACAAATACCGTGGTTAGCTCTCAGTCGGCCAATTGACCTACAAAAGTCCTTCGTCAGATTTTCTCCATGGAACCATGGTTTGAGCTGAGCTTGTGGATTAATTTTCTTAAAAAATGATCCTTTCTCCGAAGAAGCGTACTCCTGCTGCCAATCGAACCACAATCTCTTCCTCACCTCTCCAAACAAGTCTATATAGGGAAGACAGGACTTGCCCAGGGCTGTCCCCTCTGAGACTGCTCTCCTCGCCAAACTGTCCGCCATCTCATTGCCCTTAATACCCGCATGTCCCTTCACCCAAACAAACCTAACTCTTGTTCCTTTATTCTCAAGCAAGCAGACACTTTCTACGATCTCCAATACAATGTTGTTGATATTCTTATAAGTGAAATTGCTTAGTTGCCCTAACGAGAGTTGACTATCGCTGAAAATAACCAAATTTCTAATTTCATCCATCTTCAAAGCATATTTGAGGGACTCTAAAATAGCTATAAGTTCGGCAGACACCACAGAGAAACAAGATGGTAAAGAGAACAAATCCCTGTAGTCCCTCTGAGGATCGTAAAAAGCCGAGCCACAACCTTGTTCACACTTAGCTCCATCCGTGAAAATGATATAATGGCATCTAATCAAATCTTCGACCATTCTATCATGGTCAATAACATCGGATTTGTGCGGCACATACACTAAGATCTTTTTAAATAAATGCGGATAATCTATATTAAAAATAGAGATTTTATCTGACTTATGGATAGAATCGTAAAATTGATGGTAACTGAGAAAACTATATGAAAGGAGAGGAGGTTTTTTCTTTATCCAAAAGGTATTCGTTAAGATTTGTAGATTTAATTCCAAAATGTTATTGTAAAGTGAACTATTGCCAGACATTATCCTTAAGAAACTTCTGTCGGCCAACATCTGTCTGCGAAATTTCAGTGGAAATTCTCCAGCCTCTGAGAGTAGTACGTCGATGGGAGTTGATTGAAGTAATCCGAGACAATGGCGTAGGCAGCGACGATGCATTATGTCAAGTTTATGCAAATTGGTGTTACCTGCATTGCCATAGAGAAAGGAACCATAATCCATAACAGCTCTAACAGTCGTCCTGTAGAACATCAACGCAGTTGCCGGGTCTGCACCCCATTTCAGGTGTGTCACCATTTTTAGAATATTCATATATTTCTCTACTTTATTTAGGATATGATTAATATGATGGTTCCAAGAAAGTGTTCTGTCCAAAGTTAATCCAAGAAACTTGACACATGTTCTAACCTTGAATGTTTCTTCACCTAATCGTATTTCGTCGCCAAATGGTAGAACTCTCCTTCGTGTAAATACACAAATAGACGTCTTTTCCATGGAAATGTCTAAGCCATTATCGAAAAGCCACCCTCGAAGGAGAGAAAAGACGTTACTTATTTTTCTTTGTGCAGAAATCACATTAATATCAGAAACATAAATGCAAATGTCATCTGCATATTGCAGTATTTTGACGTTCTCCGGGATAATAGAAGCCATATCCGTTACATAAATAGCATAGAGTAAAGGACTTAAAATCCCTCCCTGCGGAAGTCCCACTTTGGCTCTTCTAGGTCCGATCAAGGTATTACTAAGCCTGACATACGTATTTCTATTTGAAATCAGAGAAATCACGTTCGATATAAATTTCTGCGGAAGTCCCAAATTGGTCATTTTCTTGAACAATATGGGAAACTGAACGCTGTCATAAGCACCTTTAACATCTAAAAACATAGCCAAAGTACTTTTGTTGGAAGTAAACCCCATCTGAATATCAGTGACTAGAGAAGCAAGGCTGTCCATGGTGGACCTCCCCTTCCTGAACCCAAACTGACTATTTGGCAACTTGCTGTGGTGCTCAAGCCTCCACTCTAACCTGTTCTTAATCAAACGTTCATATGTCTTGAGAACACTGGACGAGAGCGAGATGGGCCGGTACGAAGAACACACGTTATTAGGTTTACCTAACTTCGCTATTGGGGCAACGATATATTCTTCCCATTCCTTAGGATATATTCCTGATTCCCAAACATTATTAAAAATACTTAATAATGCCAATAAAGAAGAAGACGGAAGATTTTTTAATATGGGATACACAATCTGATCCTTGCCAGGAGCTGTATTGTTTGTTCTCTTCAGAGAATGTTTTAATTCCGACAGAGTGAATTTATCAAGTAAAAAATGATCCTGAGATTGGTTAAATGTCATTGGCATAACATTTTCAACATAGTCTGGAGTTAGGTTATACAGAAATTCACGAGTCCAATTACCTGAAATAATAGGAAGTTTGTTACAAATTTTACGGTTTTTTAATAATTTAATTCGTTCCCAAATAAATTTAATAGGTGAACTTTTCGAAAGGCTATTACAAAACTCGATCCAAGACTTTGACTTAGCATTCTTAACCGTTCGCTTTACCATAGCTGCTGCTTGTTTATATGTATTAAAATTGGTAAAACACGGACATTTTTTATATGCCTCGAAAGCTTTTTTCCGCTCATTTGTAGCCTTTTGACAGTCGTTATCCCACCAAGGATTGCAAAACTTACCACTAATTCTATTTTTAAATATAGGAATACTTTGTTCACATGCCTCGTTTATCTTGTTCAAAAAATTTTCATATGAAATATTACTAACATCATCTTCGGAAAAGAATGAAAGCAATGAATTTTGAAATTTATCCCAGTCCGCATGACTAACGTTCCATTTCCTAGTAGGGATTATTTCGCTATTTGCTACGTAATATGGGGATGAAATTATTATCGGTAAGTGATTTGAGCCTAATGGGTCATTATAAACGGTCCAATCAAAATAATGAGTTATTTCTGGAGAACATAAAGTTAGATCTAAAGCAGAAGCATTTATTTGGTTAACCCTGTTAACTAATGTTGGAGAACCGTCGTTTAAATATACTAGATTTGTCTCGTCTAAAGCTGCTATTAACTTTTGACCTTTGCTGTCTGTTAAACTACTTCCGAAACACGTATGATGAACATTAAAATCCCCAATTAAAAGAACTGGAGACGGAAGTGAAATGAAAAATTTAACCCATTCTTGCTTTGAGATATTATTATTAGGATTGTTATAAAGGGAAATAACAGTTATATTTTTATCAGATTCTAACGACAACAGGGCACCAGTAACAAGGACGTTGTTTATCCGATAAATATTAGTTAATTCCTTAAAGTAAATATTGTCTTTTATCAATAATGCTACTCCAGATTTGCCATCTGCTCTGTCTGTTCGTAATATATTAAAACCTTTAAAACTATAATATTTATCAGGGCTGAACCAAGTTTCCGACAAAGCGGCTACGTTTATTTTTTCAGAGCATAAAAAATTTTCTAATGACCCTTTATTAGACACTGCTGATCTGGCATTCCATTGTAAAATCTTTAAATTATTCATGATCATTGTTATTGAAAGAAATTCCCAACTCTATCTTTTATCAATTCTTTTAGTGTTACGCTATCAGATATTACCAATTCTTCTCTTGAAAAATATGAATTAATTATTTGCAAAAAGGTATTACAAATTTCGTCGACCGTCAGTCTTAACTTTTCTTTTTGATCTGTATTATTTTGTATGTAGGGATTGAATTTGATTATACCTCCTGCAGAATTTTTGGGGGTCGATGGAAGATATAATTCCTTATTCAGATTTATACCAAGAGATTGAGGGGGGGAGAATTGTCTGACCCTTTTGACGCCTTTTTTGAAATAAGAAGTAGTGGGGGTAATGGGGGTGGGGATATTCACTGGCTTCTTATGCAAATATGGAAATTCTTTAGTAGAATCAACTGTAGGCTTAGCAACAATACTGGAATAGCTCTTATTTTCCACCAATAATCTGGCATCTCTGAAAGGAATATTTTCGGTAGCCATGACTGTTTTAATTTTTTTCTGTTTTTGGTACTCTAAACAATTAACCTTGTCAATAGACGAGTGGACCTGATCGCAATGAACGCACTTTAAGGAGAGGGGGTTGGGACAGTCCTTTTTCTCATGCTCCCCGGAACATAAAGTGCACCTCAGTTTACCTTTACACTGGCTAATGTAATGATTGTATCTAAGGCACCTAAAACATTGGGTCACGTTCTGAATGTAGGGCTCGACGGCACATCTTACATAATGAATATAAACATACTCAGGTAGAACCTGACCTCTAAATGTAACAAGCACAGTATAAGTTGGTTTTTCAATTAGTTTATCATTTTCTTTAGTTTTTCTAATCATTCTCCTAACAGACACCAGCGTAGCACTAATTCCCAAATCATGTCTTAATGAAGCCATAATTTCTTCTTCCGACAAAGAGACGTCCACATTTCTAATGACACCCCGTCTTTCCACCAAAAAAGACGGCACATATACATCCAGATCTTGTTGATTCAAAAATTCCGAATCCACCAATGTGTTGGCACTGGACCCGGTTCGACAACTGATTTTTAGCCGGTTGTAACCTGCTTTCGAAATGTCCAATATATCAGTTCCTAGAACGGAATGATTATTAAAAATCATTTTGCCTATAGACATAGCGTGGAGGCGCCCTACCTGACCTCCATCCCGCTTACTTTCAATGTACACTTGAAACGGTCCTTTGTCCCAGGGTTGGAAGTACTCTTTAGGCCGTGTTCTTTCCGACGAGTTATTTTGAGTAAAATTTACTTCCTGACTAACGTTAGAAATTGATGTCCCGCTCATAGCCGTATTTTCTTTGTTATTTCCCATCTGTTTTCCACTGTTGGAATTAAATACCTTCGCATAATTATTTTCGTTAATGTTTATATTTGGATTTTGATTAAGATTCGATCCCTGCTCCTCTGCTTGACATTCCATAGTATACATGGCGGGGGGCCCAGGCCCCCCTCCTGGATCATTCATAGTCCAAACTTAATATAAAATTGGGGAAAAAAACTCACCTGTGTCCAGTAAACATACACAAACTTACTGATAATTAAGATAAAACTGGTTTCTTGAATGAAATATAGCTTGATAATGGAGACAAGAGCTAGTTAGTCTAATATATTGTTTTGTTTTATTTAAATTTTTAATTACACATAACCTATATCAACTGTACGCTACTAGAGCTGGACACCATATATGGTCTGAGCGACTTCTCACTTTTGGTTTGGGGAAGTTGCAGTTGAGTGATGTGTTTAGGGATAGGTGAACAATTCCGAATTTTTGTGAAGTGTTGTGTCGTGACGATATATTGGATCTCTCGGAAGGATTCTATTGTAGGAAATATGCATAGTCTCTGATTTGTAGAAAAGTACATCGCAGCTAATCTCTGGTAATGAAATGTTACACAAGGCCTACCATTCAAAAAAAATATTAGTATCTATTATAAATAATTATCCGGCTCAGTGGGTAAAGTTTTCAATGACTTCTTCTTAGGATGGCTATATAAGAGCTCTTATTGTAGTCTATGGACACACCTTATATGATTCTTGTACGTTGGGGTTGTATTATAAAATAGTTCCTTAACTGACCTCGTTTGTGATGAAGAGGTCCAGAGTCTTGCCTTCATCAGTATGAAATTTTAGGAAAAATACTTGAATATGAAATTACCCCCGGCTTTTGCAGTTATGAAGATGGGTTGACAGATACCAATGTGAGTGAGCCTACACAGCAGGGGTCCTAGGTTAGAGTTCTATTGGTGCTCAGATGTGTGGGAGTGGGTTCTGAATATATCCGGAGTAGTGTTGTGCAGGGAGCTGTCTGTGTGATTTAAGTTCCTGCTAGATTGTAGGTTATTAGTCGTAAAAATAGTGATGGTAAAGTAATATTGGAAATGCGAATCTAAATATCGACGAGAACTGTGGATGTTGACCTGGTGGTTTAGGTAAGGAGAAGCATTTAAATTTGTGTAAAATATGGTGTAAATGAAGGCCTGGCGTATACCGGGGTCCTAGGATCAGAGGATCGGAAGTATGAATATCGAATAGGTTGTAGTGATATGAGTGAAGAGGAGTTGGGTGAATGGTTTTGGGACATGCAAAAGAAAAGGCTAAAAATAAAACTGATACTGGCTGGACGATGATGAAGAAAATCTCTTGGGTTATGCAAGTGTGTAGGTATGTCTGAGTGAAGGTTTAGAGGGATAGTGAGGTGGGATAGAAGTGGTTTGAATGAGAAAGAAATGTTGACGGGGCAGTAGTCTACACTTGTAGAGTTCTGACTTGATATGATGCTGGGGAAGTAGAAGTGGAGAGTAGAATATTGGGATGGATTGGTCGTTGTCAGAATTGTGCGGGGATTTCAGAAGGTTAGGAGAGCAATTACAGTAGAGGATGGTTGGTGGAAGGAGAAAGAAATTGTTTTGCCCGCTAGGTACACAAAAAGCAGCATGTAACATAACGTAAGTTAAATATACTGCATGTTAGCCTAAGAATGTATCCATGAGATCCCTGGAAAGATACATCTAGATCTAAAGATTACTCCGCGTGTATGGGCGGGTATGTATGAGTAAAGGTTTTAGAAGTAGAGAGCAGAAAATTGGTTGGGACAAAATGAGAAAAAAATTAGACAATTGATGTGGGGAAGTAGAAGTGAGTCATAAAAATTAGGAGAAAGACCTGAGGATTAGGTGTGAGTTGCAAAGTCTCTGCCGGATTGGAAGAAGTACAATTGGTCTGAGGAAGTAGAACTATAATTAAAGATTATGTTTTAGAATAATTGATGTGGGTATGTGCATTGAAGGTGATTTGAGGTGGGTAAGTATGACTGATTCAGAGGGAGAGGCTAATGGCGTTGAATGTAGGTTTATGTATGAGTAGACCGGGTTATGATGAAAATGTCAGACGATCTAGAGAGGTTGTAGGTGTTGAACAGGGACGAAGCATGATGGTGCTAAGGCTAAGAGTAGTGGACTATGATAAAATCTAAAGAAAATTGCTTGGATGTGTGTCTGAGTAAAAGGCTTAAAGGGAGAATGAGGTGGGATAATTGGGAAGTATAAGTGAGAAAATTGAGATGGATTGGCTACGCCGCTATACTGAAGATAGAGAGTAGTGATTCGAAGGGAGAGCGGGGGTATTGAGATGGGGAAGCACATTGGATGTGTTAATTGACGTGGGGATGTAAGATTAAATCATGAAATAAAAATTGGTGAAGTATGCCTGCAACAACAGGTCTCGACATGTTTGAACATGTAAACAACGACTTAATTCCTATAGATACGAAGGTCATTTCCAAACCATAGTGGTTATAAAAAAATAAAATAATAAAAAACAAGAATTCACAAATAACACCAAAGGACAGCGTGCTCGGAATTGGAGATAAATATTTTTTCGCATATATTACTCCAATATGGACAACATACGCAATATGACGAGCTTTGAATTATATTTTTAAATGCAATACTATTCAAGGCACCGAAGGACGGCATGCTCGGAATTGAAGATAAATATTTTTTCGCACATATTACTCCAATCGGACAACATACTCAATATGACGAGCTTTGAATTAATTTTTTTAAATGCAATACCATTCGAGGCACCTAAGGACGGCATGCTCAAAAGTATAGGTAGGCGATTTTTCCATCATAATACTCCAGTTTTAAATAATACTGAATACAATGATGATGATGATGATGATAGGACATGATAAGGTAGGCTACACGAATGCAGGGTTCGACATGCTTGAACACGCAAGTGCCTGTTCAAGGTCAAGAAATCAGACTGAAAAAATATCAAAATTGTTGATAGTGGGCTAATTAAAAAAAATTAGGGGCACAGGCGAGGGGTGGGTTAAAAATGTAAAGTAGGGTTTGGAGGGAGCGCGGAAACTTATTGAGGTTTAGAGGGAGAGCGGAAACTTATTAACGTTTAGGGAGAGGAAAACTTATTGAGGTTTAGAGGAAGAGCGGAAACTTATTGAGGTTTAGGGGGAGAGTGGAAACTTATTGAGGTTTAGAGGGAGAGCGGAAACTTATTAACGTTTAGGGAGAGGAGAACTTATTGAGGTTTAGAGGAAGAGCGGAAACTTATTGAGGTTTAGAGGGAGAGCGGACACTTATTGAGGTTTAGAGGGAGAGTGGAAACTTATTGAGGTTTAGAGGGAGAGCGTAAACTAATTGAGGTTCAGAGGGAGAGTGGGAACTTATTGAGGTTGAGGGAGAGAGGAAACTTATTGAGGTGTAGAGGGGGGGGGGGGGGGCAGTTGAAAGAATACTAACCCAGTTGCCCTTTAGCCCTTGCGCTGAAACATACTTTCCTCCCCTACTAGCATTTTTACGATAAGTAATGTCATATTGATAAGCCCCCAAAGCCACACCCCATCGCTCGGACGCCGAGTTAGGAATGCTTCTTTTAGGGTCAAGTATATCCCTTACCGGTTTATTATCGGTTACAATAGTGAACTTACGACCCCTCAGATAACGATCTAACTTTTTAACACTCCACACGAACTGCGCGTAACGTCTTTCACAAGGTGATAGTCGCCGAGAGATAAAAGCCACAGGTCGCTCTTCACCGTCCACCATATGTGATAAGGTTGCTCCAATGCCCACGGGTGAAGCATCACAAGCCACTATCAAAGGCAAGTTTGGGTTGTAGTGTGTGAGTACGACATCGGATGCCAGGGCTTTCTTGGCCTATGCAAAAGCCTCATCACAATTCTTATCCCAGCTCCACCTAACATGCTTTTCCAGCCGCTCAAACAAGGGATCTAATAGCGAGGATATCCGTGGTAAGAACCGACGATAATAATTTATCATACCCAGAAAAGCTTTTAATTCAGACTTGTTTGTCGGGCGGGGAACATCCAACACTGCTTTGATTTTTTTATCTGTTTTATGAAGTCCCTTTTTATCAATAATAAAGCCACAATAAGCTACTTGATCCTTAAGAAACTCGCACTTATCTTTATTCAGGCGAATCCCCTTTGCAGCCAAAACATCAAATACTTCTTTTAAATTTTGTAAATGTTCCCTTTCATTTCGCCCAGATATTATGATATCGTCAAGATAGCAAAGCGCGTTAGTACCAGTCAAGATTTCGTCCATCGTTCTTTGCCAAAGTGCCGGAGCAGCTGCTATCCCAAAAGCCAAACGATTACACCTATATAAGCCCTTATGGGTATTGATCGTTAAGCAATGACTAGCGGCTTCATCCATTTCTAGCTGAAGATAGGCGTCCTTTAAATCTAGTTTCGTAAAGACCTGCCCATCTCCCAACTTCGCAAAAATATCTTCAATGGCAGGTAACGGATACTCAGGAACCTGCAATAGGGGGTTAACAGTCACTTTGTAGTCCCCGCAGATTCTGATGCTCCCGTTCGGCTTCACTATAGGCACTATCGGTGTCGCCCAGTCACTATGAGGCACCTTCATTACCACTCCTATACCTTACAATCTCTGCAGTTCCGCCTCAACGAATATGGCAACAGCCGCGCCTTCCTATACACAGGAGCAGCTCCTTCTTTTAACGAAAGTTTTCCTTTGAGGCCAACAACCTAATTTCTTCATAAGTACTTCAATACTTAAATAGTTCCTGAAATCAATTGTGTTGATTTCGTTCCATTGTCTAGGGAGCTTACGAATAAAGTCCCTTCCTAAGAGTGCTTTACTCTTGTTCGGGCAAACATAAAAATATCCACTATAAGATAGCCCCTTATAGACCAGATCTACCTTAAGTTTGCCTTCCGGTACTATAGTTTCCCCAGTGTAGGTCCTTAAAGTGACCGAGGTTGGCTTCAGAGACAGCCTTTCGACCTTCATCAGCTTCTTGGCCTCGCCTACACTCATCACACTCAAAGCCGCCCCGGTGTCCACCTCTATATCGACACGCTTCCCGTTGATGATAACTGGCAACAACATAGGCTTGCTTTGCGATATCTTATTCAGCCGGCCACGGTTTACCTCTTGATAACACACCTCACTATCCGTGTGGTCACTGTCACTTGACTCCTCACTTACCTCATTCACTCTAATTTTGGCTCTACAAACTTTGCGAAGATGTCCCTTACGCCCACACTTACTGCATTTACTATTTTTATATTGACAATCCATTTTGATATGTCCCTTTTTTACGCAACAACAACAAACTAAATTAGCTTTGCTGTCCTTATATCCGCTCCCTTTCTTATTAAGAGTACCTTTGCGTAATGCATGTAGTCCACTCACCTCATTGTTCTTCAACACCGAAGCTTCCTCCATGGCGGACTCTAAGGACGCGGCTATGTCCAGAGCTTTCTGCAAGGTTAAATCGGGTTCGGTCAACAGCCTGGACTGAATGTTCACCGAATTTAACCCTATTACCAGAAGGTCCCTCAGTGTCACATCCAAATAGTCCCCGTAGTTGCAGTAACGTGCTTTACTTTTGAGTCTGTAATAAAAGGTATTGGACCTACATCCTGCTTACACTGATGCAGTCTGAAACGCTCCGCAATTTCCACAGTTTTAGGACGAAACTGATTTATTAATAGCCTCACCAAAGTGCTATAGTCCATACTGGCAGGTTTGACAGGCTCACAAGCTGCCCGCAGCCACGAATAAGTTTCTTTCCCAGTGCTTCCCAGCAGAATTGGAACCATTTGTTCTTTCCGAACATCGTTCCCAACAAAAATGTTTTCTACGATTTCTAAATACTCCTCAATATCATCAGTATTTTTGTTAAATGTTTCCAATTTCCCGGCAAACATTTTAAACTTTTCCTCGTTCGCCAATTGTTAAGTAATTAGTACGACAAAATGTCCTAACACTTGAAATTCATCATAACCCAAACTATAGCTAAGCATTCTTTCTCAGAGACACTGTACCTGGTCTCGGCGTCGGCGAGCCTCCTTGAAATAAAATAAACGGGTCGTGTACCTACGTCGTCAGTCTGTAAAACACCGCCCCCAGGCCCAAATAGGAAGAGTCTGTATGCACTTCAACGCTTAATTTTGGGTCAAAATGTCGTAACAAGGGAGCGTTAGCCAGTACATTCTTTTTGAAGGCAGCTTCCTGTTCAGCCCCCCATTCAAACCTGACGTCCTTCCGTGTCAATTGAGTTGGGGGGCGTGCAATTTTTGAAAAATCCTTAATGAATCGCCAGTAATAATTTGCTAGGCCAACAAATGACTGGAAACTTTTTACATGTCGGGGGGGGGGGGGGGGGGGGGGGGGGGGGGGGGATCCTGCACTGAATTAATTTTCTCCGGGTCCGGCCGGATGCCGCTTTTATCCACCTCGTGGCCCATGACCTTAACCCTAGAATGACACCGTGAATTTTGTCACCACTATTGACATCGTGGGGTGTCTGACACCCCAAGCCCTTTATATACTTTTGTAGCAACCAGCTGTTGTTGCTATGCTAGATGTTTTATATTGTTAACCAATTGAGTTGAGAAATATATATTGAGAAGTTCGTGTAGAGAATTGGATTTTTAATTACTCATACATATTAAGTGCTACGCTACATTTGGTGGCAGCGGTGGGATGCCGAAAAAAAAAGAGGGACAACACGCTCTGGGGAAAAGGATCGGCGCCGATGAGTCAGTCGACGGGAGACCCCTCATTTTCCCGAAAGAGTTCACTTCGGGGTCATGGAATGACTACGTTGAGTATTTCAACAAGGTAAGTCAAGTTAATAAGTGGACTGACGATGTAAAAGGTCTATTTTTATCTTTGTGTCTGACAGGGGAAAGCCTAAGCATATACAGGAACATGTCTGTGGAAGACCAAGGTAATTTCGCCCTCGTTTGTAGAACCATAGGGGTTAAATTAGACCCTCCTGAGCGGCGGGAGCTCAAGAAAGATGAGTTCAAAGGGCGGCGGCAAGCGACGGGAGAGTCTTTGACACAGTTCGCCACCGCCCTGGAGACTCTCTACAGCGAGGCCTACCCGGGGAGGCGGTGCGACAGGAAACCTTAAAGGACCACTTCCTGGAGGGTCTCCGGGACAAAAACGTTCGATTTCAGACTGCGTTAACGTCCCCCGACACTCTAGAGTCAGCACTAAGCAGAGCATCGAAAATTGAAATTATAGCTCTACGTCATGGCTCATTGACGTATGCCGCCGAGGTTCAGGATATGGGGGATAGCCCGGTTGTAGCGGCTACTGACCCTATCCCAGGAGCCTCAGTGTTACACATGATGCTGCGAGAGCAAAATGAAAAAATAACGGCACTTACGAGGGCAGTGGCGGAGCTGGTGGTTCAAAAGGAGACGAAGCGTGCGGATACAGGCCGAAGGGGTCCGGTCTGCTGGACCTGCGGCAGGTCGGGGCATATCCAAGCCCACTGTTCGGTGAAGCCACCAAAGGGAAACTGAAGCCGGCCGGCGACAGGGACCAGTCGTCGGCCGGGCTATAGGAGGTCCCCACTATCCGAACTGGGGCTTGCAACGTGAGGAACGAGGTGGCGGTGAACATCAATGGGGTTCCTACTCATGCTCTTGTTGATTCGGGAGCCAGCGTGACGTTAATTAGCAGTGATTTTGCTGGGAAGATGGGCTTGCAACCAGATACACCCTACAAGCAAAATCTGAAGAACGCCAATGGGGGCAGTATCAGTGTTCAGGGGTCTGCCTGGGCCACTATAACTATCGGATCGCATCAAGGCGAGCACAAATGTGTCATCGGGGACATTTGGCGCGACGTCATCTTAGGTTACGACTTCCTGGAGGCGGCGTCAGCGTGTCTGATATTTGGCAGGGGCACGCTGCAGATCGGGGGAGTGAAAGTACCGCTAAGCGCAAGCATACCAGTCGCCAATGAAATTCACGCATTCGTTCCGGAAACTATAGTTATACCAGGAAGGCATGAGGTTGCTGTCAGTGCGAGGGTGGAGGCTGAGGATGGAGTTGAAGTAATTTTCGAGCCTAGGGATGATATCATGGAGAAGCATGGCCTATGTCTAGCCAGGGTAGCTGCTATAGTTCACCATGGGATGATCCCCGTCCGGATGATGAATCCGGATCTTGACCCGAAGACACTTTTTGCTCGGACCAGTATAGGAAAGGTAGAGAAACCAACAGCGGCATCTAACACCTTCGTAGAATCGATGGAAACCGAAGCAGGACTCAATTGTAGGGCGGACGAGTTGTTTGACCTGGATAATGTGGCACTAAACCCGACTCAGAGGGAGAACCTCGTGAGACTGCTAGAGGATTTCCGAGACATTTTCTCAACAGGTCCCACAGATCTTGGGCGCACTGGCCTTATGAAGCACCGAATTGGCACCGCTGACGCTATGCCAATACGCCAGCCACCTCGTCGTATTCCTTTACAACGCCGACAGGTAGTTGCGAGAATGATTAGGGAGATGAGAGAGCAAAACGTCATCGAACCATCGGCGTCACCTTGGGCTAGCCCGATCGTTTTGGTTCAGAAGAAGGACGGGTCAGTACGATTCTGCGTGGATTACCGGCGGCTGAATGGGGTCACAAAAAAGGATGCTTATCCGTTGCCGAGAGTGGATGACATCTTAGACAATCTGGGGAATGCGAAGTGCTTTTCGTCGTTGGACCTCGCCTCTGGGTACTGGCAGGTTGAAGTGGATCCACAGGATCGGGAGAAGACGGCGTTCATAACATCTGAGGGGCTCTTCCAATTTAAAGTATTACCGTTTGGGTTGTGCAATGCCCCTAGCACGTTCCAACGGTTGATGGACCTGGTCTTAGGAGGGTTAAAGTGGAAGACTGCGATGGTCTATCTGGACGATATTGTTATATGGAGTCCGACAGTAGATGAGCATTTGGAACATCTAAGGGAGGTCTTCACAAGAATTCGAAATGCCCATCTCAAACTGAAACCTAGAAAATGTCAACTGCTCCGGGAGCAGATAAGTTACTTAGGTCACGTAGTATCGAGCGAGGGTGTAGCTGCTGATCCTGAAAAAATTAGAGCGGTAAGGGACTGGCCAGAGCCGGCTGACGCTCGGACGTTAAGGGCATTTTTAGGTTTCGCAGCATACTATCGAAGATTTATTAGAAATTTCGCTGAAATTGCCGCTCCTCTATACAAAGCGGCCGACAAAAAGGAGAAGTTCTCTTTTGGGCCGGAGTTGTGGAAGAGCTTTAGCCATTTAAAAACGGCCCTAGTGGAAGCCCCGGTACTTGTCTTACCCAAAGGTCCGGGAGACTTCATTGTGGACTGCGATGCTAGTGACCTGGGGCTAGGGGCCGTGTTGAGCCAAATGCAATACGGCCAGGAAAGGGTCATAGCATATGCGAGCCGATCACTGTCAAAGACGGAAAGGCGATATTGTACGACACGGAAGGAAATGTTGTCCCTGGTCTATGGCATTCGGCAATTTCGGTATTACGTTTACGGGAGGAGATTTACTGTCCGCACTGACCATAATTCACTAAAATGGCTCCAGTCGTTTAAGGAACCAGAGGGCCAGGTAGCGAGATGGCTCGAGCTGTTGTCCCCATACGACTTCGAAGTGATACACCGACCAGGAAAAAAACATTCGAATGCCGACGGACTTTCCCGATCCTGTCGTCAGTGTGGTGATGAACAAAATGTTCGGGAGGCCGTGGAGCGAGATCGTCGCAGTGAGGTGAGCGAAGAGAGAGATGAAGGGTCGAGCTGCGTCGCAGCCATACTCCCTGATGACGAGCTCAGAGTTGCTCAGCAAGAAGACCCCATTCTTTCTGTTGTCTTCAAGTGGCTAGAGGAGGGAACTCGGCCAAAATTCGAAGATGTCAGAGGAAGTGATCCAAAACTTCTAAGCCTGTGGACTCAAGCGAATCGACTGGAACTGCTCAATGGGCTGATTCATCGGCGGTGGGAGGAGGATGGAAAGCCTACCAGGCATCAGCTATTGTTGCCTCGAACCCTTGTTGAGGAAGTGCTTAGGAGCTTGCATGACAGTTCAGCGGGAGGTGGGCACCAGGGAATCACAAGAACCCTTCGGAAGGTGAGCGACAGGTTCTATTGGCCTGGTCACAGACGGGACATTGAAAACTGGATCAACGCCTGTCCTGATTGTGCGGCGAGGAAAGGAACGAAAACACGAGCCCCAATGCAGAGAGTGACCGCGGGATTTCCATTCCAGAGAATTGCTATGGACATACTTGGACCGCTCCCAACTACTGATCGCGGGAATAAATACATTGTTGTCGTTGCGGATTATTTTACCAAATGGGTTGAGGCATATCCTCTGAGGAACATTGAGGCAGCAACGGTCGCTGAAGTATTTGTCCTGGAGTTTGTTAGTCGATACGGAGTACCGTACGAGCTGCACACCGATCAGGGTAGACAGTTTGAGGCGCAGCTGTTTGTGGATCTGTGAAGCCGTCTGGGCATAAAGAAGACGAGGACTAGCCCCTACCACCCAGCATCTGATGGTATGGTTGAACGGTTTAACAGGACTTTGTGCGGTATGTTGTGTCATTTTGTAGTGGGACGGGAAACTTCGTGGGACCAGCAGTTACCTTTAGTGATGATGGCGTACAGGGCCAGCCAGCATGACTCTACACATATCACCCCTTACTATGCCCTGTTTGGGCGTGAGATGAGTCTCCCGCTCGATGTTATGTATGGGCTAGCGGAAGAAAGGGAAGATATGAATCTCCACGAGTACGTCCGCAAGCGAGGGGCGCAGCTGGAGGCCGCTTTCGCATCAGTGCGCAAGGAGTTGGGTAAGAGCCAGATACGTCAGAAAGACTACTATGACAAGAAGAGCCAGGAACTCAAATTTCAGGAAGGTGACATTGTGTGGGTCTGGTACCCGGTGACCAGAAGAGGCCGGAGTTCCAAGTTCCACCGGCCATGGCAGGGTCCCTACACGGTGGTGAGGCGACTCTCAGACGTGACCTATAGGGTGCAGGATGGCAGGAACCGGAGGCGGCGGCTAGTGGTGCATGTCAACCGGCTGAAAGGCTACACCGGGACGGCGGCTGCTATTGGGAGGGGGAAAGTGTAGCAACCAGCTGTTGTTGCTATGCTAGATGTTTTATATTGTTAACCAGTTGAGTTGAGAAATATATATTGAGAAGTTCGTGTAGAGAATTGGATTTTTAATTACTCATACATATTAAGTGCTACGCTACACTTTTCTTGTAAGTTATTTTTCACATTAATCCTAAATTAATGCAGATTCAATATTTTAGAATGTATGTAATGAATAAAAACAAACAAACAAAATTAGAAAGTTATTTTCATTGAATAGGAAAAAAATCAAATAAGGATGTAACATGTTGAAAAAGTTAAAAAGTAGATATAGATAAAAATACTGTATGAAATTATATTTGTAAGAAAGGTAAAAACTATTATTTTTTTTAAAAACTCAAGAATAGTGTCTATGTAAAAAAAATCACTTTAACAAGAAATATATACAATTTGAACAGTTACACTAAGTCACAATCGGTGCACTTCATTAGGCGATGATCGTTGCACATCGGCCTCTGGCAGCTCTCATGATAACCATTTTGGAATTTCTTTATTTCTTTCTGACACCATCGCCGAATCGTCGAGGAAAAAGGGAGGCCTAACTATTTTATTTACAAATTATAGAAATAAAAAATATAGAATTAAAAATACAAAAAAAAAATATGATGCTGTGGGAGGCTAGGAGCGACCGCTGCCGACCATCTGCGACGATCAGCGGTCACTCCCAGCCCACCTTAATTTTCTTGGCGCGCCGAGAGAGCTCGGGATAAATGTAGGACGATCGCTAAGTCTGGTTCGTTGGGGCGCCAGGGACGACTGTAAGCCTCCCCGGCGCAGGGTCAAAATGCTTGCTTCTTTCTCCGCCAGGAGGCGACAAATCGGCTGAACATTGGGTAGCCGGTTTCCGTCACCAGCTGCCGCAGGTCGAGTCCCTGATACGATCCTGTCCCGCGTATCAACTCCACCCTAGGCCCGTCGTGCAGCAGACATTCAGGACCACGTGCTCCGCAGTCTCGACCCCGCCGCACGAACAGTTCGGGTTGTTCTTCCTCTTGAAGGAGAACAGCTTGGAGTTGAAATCTCCGTGACCTGATAGTATCTGGGACATCCAGTGGTCAGGCAGTATCCAAGTAGAGTCCAGACGTACCCGGATTTCCGGTAAATATGCGTAGGTCGTTCGGCCATCCGATGATCGTGACCACCGCTGTTGCCATTTCTCCACTATCCATTCCTGGACTATGTCCCCGCAACGCTCCGGTCTGGACTATCCGCGCATCTCTTCCTCCAGGGCTAGACGTAAAGGCTCATCTATATCTACTCCTAAAGGCAAATTGCGTCTACAATAGTACGAGGCGACAGCCCCGTCCAAGACTAAGTCTATGGGCGGAGCTCCTGCCAGCACCTGTAGCGCAGCCGTAGAGATAGTACGATAAGCCTTTGTAACCCTTAAAAGGGCTGCTCTCTGGGCTTGCACAAGGATCACGCGTCGCCGCTTCGTGGGACGATGCCACCACCCAGCAGCGGCGTACCTTGCCACAGCCTCGAATACTCCAGTGTAGATGATTCTACACGCAGAGTAGCCGAGGCCCCACGTCGCGCGGGCTAGGCAGCTCAGAGCGTTGAAAGTGGCGGTAGTCCTTTCTTTAATGGCAACAACGTGGGGCGTCACGTTGAGGCCCGGCCCGATCCGCACTCCGAGATAAGTGACCGTTGTCGGGTTCTCAATGTGGCGTCCGTGGATTTTGATTACCAGGGGGTGTCGGGCGTCGGTTCTCCCTCTCATCAGCAAAGCCGAGGTCTTGCTAGGAGAGAGAGCCAGTTTGTTGGCGCAGCACCAGTTGTCTATATCGTCAATGGCGGCTTGGGCGCGAAGGGTTAGAGCAGCTCGACTATCAGCGTGCACCGTAACAACGAGGTCATCGACGTAGGCGATTGCCTTATATCCACGGCCCTCGAGATCACGGAGCAGTCCGTCAAAGAGTATGGCCCAAAGTATCGGTCCGAGGACCGAGCCCTGAGGACAGCCTCTAGTGACGTCCACTGTAGTGCTAGCGTATAGCTGACTCATGGTCGCAGATCGATCGCTGAGGAAGCTGGATATCAACCCAAACACATTCCCAGGCAGTCCCACAGCCCGCAGTGGCGTGAGGATGGCAGGCCACCAGGCGCAGTCGAAGGCCGACGCGATGTCAAAGAAGACACACAGGGCATATTTCCTACGGTCATTCTCCACATCCGCCCTCAGCATCATCAACGCGTCTTCGGCGGATAACAGCCGCTATCCGTCAACTACTTCCCGAATATCTTTTGCTTGCCCTTGTGGACCTGGTCGACCAGATACTATGTATATTTCTTGCTTTTATTCGGCCTCTGGTAGAGGGAATGTCTTTTTTCCAACAATAACCATTCTTTCCCACAAATATATTAAGTTTTCCTACCTTCTCGGACATCGTCTTGGCACAATGTGGTCGAAGAGTCTGCACATATGCTAGGCTCCTCATGTCTCACGAATGTGTCATCTAATTCCTCTTCTGAGTCTGAATGAACATGGGTTTCTTCATATTCTTCTTCAGAAAAACTGCCTCCCAGTTCCTCAATATCCTCTCTCCTCAATTCTTCGAGATACACGAACAGTTCTTCATCAGTCCACTGCCTCTTTTGAAATGCCATAACTTTCCTAAAATATATAAATATACGTTATGAAGAAACCTATTGGCGCAAAACCCACTTCCAACTCCACAGTAAACATTAACTATAACGATTTAACACATAAACTATAAACAAAGCCATAACAAAAAGAACTTACCTGTAATAGGTAAAAAAAAAGAATTACGTCAATAACACAGTGGGGTGTGAGACACCCCAAGATCAATTCAATGTTGATTCTAAAGTCACAAGGGCCTACTAAAGGTGTTAGAAGTCCCAGTAAGGTTAGCGAGGACTGTGAACTATAGGAAATTAAGTAATACACTTTAACTTTCGATTGGGGTGTTAGACACCCCACGGTGTCATCTAGGGTTAATACACGTAAAACCGAAGTGGCACTTCCTGGCGTGTAATTTCAAATTGTATTTCCGAAATTGCTCAAAGAAGAAAGAAAGTAATTTATTTGGGCCGGCATTCTAGTGCCTTTCACAAAAATGACAAAATAAAATACAGAAAAAAAAAAAAAAAAAAAATAATAATAATAATAATAATAATAAAAAATAAATAATAAATAAATAAATTAAAAAAAAAAAATAATAATAATAATGATAAATAAAACTAAAATCTACGCTAAAATGTCCTGTGGGAGTCTGGGTCGCAGTCGGCGATGTGCGGTGGGCTGTCCAATATTGGACAGCTCCAGGGCTGAGGGGCGGGTTCTGGAGGGACGTCTCAGTCAGAGATCGCAGGACGGTGTCCATGGGAGCTATGTCCAGCTCTTTATGAATTATACTGCCTCTCACGAACCACGGTGCGTTGAGACCTATGCGGAGTGTTTTGTTTTGAAATGATTGTAATTTTCGTTTTACTGTTTTGCTTGCACTGAACAATATTAGGCAAGCATATATTAGTAGTGGCCGTAATAGAGATGTGTACAAGATTTTGATGCAATTTGGGCGGAGTGGAGTGTTGCGGTTAATGAGTGGATAAAGTTGTGAGAGTCTTTGATATGCTTGTCTTAGTTTTGTTGAGATATGGGTGTGCCATGTAAGTCGTGTGTCCATGTGTAAACCGAGATATTTTAATGTTTGTTGTGAAGTATTCCAGGGAATATCAGTATTATCAATTTGGATGTTGTTGGTTTGGCGTATTCGGCGTAGATAAAAAATTTTGATTGATGATTTTAAAGGATTTAATTTTAACTTCCAGTTAGAAAACCAAGTTGAGATGATGGAGACAGATGATTGTAGAGTGTGTGTGGCAATGTGAAGATCTGAATGTTGTGCTAGTATTAAAGTGTCGTCCGCATACGTAGCAAGCACCGTGGTCTGCGGGACTGGCATGTCATGGCAGTATAAGTTAAAAAGAACTGGGCTGAGAATAGCTCCCTGAGGGACACCTGCACCTATCGTCCTCCGTCTGCTGACCTCTGCGTTGATCTCTTGAATTATGAAGAGTAAATTTTTGTTCTAAATGGGCAGAAAATACGTTACATTTGTCGTTATCAGTGATTGCTGGTGGTGTATGTCCGTCTTTAATCGTAGGTATTGGAGTATGTCGTCGCAAAATACGTTTTGTCTCAGTCCACAAGCTAGTGTCTCCCGGGGAAATATCACTTAGATGACGTTGGTAGTTAGATATACGGAGGTTGTCCAATTCCCACTTGACTGCACGAGCCATGCGATTGGAGACAACCTTGTCCTGGGGTAGCCTAGAACGTTGCCATAATTTCCGCAATCTATTTTTCTCTTTTATTAGTTGCAGAATGTGTCGGGGGACTGTTCTCTGGCCAGGCCGGAGATCCGAGTACTTCTTGTAGGTCGAGAGGTCGATTGAGCTCCTTATACAGTCATTAAAATGTCCAATGTGCAAGTCGATGTCGTCTATAGAGTTATAATTTAGAGGTATAGTAACTGTATCTGTTACTCGGTCACGAAATACATCCCAGTCAATTTTTCCATTTATTAATTTTGGTAGAAGGGGGTTCTTTTGAAATTCTTCAATAAACGTTCTAACTCAACTAGGGGTTTTTGGAAAAAAAGGGAATCTGATGTTCTGTATGAGACAGATGTCTAGGATGTCGGGGAGAAAATTGTGCTGTGTGGGGAAGAAGGTCGGTTCGTCGGGAGGGATAACTAGCATGTCAAGTCTGTTGGAGTAATGGAGAAGTCTGCTTCCGTTATTGTTTGTCATTCTGCAGCCCCATAGTCTGTGTTTACTGTTCAAGTCCCCAATCAGGATAGTCGGTATCCCTGAGAAGACTGATATCAAGTCGACCTCTAAAAGATTAGTACTGGGTCGTTGATAGGCGGCTATGATATGAATGGGGTTTCCAGAGTGACTGAACAGTTTGAGCCCTATGGCTTGGAGGTTGATGAGGTTATGGAACTCTATGGAGCAATGCTTGATGGTCCGTTTGATGAAGATTGCAACCCCTCTCGTCCGAGTCCGTTGGTCATGTCTGTAAACCTGGTAACCACCAACCCTGAGTCTGTCTTCAGCCACCAGGTGAGTTTCAGTAATACACGCGATGTCGATGTCATGTCTGTGAATGAATTCAGTGAAGGTGTTTTGTCTCTTTTAACGGACTTAGTTCGAGTTCCAGTTGAGTATCTTCAAGTTTGTTAAGTCAGTAGGAGCTAAGAGAGATGAAGTTAGGAGTGATGAACTGTAAGGCGAGAAGTCAGTTGGTAGTACTGTGTTTGTGTCCGTCATACTTCAGGATGCAGTCTAGTTATGTTGGTGCTAAGGGAGTTTAATATTAATTGTACTATGGTAGGGATGAGTTGATTGACAATTTGGACTATGGTGTTTTCAAGTGTGCTGTTGGTGTTTGGTGTATGTGTATGAAGAAGTGATGATGTGTTTTGTGAGATGTTATGTTTGGGATGCACCTTTGGTATGGAAGCCTTTATTACCTTTGCTGCCTCGGCATATGAGCTGGTGCTAGGCTGCATTATCTATGGATGTGAGGGAAGGCGAGGGGCCACTGGCGGTGCTGCTCTTTGATTTCTCTCTTGGAGAGACCTGTAAAAACTGCAACCTCTTCAAGCTGTTCACTGGGCTCTTACTAGACAGAATAATTAGCTGGGAGAGAGAACATAAAATACTAGGTGAATTTCAAGCGGGCTTTAGAAAGTCATACTCTACGGTTGACAATGTTGCCACCCTTATGAGCTTGATTAAAATTAAGCTGAGTGTTAAGCGAGAAAAAGTGTTTACTTTTTTTATAGACTTCTCTGCCGCATTCGACCGTATAGACCGCTATTCCCTCTTCTATAAACTATCAGAGATGGGTATGTCTAGTAACATGGTAAATATCTTGAGAAATTTATATGAAGGATCATCAGCGTCTGTATGGTGCCAGCAGGGTTTAACAGAGCCATTTATAACTACAATCGGCGTCAAGCAAGGGTGCCTCCTTGTATATACATTTGTAAAAAAAAATAAAAATAAATAATGACTATTATTATTATTATTAATTGGCTGAGTGTTGCTCGTTACAGTTGACGCATTGGGAGGCCGTCCTCTTGTCCTGGGGGCACTCAGTCCAGTGGTGGCTACCGGTGCACTTGACGCACCGCGGCTGCAGTCGACAAAAGTTCTTAGTGTGAAAATAGCGCTGGCAGCGGGTACACTGTGGGATTCCACGTGGTTTACGCCTGAATTCGACCCTAACTGTACAGAATAGGAGACGGTCTAGCTTGAGGATATTTCTTCCTGCGTCATTGTCTTCGAGCTCTGCCACTTGTAATGTTAACTGATAATTACACTTAAAAAAAACATTTTAAACAGGTTCATAACCCAACTTTAATCTCATTTTTATTTTTTTTATATATATAACTCCAGCTCCTATCCTCCTCATATGTTCTTATTATTTTAACACCTTATTAACATCACCATATGTCACGTTACATACTCCCTTTCTTAAGACCTTCATTGCTCCTGCAATGATATACCAAGACGTTCCTCATGGCAGCCGCCTGCTCTGTTCCGGAGTTCCCATAATATACTATTGTTTTTGGAAACCCGTTCATCCGGATGATTTCCTTAATTTTGAAGGGTCCTCTAATAATGGGATTCTTTCCTTGGTATCCGCTTTGCACGAGAATTTGATCTTCTTCCGTTATTACTAGAATATTTTTAGCGTGTCGCTTGTCGAAGTAATGCTTCATATTTTCTTTATATTGGTTTTGTTTTTCTTCGGACAAGGGCGTTTCTTTGATCATATCGAGAGAGATTCCGTACTTATCGTCAGCAGGCAGAGAAGCTTTGACGCCAAAAGCTTTTAACTGAGGGGAGCACCCTAAGAACGAAGTGTACGATCTGTTGATGTGTCTCACGGCAGCGTCTAAACAGTTTTTCCATCCTCCTTTAAAGGTAGGGTATAGAGACATGAATTGTTTAATGTCTCTGATTTTCCTTTCGGCCAATCCGTTTCCAGCTGGGTGATATGGAGCAGTTCTAACTAACTTGATCTGTCTCTCGTCTGCGAACGTTTTCAATGCTCCTGAGACAAACTGCGGTCTAGAGGTCTGACTATGTCGGCATACTTTGGGATAAATGCTCTGAAGTGACTGGTGAGGCCGGTGAACACCCGCAGTGTATGGACATCGTGAGGTCTGCTCATATTTCTCACTTTCTCTATGGACTCTTGTTTTGTTGTTTTTGTTTTCCCATCAATAACTCTTCCAAGAAAAGGTACGCTGGAATTGCAGAAAATACTTTTTTCCAAGTTAATTTTCACATTTTCCTTAGTTAGCCTTTCAACAACTAAATATGTCTTGTGAGCACATTCTTCCTTCGAGCGTCCGCCGATCAGTATGTCGTCAATATACGCAGATATGCATGGATCCTTCAACAGGTTTTCTAGTACCTTGGTAATGAACCTCTGAAACTTGGGAGGGGAATTTTTCCAACCGAATGGTAAGAAATTAAATTCATAATGACCGAAAGGGAGAACAAATGCTGTAAACTGCTTTGTTTCTTCGGTCAGTGGAACTTGATAAAAACCATTCTTCAGGTCTATCTTGGTGAAAAAATTACAACCGCCAAAGTTACAAATTAATTTATTAATTCGTCAATGATAGGAAAAGGAAAGGGATCGAGATCGGTTTGGCTATTCAAGGACCGATAATCCTGGCACAACCGCAATGAGCCGTTTTCTTTAGGAACAATGACACAGGGCGATGCGTATTTAGAGTTTGAATCCCTGATGATATTATGAACTAGTAACTCCTGGATCCTCTCCTGGGCTCACATGTACCTGTCCCTAGATAGCCTGTATGGCTTTAAACGTACAATTTCTGCGTCCCTCTTCAGATCAAAGGGAACTGAATATACCGAGTGAGACACACTTTCTTGAGGAATAGGAAACATTTTGATTAGATCCTCTTTGGTGCAAAGAACCTTGGATCTTATATGTACCTCCTGTGACTGTGGGCAGACACCTAATTCTTCATGAGTCGTTTTATTTATTATTGAATAACCTAACGCTCTTAAAGTGGCTAGCCCAACTATTAGGTCATAGGATAGTTGCTGGACTACATAAGCCTTGGTTTCAACGATCATTGAGTCGTATCTAATTTTGATTTGGACAGAATTTATAATCCTTTGTGTGGCCTTGTTAAAGCCTCTGAGTACTTGTCTGTCGGGAACTAGCTGCCAGCCATGTGCTCTAACCACGTCACACCTGACAAGGTTCACACTGGAGCCTGTATCTAGGAGGGAGGTAAGATTAGTGCCGTTAACATTCAGCAACCGAGTTGGAGGCAACAAACAAGTAAAGCACGAATAAGAATAAATATCATTAGGTTTATTATTATCAGCTGTACTATGATTAAATACCTTCTTAATCTCATGTTGATTTATTCTGCCTGGTTCCTTAACTCTGGCATACGAACGCCAAGGTCGCTCATGAGCCTGGGAAGTAGCTGGCGGCTTTAACTTAGTGAGAGTTACTCGGAGTGCTTCCCTGGTTTCTAGGTTCGTAATAGACAACTTACTCTGAAGATCCTCTGGGAGGCCTAACATAATGATGAATAAAGGCTCTATCTGGCAGGCTCCCGTATGAGAGGTTCATGAGACGCTCCTTTTCATAAAAGTATTCCAACAACGAACCTCCTTTATAAACATAATTGTTGGATCGCACAGCAAGCTCCAAATAATTCTGCTCAAAAGACGTGAGAAACGACGCCCTCCAAACGTCCCAAATATCTAGAGTTTCCTGTGAAATGAGGGAGTAGTATCATTTCTCGGCCATACTTTTGGGTACCAGGTGGGATATTAAATTATTAATTTTCAAAATGTCACTACACCAATTGTTTGAACAGCATGCTTTCTCATACATGACCAACGAGATTTTGGGATCTTCATTTTTGCCGTCAAATCTCTTTATACACATTTTTTCGGGTGTACTGTTTAATCGAGTGATTGTTTCTACAAAAGAAGTCATCAAAGTCCCCACCATTCTCTGGATACCCTGATGACCATCCTGAATCAGCTGCTGGTTGAGCCGTTGTTGACTTTCTAACAAAGCCAAGATATTTTGTTGCCCCGGAATCTCAGTTGGGGACAAAGGGGTCTCGGAAGCAAACATCATAATTTAAGGAGTTTAAATAGATACCTTAATTGTTTCACTTCTTCAATTCCCTCGAATCTTCCTTTTGCTTGATCTGTGTAATGTTAACTGATAATTACACTTAAAAAAAAACATTTTAAACAGGTTCATGACCCAACTTTAATCTCATTTTTATTTTTTTTATATATATAACTCCAGCTCCTGTCCTCCTCATATGTTCTTATTATTTTAACACCTTATTAACATCACCATATGTCACATTACACCACTGCTATGGGGGTGGGCTCCTTCTGCTTATTTAAAAGTCTCATGACCTTAAAAATAGGATAGTTTAATTGCTGAAGTTCATTTTTGATTTCGTTATCCGTGATAGATAGAGGGAGACCTTGAATAACTACAGACAGCCGTTTCTCATCTGGAGCTCTGTAGGTGTGATAGGGCACTTGATGATCATCGTAATATTTTGTGAGAGTGCGAAAGTCGGGAATGGTGGAGGTTAGTATTTTAATGCGACTTCCAGCTTGTTTTATTTCAAACTGATCGCTGACTAACCTTTTTATATCGCTTAAAATGGCTTGGAAATTATTTACATCATGGAGAAATATTGGTGGAATTTTGAATTTGGGTTCTGGTTTGCTGTTATCTACTTGAATAGCATTCAACGGCTCGAATCTATTTTGTATGTGAACGAGGGAAAGGTTAGATAAGTATTTTTTGCTTATGGACTGACTGGTGGGAGAGGTGGCTCGAGGCCTCTTCCTGGAGTTGACTTGGGTCCAGGACCCGCTGTCTGCTACTGTGGGGAGGTCTTCTGCCCAGTCTATTGGGGATTCATTAGCCGCTAGTGGCATGTTCACTTCTGGGATGATTGTTATGTCTTTGGAGGACATTTCCTCATCTCTTCGGGTAAAGGGAGTCTTTACCCGCAAATACGGCACAAAACTGTGTAAGTTTGGTTTACTATTTTGTCTCAGGATTAAATAAAACTTTGTACAAATATAAAGCTACTTTATAACCTGAAATTGCTCAAAAAGTTTCTCCAACCGGTCACAGTGTTGGGACACGTCATTTTTCGAAATAACCAAGACATCGTCGAGTTACACCAGGCATTGGGACCTGTGATAAAAGCTTTTTGCTACCACATTTCCTGTAGAAATTTGATCTCTTTTCTTTATTTAAATTTTGATTTCTACAGTAGTTTTTCGAAAACGGCCCTAAAAAAATATTATCAATAATTTATGACGTGCAATTTTTAAGAAAGTACACGTATACAATAAAAAAAATTTCATTTAACAAACTTTACACTTGGATTTACAAAGAGATACCAATTTTTTAATAATTTTAAATAATATTAAATTCTAATCCAAAGGTTTTTTAAAAATGATATTACTGGGCCAACAGGGAAGATGAATAGCATAGAATTTTAAAAGGACAAATAATTGAGTTATTTGCTTTATTTACACATTATAATTTAAAAAAACTAAACATTTAACAAAACAAAGCAAAAGAAAAAACAATAGAACAAAATCATAAAACTTAATACTTAAAAACTATTCTTTTGTTTGGGCATATTGAAAAAATAAATTATTAATTGTACCTTCCTGACTTCTCTATCACACAATCCAGACGTTGACTATTTTCACATCTCAACTTCACCCTTAGTCAACTTTCTTTAATTGTTCAACTTCACAAAATAAAAAAAAACATCTCAATTTCACGTCCACTGTTCAAGAGCTAGCTCACGCCTCATCTCTCTATATTTTTATCTCACAGCTGTTCTTTTGATTTCTTTTATTTGATGTCCCTTGTTTTTTTTTCAAGACCTTGATATATATATAATATATATATTATATTATAATAAAAAAAATTACTTTTTATATTCATAAAAAAAATGTTCCGTAGTTTACATCACAGACCACTTGAGGCCAGCCAAAATAGTATCGATTGTTCGCTGGAAAGCACTGGGGGCGGTAGATAGGCCAAAGGGAAAACACGATTTCCGGGCGAGTGGTTATGGTTTCGTGCTCGGCTATAGATATCTGACCGAGTTCCGAATTTGACTCCACAAAAATGTCCGAAAATTGTCAAGGTGCCCTTGATTTTTTCCTTTTCGGGGTCGCTTAGTTCGGGGTTTATCTGAAATCCCCCGGCCTCTCTACTTCTGATGGGGTAAATTTCAATTTTATTTACCTCGGGCCTGGCCTGCTGGTCGCGCCCCGAGTTAGTACTAATTTCTTCTAACATCCCGATAGCCGCATTTTTGAAAAGATAACTCGCTTTACTGGACATATTCGCTACCCACACCTCTGTCGGGCTTTCCAGAAACCTATATTCGGGTATCAGCCAGCTCCTTGATTCACAAGATCTGAAAATTTGAGAAAAGACAAATGGACCGGGGGGTAGGTGGTGCGAAGCCCCTTTTACACTCAACTTGGTCCATTTTCCGGAGGGCAGCCTGTTCATCTCCCCACACCTAATTTCCCATGGTTCCTCTTCCTCGATCCCTACCTCGGGAAATTTTGCCTCCGCGAAATTATGGAGGTACAATCCCCTACAACCTATGAAAGAATTCTTAAAATTTATCTCTACATGGTGCCGTACACAAAAATTACCACCAAAATTAGCTGGGCGGCCAGACCTGCCACAAATCTAATTTGTGGACAAAACCCATGTTGCCAAGACAAAACACAAAATTAACCACCCCGAGCACCTGCATTTTTCCGCCAGAGGCTGCGGTTAACGAAAACTTCGGCAAGGGCAGGATTTTCAAAATTAGGTTTCTCGCTTCGTGCGCCGAAATACATAAAATAGAAGCCCCACTGTCTAAAATAGCCCTTAGGGCTTTCCCCCGACGCATGACGGGTATCTCCAGCGGTCTTGTGGCGGTCACCCCCTCCGACTCGCTTTCCACCCCTTTGAAAATCCTCCCCTCTCTCCGCTTAACTTTTCATGTGACTACCTTATGATTTTTACCCCTACAATTTATTTACCCAAAAATTATTTCCCCTAGCGGGATTTATCAACTTATTCGTTATAACATAATTCTTATATTTACACGGGACCAAGTAACGGGTTTCGACATTACCGTTACTTCGCTCCGTTTTCCGACTGAGAGCAATTCCGAGCCATGTGCCCCTTTTTCTGGCATTTAAAACAGATTATTTGCTCATCATGGGTGCGCCCCGGGGAAATTGGCTCGGACTTGACCTGGAACTTCGGGGGTACAGTCCTCTGCATTCCCCGGAATCCCCTATCAAAAGAACCTCCCTTTACCTGGTTCGACTCTCCCAGGGTTTTGAGTTGCTTTCGGAGTTCCGCGACCTCGCTTGTCAGCCGCCTCATCTGCTCGCTGCCATCCCCAGCCGCTGTTGCAGGAGGAAGTCCGCCGCCTCGATCCGCAAGATGTTGCTCCGAAACTTGCTGAGGGTGCTGTTGTCCATAATCGCCACCTTCTCCAAGAACCGTGGCTGGAGACCTTGCAGGAGAAACCTCACCTTCTCCCCGTCCTGCATTTTCCCTCCGTTTGGTGGCATAGGGAGAGGACGTCCTTGATGTAGGTCGTGAGTGGCTGTTATCCAGGGCCTTTGAAGTAGGGAGTCCGCTGGAGCTCCTCTCATACCAGGCCAAGGCCGGGCCCCGCAAGTAACAGGAGTGGCCTCCGTCCAACGAACATTCGGGGGTCCTCCGTAGGTGAGTCTCCAAAAGTAGGTGGAATGACACTCACCTGAAGTTCCGATTCCATGTCTGGGGCTGGGCTGAAACGGTGGGAAGGACTTCCGAACTCCAAGTCTTTTTCTCCTAGATCCACCACCGATCGCGATCTGGTGCGCACCATGAACCTCTTCTTCCGATGGTAACCCTGTACCCGGCACCTCCACCAAAATGTCACGTCGGGCCTCTCTGCTCTTAGTGAGCCTCACTGCCGTGGAAATTGTACAGGGCATCGGGAAGAAATTGAAGAAGTTCACTCACTCCCAGTACATAACATTTATTTTATGTACATTAGTATCAGGACGACACCCAACACGCCCGGCCCACTAACCCTGGTGGCAGACTCTGCTGGCCGACTCTGATGGCAGACCCTGTCTCTCCCTCGTCCAGATTGTAATTGCCTCTCGTCCAGACTGTAACTCTCTGGTCCAGACCGTAACTGTTCCCATCTCCCCACTCTCTCTCTAGGGTGTGTGGGGATGTAGGCGGGAGCTGACGGTGGCCGACGGAAATCGCCCAAGTTCCGGGTCCTCCGTTATACTTACAGGATTGGTTCCAGACAGGGCTGATCACTTGCTGTCGGGGAGAGAGAGTGCGGATCGCCTCATCTCTTCGGCGCTGAGTGTCAGCATCTAGAATGAACTGTCCACCTGGGGGTCAAGGAGGGATTTTAGCTGATCCTATGGGATCCGAACCTAGCCATCCTAGGAACATTTAGACAAAGCTAACATACATTATTTTCGGGGATTTATGATTCATTTGATACATTTATGTTACACCATACGGACAACACAACATTAAGAAACGAAATCATTTTACATTACTCAACCTACACAATACACAGGAGGGAATTTTTTTTTATTATTTTGCATTTTTTATGATTTATTTGTAAATATTGTAGATGCGTTATTATTAGGATTAGAGGAATGTATGCTGGCATGAATGAATTAAGAGTGAACGATCGCGAAATATAACATGTAGGAGTTTTTTTTAAAAAATAATTATATTATAAATTTTTTTTGTTTTGAACTAAATATGTAACAATTGAATTAGGATTTAATGAAATATGTAAGACCGTAGGAAGAGAAAGATAAGTGGATATGATGGCAAGTTGATATTATATGGAGCCGACGATTTTTTTTATTATAAGGGTAGAGAATGAAGAGATGAGGATTATTAGCGGGAAGGATTAAGAATTTTATAAATAGTTTCATCTAGATATGTTTGTTTGAGATAAAAAGGGGATATAATATAATTAATAAATAAAATAATTAAATACATAGGGATATGTTTTTCTTTGAGACAAGACGTTACTAAAAACTTAGATATTGAGGAAGTTAGAGAATAGATAGCTAGATATTTATTTTTTTGTGAGAGATAGCCTACCCAAGGAAGGGAGGATCCACATTTTCTGCGACGATATATGAGGTATTATAGACTACGATGATATAAGAAGTTATTAGGGATATTTTTTTTTGAGATTAAGAAGTTGAAGTTTTTTTTTTTTGAGCTATAGGAGAAGTTAGGGAAGGGACGAAGGCCTAGGTAACGTCGAAATAATAGGATAAGGAATATTTATACTTTGTAAAGGGGGGATTTGGAACTTGAGAAGTTGACGTAGGAAGTTGAATTGTATTTGAACCAAAGATATAGGAGGAAATATTTAGAAAATGAGGATGAGGAATGAGGAACTGAATTTCGAAAGGCAACCCAATTATAATTTTTTTTGTTTATGATTTCAAGAAGAATATAAATTTTATTTTGAGATTAAGATAGAAAGAAGGATGGAAGGTAGGAAAAGATATTGAGTTGTAAAACGGCAATATAATAATTAAATATCATTTTGTTTTGTTCTGGTACATATATCCAAAAGATATTAACAATGGTAAAGTTTTTATTTAGGCAATGTACAATATTTTTTTTATATATGGAAATTAAAAGACATTTTTTTTGTCTTTCGCTCGTCCAAATCGTAAAGGACTGAGCTCAGTTTATAATTAGTGTGTAAGAAAATTTTTTTTTTGTTCAATGTAAATTTGCTGAAAATGACAGTGGGGAATGAAGTGAAGTGACAGGTGCGGGATGAATTTTTTGAGGTGGTTTGTGAGCGTAGAGACACCCGAAAGTGCCGGTTCACGATGACCAACTGGAGACAGAGAGGAGAGGAAGAAGAGGAGTCCTGTTGAACAAAAACTGTGATTCCAGAAACACAATTTTAGTTCTGAAAAGTGGGAGAAGGCAATTGTAATGTAAACAAACCGATCGCCATGGCAACTAACGTCTACGCAACGGGAAACATTTGATTTTTTTTGGATTGGTACGAATAACGTAACTAAGATATGAGAATGTATCGAGTTATTTATAACATATTTTTTTAGAGCTTCACTCAACTAGTTAATTCATAACTTAATTTCCTTTTGAGTAAAAATATTTATTTTAGTAGTTACAAAATTAAACCAACTTCAATAAAATTTAAATTCAGTCAATTTTTTTTACAAATACTATGAATGTAAACAATAATAAGGAAACTAACATTTTGGCATATTCAATTAATTTATTATTAATCAATAAAAATCATTAAAAATAAACCTTTCACCTTATTTAATGCATTTTTTTATGAAATAAGTCATGCTCAGTAAGTTTAAGTAAATTTTAAGAGTTAGCCATCCATTTATTTAAAAAAAATTGTTACATAAATGGCGCCCATAACAGAAAGACAAATTAATTGTACAGCGGCTGAAGGTGCTGAGGGTCCTTGCCCATACTGGATGGGGAGCTGATAGGGTAACCCTCCTCAGAATGTACAAGGCACTGATAGGCTCAAAGCTAGACTATGGCTGTTTCGTGTATGGCTCGGGATACGACTGGCAACAGGTGCCTTCCGTACCAGCCCTGTTATAAGCCTATGCCCCGCCTATGAACCGCCCCCCTATTATTTAGAAGACAGAAGCTTGCAGCGAACTACCTCTCATCAATTGTAACCCAGACTTCACACCCTTGTTTCAACTACCTTTTTCTTCCAAAATTCAGAGCCCTCTTCAACAATTCAAACAATGCCACACTCCCTTTAGGTCTTCGAATGTCAAGAGCCACCCAAGAGTTATTAAAAGTTGACATAAATGAAACCCGGGAAGATATCCCTCCTTGGACATTTAGGAAACCCCTCTGCAATCTAGAGCTGAAAGGTGAAGTCCACAAAGCCTCAACCAACCAGGAAGATTTCTCTCTGTTCTGAGTCGCATCACGGGTCATAGAATCATCAATACCGATGGCTCCAAAGTAACCGGGTCTACTGCTTGTGCTCTCACGGACAACGTCAGGGAATATAAGTACAAAGTGCCCGGCCTCTGTAGTATTATAACAGCGGAGCTGACTGCTGTTGGGTTCGCATTATATTATGCCCTGTCCGTCCAGGAAAATGAGATTGTAGTCTGTACTGACTCCCTTAGTGCACTCCAGAGCCTGGATCGCATGTACTCACCCCATCATGCCGTCTACAAGGTTCATCGCTATGTGGCCATGCTGAGAGAAATGGGAAAACGAGTGGTCTTCGTCTGGGTGCCAAGCCACGTCGGAATCCCAGGGAACGAGCGAGCTGATAAAGCTGCTAACGCGGCCCATGACCTGACTGAGATTTGCAGAACCCCACTGACCCCCAACGAAGTTAAACGCCCCCTACTCCTAACAATAAAAAGACATTGGGAGCAAATGTGGGAGGAGGTGAACCCGAACAAACTTAAAGAAATCAAGAAATCGGTATCGCCCTGGAGTTCGTCTACAAGAAGCTGCAGACAGGAGGAAGTGGCCATCGCCTGGCTGAGAATCGGGCACACGCGGCTCACCCACGTTTACTTGATCGCAAGAGAGTAGCCCCCCAGGTGCAATCATTGCCACCTCTCCCTGAGTGTATACCACATATTCTCGGAGTGCTCCTTTTATGAAGACTTTCTCAGAAAAAATGATGTTCCGAGGAGCTTGGAGGAGGCGCTGGGGGACAACCCCTCCATCCTGGATAGATTCATTAATTTCTTAAAAGAAACTAAGCTATACCAAAAAATGTGAGCTCTACTGTCTGCTATCATTTGCCTTTTTTAGGTCGCTCCGCCAGTTGAGTGGGGCCTAAACAGCCCATGGGGGGTCACCCTGGGGGTCTGGGGGCCCGGGGGAGTCCTGCGTGGGGCCCTCGGGTGGCTGGCGTGCATGGCTGGCTGGATGGAGGGGCCTGGGGCGGCTCCGCCGGGGCCTCTGGACTGGAACGGTCCCGGACTTGGAGGGTGTGGATGGCTTTCCTCACATGCACACCCTCGTCCCCAAGTCCTTCACGATTAAGCCAAATGCTTCATATACTTGAGTGAGTGGCCCGGCGGTGCCGTTGTTTTTGTCCCCCCGCCCGGCCTGCCTGTTCGTTGGTCGCCCTCGGTCCTGTGCTTGGCCTTCCTCTGGGCCCCCTGTGGGATCCCACCGTGGCTGTTCTCGTCAACTGCATTAAGAGTTCGCTGGCTTAGCTAGGGTAAGGAATGTAACAAGATAGGGCGATAATAACCGAAGCAATTGTTCGCCCAAAATAAAATAAACCAACCAACAAACAAATAATCTCACAGAAATACAATAAATTATTATATCAAAACGAGATAAATAATATAAACAAAAAAATATTTAGAAAATTAGACACACTAGTTAATAAAATCAAACTACTGTGATTAAAAACTTTTTTGCTACCACATTTCCTGTAGAAATTTGATCTCTTTTCTTTATTTAAATTTTGATTTCTACAGTAGTTTTTCGAAAATGTTTCTAAAAAAATATTATCAATAATTAAAGACGTGCAATTTTTAAGAAAGTACACGTATACAACAAAAAAAATATTCAATTTAACAAACTTTACACTTGGATTTACAAAGAGATACCAGTTTTTTAATAATTTTAAATAATATTAATTTCTAATCCAAAGGTTTTTTAAATGATACTACTGGGCCAACAGGGAAGATGAATAGAATAGAATTTTAAGAGGACAAATATTAGGGTAGTAGAAGGGAAATGGGGACTCTGGACCAGTTGCTCCACATGACCTTTGACCCCACGGGGTCACGTGACCCATCACCCCCCACCACCAACACTCCCCCACCCTCCCTAGCTCCGAATCACCCACCATCGTACATCCCCAGCTCAATAAGTTCCCGCTCTCCCTCTAAACCTCAATAAGGCCCCCCCCCACCCCTAATTTTTTGATCTCAATTTTTGTCCTTTGAATCACTACCAATCTGCTTCCCCATCTAAATAAGTTTCCGCTCTCACTCTAAACCTCAATAAGTTTCCGCTCTTCCTCTAAACCTCAATAAGTTTCCTCTCTCCCTCTAAACCTCATTACGTTTCCGCTCTCCCTCTAAACCTCAATAAGTTTCCGTTCTCCCTCCAATTCAGTCTGATTTTGTGACCTTGAACAGGCACTTGCGTGTTCAAGCATGTCGAACCCTGCATTCGTGTAGCCTACCTTATCATGTCCTATCATCATCATCATCATCATTGTATTCAGTATTATTTAAAACTGGAGTATTATGATGGAAAAATCGCCTACCTACACTTTTGAGCATGCCGTCCTTCTGTGCCTTGAATAGTATTGCATTTAAAAATATAATTCAAAGCTCGTCATATTGAGTATGTTGTCCGATTGGAGTAATATGTGCGAAAAAATATTTATCTTCAATTCCGAGCATGCCGTCCTTCGGTGCCTTGAATAGTATTGCATTTAAAAATATAATTCAAAGCTCGTCATATTGAGTATGTTGTCCGATTGGAGTAATATTTGCGAAAAAATATTTATCTTCAATTCCGAGCATGCCGTCCTTCGGTGCCTTGAATGGTATTGCATTTAAAAATATAATTCAAAGCTCGTCATATTGAGTATGTTGTCCGATTGGAGTAATATGTGCGAAAAAATATTTATCTTCAATTCCGAGCACGCTGTCCTTTGGTGTTGTTTGTGAATTCTTGTTTTTTATTTATTTTTATAACATCTACTATGGTTTGGAAATGACCTTCGTATCTGTAGGGATTAAGTCGTTGTTTACATGTTTCAAACATGTCGAGACCTGTTGTTCATACTTCACCAATTTTTATTTCATGATTTAATCTTATATCCCCACGTCAATTAACACATCCAATATGCTTCCCCATCTCAATACCCCTGCTCTCCCTCTGATTCACTACTCTCTATCTTCAGCGGCGTAGCCAATCCATCTCAATTTTCTCACTTATACTTCCCCACCTAATTCTCCCTTTAAACCTTTTACTCAGACACACATCCAAGCAATTTTCTTTAGATTATCTTCAGCGGCGTAGCCAATCCATCTCAATTTTCTCACTTATACTTCCCCACCTAATTCTCCCTTTAAACCTTTTACTCAGACACACATCCAAGCAATTTTCTTTAGATTTCATCATAGTCCACTACTCTTAGCACCATCATGCTTCGCCCCTGTTCAACACCTACAACCTCTCTAGATCGTCTGACATTTTCATCATAACCCGGTCTACCCATACATAAACCTACATTCTACGTCCATTAGCCTTTCCCTCTGAGTCAGTCAAACTTACCCACCTCAAATCATCTTCAATGCACATACCCACATCAATTATTCTAAAACATAATCTTTAATTATAATAGTTCTACTTCCTCAGACCTATTGTACTTCTTCCAATCCGGCAGAGACTTTGCAACCCACACCTAATCCTCAGGTCTTTCTCCTAATTTTTATGACTCACTTCTACTTCCCCACATCAATCGTCTAATTGTTTTTTCTCAACTTGTCCTTACCAATTTTCTGTTCTCTACTTCTAAAACCTTTTACTCATACATACCCGCCCATACACGCGGAGTAATCTTTAGATCTAGATGTACCTTTCCATGGATACATTCTTAGGCTAACATGCAGTATATTCAACTTACGTTATGTTACATACTACTTCTCATCTCCAGCACTTAACTTACTTAGCACCTCTACTGTATTCCAATCCTCGTTTAAAGCGGTCAAAACAATTTTTCTTTTTCCTTCCACCAACCGTCCTCTACTGTAATTGCTCTCCTAACCTTCTCAAACCCCCGCACAATTCTGACAACGACCAATCCATCCCAATATTCTGCTCTCCACTTCTACTTCCCCAACATCATATCAAGTTAGAACCCTACAAGTGTAGACTACTGCCCCGTCAACATTTCTTTCTCATTCAAACCACTTCTATCCCACCTCTCATTCAGACATACCTGCACACTTGCATCACATGCAGAAAATCAAATTTAAATGCTTCTCCCTACCTAAACCGCCAGGTCAACACCCCCACAGTTCTCGTCGATATTTAGATTCACATTTCCAATATTACTTTACCATCACTATTTTTACGACTAATAACCTACAATCTAGCAGGAACTTAAATCATCCCCCTGCACAACACTACTCCGGATATATTCAGAACCCACTCCCACACATCTGAGCACCAATAGAACTCTAACCTAGGACCCCTGCTGTGTAGGCTCACTCACATTGGTACCTGTCAACCCATCTTAATAACTGCAAAAGCCGGGGGTAATTTCATATTCAAGTATTTTTCCTAAGATTTCATACTGATGAAGGCTCTAGACCCCTTCATCACCAACGAGATCAGTTAAAGAACTATTTTATAACACAGCCCCAACGTACTTATAAGGTGTGTCCAATACAATAGGAACTCTTCTTATATAGCTATCCTAAGAAGAAGTCATTGAAAACTTTACCCACTGAGCCGGATAATTATTTATAGTAGAGATACTAATATTTTTTGAATGGGTAGGCGGCCTTGTGTAACATTTCATTATCAGAGATTAGCTGTGATATACTTTTCTACAAATCAGAGACTATGTATATTTCCTACAATAGAATCCTTCCGAGAGATCCAATATATCGTCACGACACAACACTTCACAAAAATACGGAATTGTTCACCTATCCCTATAAACATCACTCAACTGCAACTTCCCCAAATCTAAAAAACTTAGAAGTCGCTCGGACACATTTTAAAAACCCCACCACTCTTCTATATACTTCCTCAGCTAAATTCTTTCCCTGGTTCCCCTCTATAGTATATCTTAAACTCTAAAGTAACCCCAACCCGAACACCATTCCTATCAATCTAAACTTTTATTTCTCAGTCATGCACCATAGATAGGGTTTTCTATAGGTGCTATCACCAATCTCCTACATGCATATATATATAATATATTTTCTATAGTTCCCCCGACATTTTTCTACAACTAACACTCAATTAATATTATAACGCAGCCCTCACACCCATACTCCATTGTATTTATTTTTCAAGTCCCAAGCTCTTCGTCTAATATACATCACAGTTCCCACCGGTATTTGAGAACCCATATAGTATTATTGTTCCATCCTCACCCACATCTCATGGACCCCACAATTCAGCCCTCCTTCCCCGCATATATGGTATTGAGAGCCAAAACACTTACGATGACCCAATACAACAGTTATTTTACCGATTCATCTTCATAGCCACAAAACCCGGGATTATTTAATATTTTAGTATATTTTTTTTTTCATTATTTGTCACAGGTTTTTTTTCCTCACATACAACGCCTACTCCACTCAACTGTTTTTTCTTAAAGTCCTATACATATCTTACATCCTTTCATATATTTATTTTTTATTTAGTCATATTATTTAATATTTTATGCGATTAATATTTATTTACATTTTCGAAAATTTACGTAAATTATGAAAATTTTGTAGCATATTCAGGAACATTTTTTGTGATGAATGTGACTGCGTAATAACTATCGTGATTATAAGAAAAATTGGTGAGTACAAGCTGGTCAGTATTAAGAAATAAAAATCGTATATAGGTTCCATATCATAGGCAGTTTCTTATTGTTGTTGGGGCTAGGTGTATTGCTGGAAACCCATTAATGATCGGCTCTTCTCGGCTCGTCGCGGATTTTATCGGCTCCTTTCGTTGCTTGTAGGATGAAAAAAAACTATAAATACGTTCTGTTTGGTCAGTAGTTATCTGTTTCCATTGTGAACGTGTTAACAACGTTGAGATAAATACAATCTGATCATTCACTATTTATTGAACCGAAGTTGTCAACCCTGTTACAATAAATACGGTCTGTTTCGTGATTATTAGGCAGACTTCATTGATCTAGTAATCCACAGCAGGTTAGATACCATGGGGGTCAAACGAAACGCTCTCACTATAGAAAATAAAATAAAAATATTTAAACTTTTTGATGAAGGAGAAAAGGTTGGAGAAATATCGAAACATTTCAAGATTCCTCAATCCACGATTTCTTCAATTTTAAAGAAACGAGAAACCATTTTTCAATTAGATACATGTGGTAAAAGACTTATTAAACGAATTAGAACTAATGTTGATTATCCAATGGAACAAGATGAAACTGAGGATACACCCCCTCTTGCCTTCAACGGAGAGAATTACACACAACAACACACAGACTCTTCAGAGGAGGATGTGGGTGAACACTCCAGTTCATCACAACAGCAAACGGACTCTTCACAGCATGATACGGATGAAGACGGAAGTGAACGAATTCATTCAACAGAACACCGACGAGTAGTATATGGTGATAAAAAACCAACAAAAAAGTTCAACCTTCCTAAACCCGTAAAAGGCTTAATACCTCTTTCTAAGGAAAATATGACGTTTTTACTTTTGGTCGGGTATAAAGTTCTGTCATCAACGTATAGATGTTAGATTTGGATAGTTCAAAGAGGGGTTCGGATATCATTCTCATTACCGAAACCATCGGGGGTATAGATGGAATAAGAAAATCTGTTAGACATGAAAACACTCTATCTATTTAAAAGGTAGATTTTTTCAAGGAGAATGGGACAACGACAGTTGCAACATTCTAAAAGTGGTTTTTGTTCAATTCCAGTGCTTCCAGGGTAATAACTCGGACTATATTTTGAAGGATATATCAATAATGGGCATTAACTTTATTGGGAATAGGTACACAGCATATCACAAACGAAAAGATTATTAGAAAGAATCAAATCGAATGCTGTGAGGTTGTGCAGGCTTGGAGAGGCTATAAACGCACGCAGGTCGTATGAGTGAAGGTTTGGAGAGGATATAGACGCCCGCAGACCAGTGTGATCACCAGCAGTTCTAAATGTTGAAAACACTGATTTGAGGAAAAGTAGGAGAGTACAATCGTGTTAATATGCCTGTATTTTTGATTTGCAGGAAAGGGCCTTGCCCCCCTTTTATTCATGCTTTGTATCCAAAAGTATATATATATTTCAGTTTTCATTTGACTATATGCTTATATCATCTCTTTGTGAGAGCGGTTCAAAATCTGCTGGGTAAGTTTCGTTCTTGAGCAGTGTCTACATGTACCCCCAAAATCCTGTTTCTTTCAACCAAATTCAACTCAGTCAAATCGATTCAAATCCCTATATTATACTGCAATATTCTCGCTCAAACATCACTACACTCTCCTTCTAGTTATAACGATATCGTTATAAATATAGCGATATCGTTATAACTCCTGTGATATCGTTATAAATATAGCGATATCGTTATAACTACTGTGATATCGTTATAAATATAGCGATATCGTTATAACTACTGTGATGTCGTTATAAATATAGCGATATCGTTATAACTACAGTAATATCGTTATAAATATAACGATATCGTTATAACTACTGTGATATCGTTATAAATATAGCGATATCGTTATAACTACAGTAATATCGTTATAAATATAGCGATATCGTTATAATTAAAGTAATATCGTTATAAATATAGCGATATCGTTATAACTACTGTGATATCGTTATAAATATAGCGATATCGTTATAACTACTGTGATATCGTTATAAATATAGCGATATTGTTATAACTTCAGTAATATCGTTATAAATATAGCGATATCGTTATAACTACAGTAATATCGTTATAAATATAGCGATATCGTTATAACTACAGTAATATCGTTATAAATATAGCGCTATCGTTATAACTACTGTGATATCGTTATAAATATAGCGATATCGTTATAACTACTGTGATATCGTTATAAATATAGCGATATCGTTATAACTACAGTAATATCGTTATAAATATAGCGATATCGTTATAACTCCTGTGATATCGTTATAAATATAGCGATATCGTTATAACTACTGTGATATCGTTATAAATATAGCGATATCGTTATAACTACAGTAATATCGTTATAAATATAGCGATATCGTTATAACTCCTGTGATATCGTTATAAATATAGCGATATCGTTATAACTACTGTGATATATCGCTATAAATATAGCGATGTCGTTATAATTACAGTAATATCGTTATAAATATAGCGATATCGTTATAACTACAGTAATATCGTTATAAATATAGCGATATCGTTAAAACTAGAAGGAGAGTGTAGTGATGTTTGAGCGAGAATATTGCAGTATAATATAGGGATTTGAATCGATTTGACTGAGTTGAATTTGGTTCAAAGAAACAGGATTTTGGGGGTACATGTAGACACTGCTCAAGAACGAAACTTACCCAGCAGATTTAGAACCGCTCTCACAAAGAGATGATATAAGCATATAGTCAAATGAAAACTGAAATATATATATACTTTTGGATACAAAGCATGAATAAAAAGGGGGCAAGGCCCTTTCCTGCAAATCAAAAATACAGGCATATTAACACGATTGTACTCTCCTACTTTTCCTCAAATCAGTGTTTTCAACATTTAGAACTGCTGGTGATCACACTGGTCTGCGGGCGTCTATATCCTCTCCAAACCTTCACTCATACGACCTGCGTGCGTTTATAGCCTCTCCAAGCCTGCACAACCTCACAGCATTCGATTTGATTCTTTCTAATAATCTTTTCGTTTGTGATATGCTGTGTACCTATTCCCAATAAAGTTAATGCCCATTATTGATATATCCTTCAAAATATAGTCCGAGTTATTACCCTGGAAGCACTGGAATTGAACAAAAACCACTTTTAGAATGTTGCAACTGTCGTTGTCCCATTCTCCTTGAAAAAATCTACCTTTTAAATAGATAGAGTGTTTTCATGTCTAACAGATTTTCTTATTCCATCTATACCCCCGATGGTTTCGGTAATGAGAATGATATCCGAACCCCTCTTTGAACTATCCAAATCTAACATCTATACGTTGATGACAGAACTTTATACCCGACCAAAAGTAAAAACGTCATATTTTCCTTAGAAAGAGGTATTAAGCCTTTTACGGGTTTAGGAAGGTTGAACTTTTTTGTTGGTTTTTTATCACCATATACTACTCGTCGGTGTTCTGTTGAATGAATTCGTTCACTTCCGTCTTCATCCGTATCATGCTGTGAAGAGTCCGTTTGCTGTTGTGATGAACTGGAGTGTTCACCCACATCCTCCTCTGAAGAGTCTGTGTGTTGTTGTGTGTAATTCTCTCCGTTGAAGGCAAGAGGGGGTGTATCCTCAGTTTCATCTTGTTCCATTGGATAATCAACATTAGTTCTAATTCGTTTAATAAGTCTTTTACCACATGTATCTAATTGAAAAATGGTTTCTCGTTTCTTTAAAATTGAAGAAATCGTGGATTGAGGAATCTTGAAATGTTTCGATATTTCTCCAACCTTTTCTCCTTCATCAAAAAGTTTAAATATTTTTATTTTATTTTCTATAGTGAGAGCGTTTCGTTTGACCCCCATGGTATCTAACCTGCTGTGGATTACTAGATCAATGAAGTCTGCCTAATAATCACGAAACAGACCGTATTTATTGTAACAGGGTTGACAACTTCGGTTCAATAAATAGTGAATGATCAGATTGTATTTATCTCAACGTTGTTAACACGTTCACAATGGAAACAGATAACTACTGACCAAACAGAACGTATTTATAGTTTTTTTTCATCCTACAAGCAACGAAAGGAGCCGATAAAATCCGCGACGAGCCGAGAAGAGCCGATCATTAATGGGTTTCCAGCAATACACCTAGCCCCAACAACAATAAGAAACTGCCTATGATATGGAACCTATATACGATTTTTATTTCTTAATACTGACCAGCTTGTACTCACCAATTTTTCTTATAATCACGATAGTTATTACGCAGTCACATTCATCACAAAAAATGTTCCTGAATATGCTACAAAATTTTCATAATTTACGTAAATTTTCGAAAATGTAAATAAATATTAATCGCATAAAATATTAAATAATATGACTAAATAAAAAATAAATATATGAAAGGATGTAAGATATGTATAGGACTTTAAGAAAAAACAGTTGAGTGGAGTAGGCGTTGTATGTGAGGAAAAAAAACCTGTGACAAATAATGAAAAAAAAAATATACTAAAATATTAAATAATCCCGGGTTTTGTGGCTATGAAGATGAATCGGTAAAATAACTGTTGTATTGGGTCATCGTAAGTGTTTTGGCTCTCAATACCATATATGCGGGGAAGGAGGGCTGAATTGTGGGGTCCATGAGATGTGGGTGAGGATGGAACAATAATACTATATGGGTTCTCAAATACCGGTGGGAACTGTGATGTATATTAGACGAAGAGCTTGGGACTTGAAAAATAAATACAATGGAGTATGGGTGTGAGGGCTGCGTTATAATATTAATTGAGTGTTAGTTGTAGAAAAATGTCGGGGGAACTATAGAAAATATATTATATATATATGCATGTAGGAGATTGGTGATAGCACCTATAGAAAACCCTATCTATGGTGCATGACTGAGAAATAAAAGTTTAGATTGATAGGAATGGTGTTCGGGTTGGGGTTACTTTAGAGTTTAAGATATACTATAGAGGGGAACCAGGGAAAGAATTTAGCTGAGGAAGTATATAGAAGAGTGGTGGGGTTTTTAAAATGTGTCCGAGCGACTTCTAAGTTTTTTAGATTTGGGGAAGTTGCAGTTGAGTGATGTTTATAGGGATAGGTGAACAATTCCGTATTTTTGTGAAGTGTTGTGTCGTGACGATATATTGGATCTCTCGGAAGGATTCTATTGTAGGAAATATACATAGTCTCTGATTTGTAGAAAAGTATATCACAGCTAATCTCTGATAATGAAATGTTACACAAGGCCGCCTACCCATTCAAAAAATATTAGTATCTCTACTATAAATAATTATCCGGCTCAGTGGGTAAAGTTTTCAATGACTTCTTCTTAGGATAGCTATATAAGAAGAGTTCCTATTGTATTGGACACACCTTATAAGTACGTTGGGGCTGTGTTATAAAATAGTTCTTTAACTGATCTCGTTGGTGATGAAGGGGTCTAGAGCCTTCATCAGTATGAAATCTTAGGAAAAATACTTGAATATGAAATTACCCCCGGCTTTTGCAGTTATTAAGATGGGTTGACAGGTACCAATGTGAGTGAGCCTACACAGCAGGGGTCCTAGGTTAGAGTTCTATTGGTGCTCAGATGTGTGGGAGTGGGTTCTGAATATATCCGGAGTAGTGTTGTGCAGGGGGATGATTTAAGTTCCTGCTAGATTGTAGGTTATTAGTCGTAAAAATAGTGATGGTAAAGTAATATTGGAAATGTGAATCTAAATATCGACGAGAACTGTGGGGGTGTTGACCTGGCGGTTTAGGTAGGGAGAAGCATTTAAATTTGATTTTCTGCATGTGATGCAAGTGTGCAGGTATGTCTGAGTGAGAGGTGGGATAGAAGTGGTTTGAATGAGAAAGAAATGTTGACGGGGCAGTAGTCTACACTTGTAGGGTTCTAACTTGATATGATGTTGGGGAAGTAGAAGTGGAGAGCAGAATATTGGGATGGATTGGTCGTTGTCAGAATTGTGCGGGGGTTTGAGAAGGTTAGGAGAGCAATTACAGTAGAGGACGGTTGGTGGAAGGAAAAAGAAAAATTGTTTTGACCGCTTTAAACGAGGATTGGAATACAGTAGAGGTGCTAAGTAAGTTAAGTGCTGGAGATGAGAAGTAGTATGTAACATAACGTAAGTTGAATATACTGCATGTTAGCCTAAGAATGTATCCATGGAAAGGTACATCTAGATCTAAAGATTACTCCGCGTGTATGGGCGGGTATGTATGAGTAAAAGGTTTTAGAAGTAGAGAACAGAAAATTGGTAAGGACAAGTTGAGAAAAAACAATTAGACGATTGATGTGGGGAAGTAGAAGTGAGTCATAAAAATTAGGAGAAAGACCTGAGGATTAGGTGTGGGTTGCAAAGTCTCTGCCGGATTGGAAGAAGTACAATAGGTCTGAGGAAGTAGAACTATTATAATTAAAGATTATGTTTTAGAATAATTGATGTGGATATGTGCATTGAAGATGATTTGAGGTGGGTAAGTTTGACTGACTCAGAGGGAAAGGCTAATGGACGTAGAATGTAGGTTTATGTATGGGTAGACCGGGTTATGATGAAAATGTCAGACGATCTAGAGAGGTTGTAGGTGTTGAACAGGGGCGAAGCATGATGGTGCTAAGAGTAGTGGACTATGATGAAATCTAAAGAAAATTGCTTGGATGTGTGTCTGAGTAAAAGGTTTAAAGGGAGAATTAGGTGGGGAAGTATAAGTGAGAAAATTGAGATGGATTGGCTACGCCGCTGAAGATAATCTAAAGAAAATTGCTTGGATGTGTGTCTGAGTAAAAGGTTTAAAGGGAGAATTAGGTGGGGAAGTATAAGTGAGAAAATTGAGATGGATTGGCTACGCCGCTGAAGATAGAGAGTAGTGAATCGGAGGGAGAGCAGGGGTATTGAGATGGGGAAGCATATTGGATGTGTTAATTGACGTGGGGATATAAGATTAAATCATGAAATAAAAATTGGTGAAGTATGAACAACAGGTCTCGACATGTTTGAAACATGTAAACAACGACTTAATCCCTACAGATACGAAGGTCATTTCCAAACCATAGTAGATGTTATAAAAATAAATAAAAAACAAGAATTCACAAACAACACCAAAGGACAGCGTGCTCGGAATTGAAGATAAATATTTTTTCGCACATATTACTCCAATCGGACAACATACTCAATATGACGAGCTTTGAATTATATTTTTAAATGCAATACCATTCAAGGCACCGAAGGACGGCATGCTCGGAATTGAAGATAAATATTTTTTCGCAAATATTACTCCAATCGGACAACATACTCAATATGACGAGCTTTGAATTATATTTTTAAATGCAATACTATTCAAGGCACCGAAGGACGGCATGCTCGGAATTGAAGATAAATATTTTTTCGCACATATTACTCCAATCGGACAACATACTCAATATGACGAGCTTTGAATTATATTTTTAAATGCAATACTATTCAAGGCACCGAAGGACGGCATGCTCAAAAGTGTAGGTAGGCGATTTTTCCATCATAATACTCCAGTTTTAAATAATACTGAATACAATGATGATGATGATGATGATAGGACATGATAAGGTAGGCTACACGAATGCAGGGTTCGACATGCTTGAACACGCAAGTGCCTGTTCAAGGTCACAAAATCAGACTGAATTGGAGGGAGAACGGAAACTTATTGAGGTTTAGAGGGAGAGCGGAAACGTAATGAGGTTTAGAGGGAGAGAGGAAACTTATTGAGGTTTAGAGGAAGAGCGGAAACTTATTGAAGTTTAGAGTGAGAGCGGAAACTTATTTAGATGGGGAAGCAGATTGGTAGTGATTCAAAGGACAAAAATTGAGATCAAAAAATTAGGGGTGGGGGGGGGGCCTTATTGAGGTTTAGAGGGAGAGCGGAAACTTATTGAGCTGGGGATGTACGATGGTGGGTGATTCGGAGCTAGGGAGGGTGGGGGAGTGTTGGTGGTGGGGGGTGATGGGTCACGTGACCCCGTGGGGTCAAAGGTCATGTGGAGCAACTGGTCCAGAGTCCCCATTTCCCTTCTACTTAGGGTTATTTGCTTTATTTACACATTATACTTAAAAACTAAACATTTAACAAAACAGAACAAAAGAAAAAACAATAGAACAAAAAATCATTAAACTAAATACTTAAAAACTATTCTTTTTTTGTTTGTTTGGGCATATTGAAAAATATGTATAATTAAATGTACCTTCTTTTCAAGTTTCTACCACATATCATCTCAACTTCACCCCAGTCAACTTTCATCTAATTGTTCAACTTCACTATATTTTAAAACATATCAATTCACAGTGCACCGTTTAAGAGCTAGCTCACGACTCACCTCTCATTTGTTTCACAGCTGTTTTATATCTTTTCTTGTTTTTTTTTTTTAAACACCTTGATATATTTATAATATATATATATAGGTATATATATATATATATATATATATATATATATATATTGAAACAATTACTAGTTCCTCTTTATTTCTTATTTATCTTGTTGAAAAAAACTAGTTATGGGAAATGAATTCTTTTAATAAAAAAATTGATAAATAGAGTTTTTATTTTTTTTGTTTGTTTTTTAAATCTTTACATAAATTGGAGACATGATCATATAACATTTATTTGTTTTATTTTTTTATAATTAATTTTTTTTTTCACTCACTTGGTCACCATCTGTCCTCCAATCCTTCTCCACTGCTCTTCTTAGTTCATCATACGGCTCTCCGATCCTTCCTTTATTTTTCCATTAATCTGCCTTTTTTCCTGACTTCCTCCAGACTTCTAACTCCAAAAACAAACTCTTCACTACTCCAGCGAACTCTCTCATAAAAAACGAACCGTCCACTTCCACTCTCTCTCTCTCTCCAACCACAATCTTCCTCCTTCACTCTCTGTCTCCAACCACAACCTTCCTCCTTCACTCTCTATCGCCAACAACAACTTCCCACAACCTTCCTCCTTCACTATCTATCTCCAACCACCGACACACTCGTTTCCCCCTCCTTCCACTGTTCTCTCTCTCTTCCCCCACCCTGCTTAAGTCCTCAGTACTGACATCCCGTTAATGGCTTTATTATATTTCTTTATTTATTAAAATACCCCCCCTTATTTCTACATGTTACATATCCTTTCCCTTAATGAAAAAAAAAAAATGAAACGAAGAAAATAAATATTTTTTTTTTTTTTTTTTTATAAATACCCCATCACAAACACCATATTTTTTTAAAAATACTACATTCAATAAACCATCTAACCAATATTTTAAACAATATAACATATAAAATTTCATGTAAACATTCTTTTTTTTTTTTTTATAATAATCAGGTAACTAGAAAACAGTTTCTTTTCTTTTTTTTTTTTTTTATATAATACAGGTACAGTACAGGTAAACAATAGTACAGGTACTTAGCAAACATTTTTTTTTTTTTTTTTTTTTTTTTTTTTTTTTTAAACAATGGTACAGGTACTTAGCAAACATTTTTTTTTTTTTTTTTTTTTTTTTTTTTTTTTTTAAATCTCTCTCTCTCTTCAATAATACAATATTTTCTTTCTAACATTTTTAAATACTTATGCAATCAATCCTCTAACCAATATTATAATTATAACATGTACAATTTCATATAAACCATATTTTTTTTTTTTTTTTTTTTTATATAAAGGTAACTAACAAACAATTTTTTTTTTTTTTTAAAGCAATAATACATTAACTAGCAAACAATATTTTTTTTTTTTTTTTTTTTTTTTTTTTTTTTCAAAATATAATATAATTTCAATAAATAATTTTGTTTTTTTTTATCATAAAAAAAAACATTAAAATATCCAAATTTTGTTCAGAGTGAAGAAGGCACTAAACATTTTTTTTTTTTTTTTTTTTGTTTAACAATATCACATATAACCATAAAATTTAAGAACATGTATACCCAAAAAAACAAATTCAGTTTCATAAACTAAGAAAGAAAACACATATAATTAAGCGAGGCTTATATGACCCAGACAAGCCGATCCACACACACATGGAGCAAGGTCTCTCATGATTTGAAGATATAAGAGGTCATACTTGATCAAAAACAAAATTGCCATAGCAAAGACCGACAAGTCACATAATGCTAATTATTATGTTATTATTATTATTTTTACAACTTTTTTTTAGCTAGATATCGGTCATTAGGTCAGACCTACATGCATTGTTTATATGGGTCAAACTATCATAATCCTATTTGACGTGTGTACTACCTCTCTGTACCACAGGATCCCGTTAGTTGCAGTCCGTCTCTCCACCAGAATCTATCTTCCATCAACTAGTTGGTTTAGTGATATCAGTTTTATAAGTGACCGTACTATCAATTCAAATTTTATAATATTTTGATTTTCATATTTCAATCGTTTCGACTTCTCAATTTAAGATTTTTTTTTTTTTTTTAAATCTTTTTTTTTTTTTCAAGGTGAAAAACACACCACACAGCTATTATTTGATACTTCGTAATAAAAACAATTTATTCATTAGCTGATTACTTTTAATTTATAATTTAGTTTTATTTTTAATTATTATGATTTAAGAAAATATATTTATAAAAACACAAATCATAGCCATAAGTTCATTTAAAAATCCAATTACGAGTTCCTTGTTATCAAAATTAATCCATCGGTTTATCTGAAGGAAATTTTTTTTTTTTAAATTTCTTGTGATTTTTAATTTTCTTTAATTTAGTGTGATTTTTAATTAAGCTTATTAGTTTTGGTATTTTAAAGTAAGCACTTTGTTTCTGTTTATTTTCATATTTGTACAACGTTATCTTCCGATATCTAATTCTCCTAGAATTTGGCTGCAACATTACTTTAGCTTTTCTTTTATTAGTTTTCTTTAATTTTTTCTTATCACAACTTTCTTGGCAAATAGGGCCCAAATTTCCTTTACAAATTTTCTTATAATTTATTTCTGTTAATTTTACTTTCAAAATAACGATATTTTTGTTTTTTATTTCATCTTTGGATATTTTTGAAAATGTATAACTTTTTCTAATAAACCCTAGCCGACATAATGCATTAAACGGAATATAATCTTTATTTATTTCTTTGTTCAATTTTATTTTTCTATTTTCCTTTCTATTTTCCTTTCTATTTGATTTGCTTTTACTTATTTCTAATTCATTTTTCTGAGCATTACCTATTTCATTTAATTTCTTTTTCTCATCTGTTATTAATTTATTTTCACATTTATTTTCAACTTCACTAAGATCTGTTTTTGTCTCCACTATTATTTCATTCGTGTTATTATTTTGTTGTTCCCCCCTTAGTTGCTCTATATTTTTACTTATTTGTATTTCAAAAAACCCAAACCTTTGCTCAACCGACTCGATTATTTCTTTTTTATTAGTTTCTATCTTACAACTTAACTGTTGATTGAACTGTTCAAATTGATTTTGCATACGATCCATCATTTGATCAAATTGGCTCGGATTAAACGGATTATCGTCTTTCTTTTTATTTGCTTCCTCATCCCCCGAATTCGACCTTCCTATAAGCGGACTCATGACTGTCATAGAATTTTCTCCCGTTCCTTCTACAAATCCAGATTCCCGAACATCGCTATCTACGTCCCGGAGTCCTAATCCGCCGAGGCCACTCCCGATTCCGTCCATTCCTGCAGCTAATTCTCCCGCCTCCCCATCGTAAACAAACTCCGGACCTTGCTCTCCCGCCATGCTATGGGTCGACTCACCTGTGTCCTCGTCCGCCATCTTGCTTCACAAATCTATCCTCTATAATAAATATAATACATAAAATATATTACAGCAATTTCTAAACTATAAACTGGACAACTCAAAAATTTTTTTTTTTTTTTCTCTATTCCATCATTTTTATTGCCAAAACGTTGGGCGCCAATGAAACATTTACTAATGATTCTATGAATTGGTTATTTGTTCATTTTTTTTATCAAATGCCCCACGTTGGGCGCCAATGAAACAATTACTAGTTCTTCTATGAATTTGTTTTTAAATTGCCCCACGTTGGGCGCCAATGAAACAATTTCTAGTTCCTCTTTATTTCTTATTTATCTTGTTGAAAAAAACTAGTTATGGGAAATGAATTCTTTTAATAAAAAAATTGATAAATAGAGTTTTTATTTTTTTTGTTTGTTTTTTAAATCTTTACATAAATTGGAGACATGATCATATAACATTTATTTGTTTTATTTTTTTATAATTAATTTTTTTTTTCACTCACTTGGTCACCATCTGTCCTCCAATCCTTCTCCACTGCTCTTCTTAGTTCATCATACGGCTCTCCGATCCTTCCTTTATTTTTCCATCAATCTGCCTTTTTTCCTGACTTCCTCCAGACTTCTAACTCCAAAAACAAACTCTTCACTACTCCAGCGAACTCTCTCATAAAAAACGAACCGTCCACTTCCACTCTCTCTCTCTCTCCAACCACAATCTTCCTCCTTCACTCTCTGTCTCCAACCACAACCTTCCTCCTTCACTCTCTATCGCCAACAACAACTTCCCACAACCTTCCTCCTTCACTATCTATCTCCAACCACCGACACACTCGTTTCCCCCTCCTTCCACTGTTCTCTCTCTCTTCCCCCACCCTGCTTAAGTCCTCAGTACTGACATCCCGTTAATGGCTTTATTATATTTCTTTATTTATTAAAATACCCCCCCTTATTTCTACATGTTACAATATATATATATATATATATATATTATATTATAATAAAAAAAATTACTTTTTATTCATAAAAAAAAATGTTCCGTAGTTTACATCACACTACCTAAAATTATTCCAACCACAAAAAACGAATCAGAAAATAACACGTCTATAAAAGCTATTAATGTAAAACACTCACAAAAAATCACAAACGTCAACCCTTTCTCCAATAATGTGGTAGAAATTATAAATAAATATAATAATCTTTACCTTAAAAATCGGGTAGAAAACCTTACTAATCACATAATACCTAAAAACTTAATTAATTTACTTCCCCTGGGAGATAATTTTTGTCTTGAGCAAAATAATTCAAAACAAATCGGTAATGATCTAATTAAACTAATTGCTGACTTTGAATTCATTTTCACATTCACTGATAGTTCAGATAACCACATAAATAGCACGAGAAATAAAATACGTAGTACAATTAGTAATTTCATCAATAAACCGAAACAAAAAACATCCCCACTTATTGTTATAATTAATAATGATTTAAAGGCCTTTTTACAAATTAATAAACATATATGCCTAATTAAGTCTGATAAAACCAAAAAAATAGCAATCATGTTAACAAATGAATATAATAATAAAATGGACAATATCCTAAATGATAAAAAGTCGTTTAAAACAGTTCGATACGATCCAGGACCAAAATTGGCTGAAAATGTAAATAAATATTTAGAAAAACTGGAAAAAGCAAAATGAATTAACAAAAAAACTAAACTTAAATTTGCAGCTCATAACTATGCTGATCCCCGAATCCATGGATTAATTAAGTTTCATAAAGCTGACAAAAAGCTTAGACCGATAGTTAACAACATTCTAAGACCGACGAATCAATTATCCAAATTTTTAAATAAAGCATTAGACACACTCAATAATGATAACAATTATGATACTAAGAATTCAATTGAATTAAAACAGACACTGACTAACCTTATATTGGATGATAACACAAAATATGATTTAGTCAGTTTAGACGTTCAAAGTTTATTTACTAATATCCCTACTAATTTATGCATAAAAGAGATAGAAAAAAATTGGAATAAAATAGTAGATTTTACACCAATAAAAGATAAAAAATTATTCCTAGAAGGAATAAATTTATGTATTCAAAATTGTTATTTCAAATATAAAAATACGTTTTATAAGCAAATTTTTGGTCTACTGTAATGTAAACAAACCGTTGCCATGGCAACTAACGTCTACGCAACATTATAAATTTTTTTTGAACCAATTTGGAAAAATGAAATCAAAGTAAAGAGGAAAGAAACCTAAGGATGAAGAAAAGAAAATAGAAACTCAGCAGAATAAGAACAACTTTAAAAGAAATAAAACACAATAAAAGGAAGGAAAGGTAGCTTCAGGCCTAACCTTAAAGTTATCAACGAAAATTTTAAACATTAATCACGAAACCAACCGCCTTCAAAAGGAAACTAAATTTACAGGAAAGATTAATTAAGCACCCAGGAAGAAAATAAAACAGTTAAAAGGAGAGAAAAGAAAGAAGAACTGAAGAACTATAAGCGTAAATAAGAAAAGATCCATAGTCAAAAAACTGGTCGGTAGAAGGTTTTGAAAATTTTTAGAAAGAAACAGTTAATTATTAAGAAGAGATTGAAGAAGGAAAAGAAGAGAAAAACTGCCCACATCAGATGGAAAAGCCAGTTCAAAATTTTGAAAAGGAAGCCTGTTCCAAAAAGGATCCAATCCAAGGCTGTATATTGATCCGAAAGTGTATATCACCAAGTTTGAATGCTATTTTTGAGAAATGTAGGAGTCAAAATTAAAAAACAGAGCTACAGAAAATTAAAATTATAATTAAGAAGACAGAAGAAAAGGAAGAGAACGTCAAAAAGTTTTAATATTTAGGAACAAAACAACGGACGGAAGCCAAAAGACACTCGAATTGGCCTACCCATAATGCCTTGCACGGCAATAAGTTAGTCGATGATTGCCCTTCATATGGAGCAAACCTGTTGATGGACTTTTTACAGTTTTGGTGTAAAAATTGTGAAAATGAAGTGAGTGCCAGTGAAATATGGGTGCGTGGTGGAGACTTGTGGTGATGGGAGGAAGTTTGAACTCCATTATTATTATTACTATTGGAAAATAGTGGAACAGTTTACAAGCGTGACGTCACGAAGGTAGGAGTATATATAATTTTTGTTTCAAAATGGCCACTTTCTGTTTTTTTTTTAATTTCACAATTTTTTTATTAAAGAAGTTTAATTTGTAAATATGTCTTAATATTTTTCTTGATTCCCCATATCTCTCTCAATGAATTTCAAGTTTCAAAACCCATAGGCCTTACGAATCTACACCTTTGGAGGTGAGTACCAGTTTGCGGGACATTATGAATAATAATTTTAAGTTTTTGAAATAAGATCGGAAGACATTTTAATATTTACAACTGGTACTGTTAAAGTAGTCTCAATAATTTATCCAGAGTTATTTATAACATATGTTTTTCATTTTTTAAGAGCTTCACTCAATCATATGATAAATTATTTTATTTTTTGAAATTATAGAATAAATTAACTTCATTTTTTTTATTCAAAATTTTATTGTTAATTTTTTTTTTTTTTTTGCATTGGAGGGGGAAATGCTGTGACGCACATCCAGGGAAGGTAGCCCTGGATAGTGTGGGGCTCGAGCCGATTCACCATACCCACTAAAACCCCCTCCTTGCCGATCCTGATTCCCTTCCGCGGAACTGACGGTCTGTCATTACTTCGCGGAAGGGAGGAAGGGTGGCTGGTAACACCACTTCTTCTGTTTTATTACCGCTACTGTTCCTTGTCAACCCTCTCCTGGAGGGCCAACCCGCCCATGATGAGCGCTGCAAAATCGCAGCCCTCATCCCACGACTCCTGGGAGCGCAGCATAGCGTCAACGTAACTGGTAGCAGTCAGTGGGGCGCTCATGCTGCACTCCAGATTTTTCCGTCCCTCCTCAAATCTGGGGCATTTGAGGAGGACATGCTCCGCCGACTCCGTCTCACCAAGGCACGCGGGGCAGTTAATTATTATAAATTTACCTAACTATAGTCGCAATTACCTATCATTATGACATCCTCCTTGTGGGGATATTTCATTTTATATAAATAATATCATCATTAATCAATTACCTATCACTACCCATGGGAGGATCTTTGTCAGTAAATTTAAGTGGGATTGTATTAAACAATTTTTCTAAATGAACAGCTAAATAAAATTAATAAAAGACCTACACTTATTAAAAAATATATAGACGATTTATTAATTATAGCCCCTAAAGGAGAATATCTCACAATATTAGAAAAGTTCAACAACTATACAAATAGGTTAAAATTTACAGTAGAAATAAGGAAGGTACTTTAAGATTCCTGGATATGGAAATAAATATGAATATAAATAATTATATAACCACTAAATGGACTAAGAAAGACATTTCTAGCAATAAACTATTAAATTTTACCAGCAACCATCCAAAATATCAAATCATAAATACAGCGAAAAACTTAATAAATAGAGGTATCAGAATCACCGATGATATATACATGAAGGATATCAAAACAAAAATGTATGACATACTTTTAGAAAATTTTTACCCGAAGAACTTAATTAATAAATTATGGCATACTTACATAAATGACGGGGAAAAGAAACTAAAACCCAATATTGTTAAACCCTTAGTTAAATTACAATAAAGATATAACCAAAAATAATGACACCAACAACAAAAATAAAACCCTAAAACAAAAACAAATCACGGAATTTTTAACAACTAACAACAATGATCATAACGAATGCAACAATATTAACACAAATAACCCGACAATATAAAAAAAAATACAAAACATTTTAAAATTCAAATACATACCTGGTCTTACAAATAAAATTAAACAAACCTTTCGTGATTACGATCATATAAATATAAAATTCGGGGTATATAACGAGCACAAAATAAATAATGTCAAATATGAAAGATAGTATCGAGACTTTAGACAAGACATGTGTCATATATCAGATCGATTGTTTAGATTGTGATAAAAAATATATAGGGGAAACTAGTAAAAGATTAAAACATAGAGTCAAACAACATGTAGCAGATTGTAAAAAACCTAAAAATTCTAACAAAAATGTTCTAGCAAACCACAATATAGTTAAATGACATAGTTTCGATTTCAACAATGTCAAAATTTTAAACGTTTCTAATAACACAATTAATAGGAAATCCATAGAAATGATATATGTTAATAAATTCATAAATAACACAGTTAATTACAAAACATACAGGAAAAATAGGCAATTATTACGCAAATATTATAAATAACATAAAATAATTTTAAAAAAATTTGACGATCGATTTTATAATCGATAAAAGGACATGATTCTGGAATGATAATAGAATAAAATAAAAAAGTCAAATGATAATTTTATTATAATATATAAATATAATATGTTTTTAATTAATAGTTATGATAATATTATTGCAAAATGTCCAAGACAAAAAATGAAAAAATAAAAAAAATAATAATAATTAACTATACAACTAGTGATTAGATTAGAACTTGGCACCAACCATGCGGGTTGTCTATCATATATTTTATTAATATTACCCTATACCAAAAAAAGGGTTTTTGCTCATAGTTAGGCATCTAACAAAAAATGTTAAGGTTGGTTTAGCATTGAAATATTAATTAAAGATTGTTATAATGTAATGTTGTATTGTTATAACTTGATGCACGTTTTTCTAATTTTACTTGTTAATTTTGTTGTTTCCAGTCATTGATGATGGGAGGACTTGTCCCGAAACGTTTGACAATGTTATAAAGAATTTTTAAAATAAATTGGGAGAAAAAACGAGAAGCTGCTCCACTGGAAACCTATTACCATATAATATGCTCCTTACCCAACATTAAAGAAATGTTAAAATGTTGTAAAATAAAAAAAAATATATTGTATATTTTATTAAGGGAAATGTAATGTGACGGTTCGTTTAACGTCACATACAATTATGTAAGAGATTCTATAAGGAGAGGGAGTGTTGGGCATGTGCCACGCCCCACATGTCAAATCATAGAGATAGAGAAAAGGAGAGGTTATACCAAGCTTACAAATTGTATGTTTATTTAGAATTAAAATTGTGTAATCATCTTATATATCAGAATAATTATTGAAGTTGATATAGGGAAGATGTGTAAACAAAGGAAAGAGATGATTTAAAGGGCATAATTGATATTTATAGCCAATCAGAATGGCTACAGATTGTCAGAAGTGGTGAGAAAGACAAATGCTTAACTGTGGTAATAAGAGGAGTTCCTTATACATACAACGACGAAGAAATTAAAAACGAGTTAACGTCGACATACCCGGTAACATATGCAGAGAATAATAAACAAAAACAATTTACAGCCAACACCCTTATGTTTAGTAACATTGACTAACGACGAAAATGGTAAAAAAATATTTTCTCTAGATAAACTATTTTTCAGAGTAAAGTTGAACCAAAAACGCAGGTGCGTGAAATGTTTGGATTACCACCATTTTTCAAAATGCCCTATCAAAAACAAAGAAATACCTCCGCGATGCGTCAACTGTCAGGAGTTTCACGCCGCAAACTATAAGGGATGTTCCTACTATCAAAAAATAAAAAATAAATATAACAAAGTAAACACTTCTTCCATGGACGAAAATAAACCGAAGAGAAGTTTCACTGCAGTAAATCCAAATAGAAGTTATGCCTCAGTATTCAACCACACAAACGTCCACAATAACAATAAAGAACCAAACACAGCACAAGAGAATCTACTTCCCACCATTATCAACATATTAGCCAAAACACTCGTTCAATATCTCCCGCAAATAATGACAGTTATAACAGGTATGCTACCTTCTCTTAACTTGAACAATCTACTGAGTCAATTCCAAAAGCTACCGTAACATCGATATTGGATATATCGACTAGCAATATTTTATATGATTAAACAATATTTCAAGTGGAAATAAAATTTACAATATAAACAACTTAAAATTACTCAACTTTAACGCTAATGGTATTTCAAACAAAAAAAATGAACTTTCATTATACATCCAATCACAGAACATTGATATAGCATGTATCACGGAAACTCATCTTACTGAAAATGACAAGTTACATTTCTCTGGGTATTGCTTGTACAGAACCGACCGCAACGCAGACAGAGCATCAGGTGGGGTGGCTATACTAATAAAGAAATCAATCGTACATCACGAACATCTCCTTCCATCCTTGAAAACAATAGAAGCAGCGACCATATGTATCTACTCTCAATACCCAATATATGTAATTGCAGCATACAAGTCCCCCAACAAAAACATTTTGAATGATGATCTAAAATTGATATTCACTCCAAGCCACCACAGCATACTACTAGGTGATCTAAATAGCAAAAACACAGAATGGGGCTGTGCAAAGTCCAATCCTAATGGAGTGTGCTTGAGTAAGATAGCGAGTGACCTCGGGTTGAACATTCATCCACCCCCGGAGCCACGATTCTACAGACAGGATAGACAGCCGGACATCCTAGATATAGCAATAACTCATCAATGGACTGCCCCCGTATATATGAGATGCGACCCTGCACTCAGCTCGGATCACATCCCTGTGATAACAACATTGAAGAATTACCGCGAAGGAACCCGCTTATCAATGGAAAAATAAATTGGAAGCAATACCAAAATATTTTAAATGAAAAAATAGTGTCACCTACAAATCTTAACTCCTGAGACCTTCATAGATCAAATTATAAATGTCACGAAAGAGGCCGTTTCGGAATCCACAATTGTCAGCAGAAAACCCGCAAGGAGAAATATAATGGATGAACTACCTCACAACATTTTAAGATAATATTTTCTAATAAAAGAAAAAAAAAAGAATACGAAGACTATGGCAGAACACTCAGGATTTTCAAGTGAAAACAAAGCTAAACTTCTTAGTTCACAAAGTTAAATATGAAATAGATAACTTTAGAATAAATAAATATCAAAATTATCTGTCTGATATTCGGGTGATGCATCTCTCTGGAAAGCAACAAACCAAATTTTAAAAAAGACTTCCCCAATCCCTCCTCTCATCAACAACAAGGAAACCATACTTTCCGACATAGATAAATGTGAAGCCTTCGGAAAACATTTTGAGAAAGTATTCTCAGTGACTAGTAATCCGTTAGACCCGACAGAAAAGCTTGTGAAGGAGTTCCGTCAGCAACCTAAATTGACAGCAGAGCTCCCGTTAAAATTTATATCCCCAGGAGAAGTCAGAAAAATAATTCAGGAACTGAAGACCAGGAAGAGCCCTGGACATGACCGAATTCCAACAGTTGCCATCAAGAACTTTCCCCAGAAAGTCATAGCGGCCCTTACCTCCGTATACAATAGCTGCCTAAGGCTGGGATACTTTCCTAAGACATGGAAGAAAGCTGAAATGATCGTGATACCCAAGCCAGGGAAGAATAAGAAATGTATAGAGAACTATAGACCAATCAGCCTGTTTCCCATTCTTGGAAAAGTCTTTGAAAAGGCCATAAAAACCCGTTTTCTGAATTTCATGAAGGAAAACAAGATAATTCCTGACGTACAGTTTGGTTTCAAAAACAGGCACTTCACCGTACATCAATTAACAAGACTGACCGAAAACATAGTTAATGGCTTTGAGCAGAAAAGGCACACCATAGCTGCCTTCTTGGACATCAAACAAGCTTTTGACAAAGTTTGGCACGAAGGACTAATTTACAAATTGAAGAAGGCAGGACTACCAGAGTATCTCTTCAAGATTTTCTGCTCATTCCTATGTAATAGGACGTTCGCAATACGAATAAATAACTACTTTTCTTCGGAAAAGTTAATAAGTGCCGGAACTCCACAGGGGTCTGTCCTATCCCCTCTCCTTTTTAATTTCTACATCCACGACATACCTCAAAATAATCAAACTTCGCTAGGACTTTTTGCAGATGATACTGTAATATTCGCACAACATCAGGACATCGAAATAACAAGAGACTTGGTTCAATCAGCTCTAGACGAGGTATGTCAGTTCTTCCACGAGTGGAAAATAACACTAAATATTGATAAATGTCTGGCAAAGATTTTTACAATCAGACGTCCAATTGAGCCCTCATTGCCCTGAACCCTGTGGAATGGAGCCCGAAGGAGGAGGCGGTCAAATACCTAGGGGTCTACCTGGACAGAAGACTCTCTTGGAATTTCCATGTAAAAACTAAGTTAACGGAAGCCCATGCAAGACTGGCCTTACTGTATCCTATTCTGAACAGGAAATCACACCTTCACCAAAGATGCTCCCTTCTCCTTTATACGGCGATTCTAAGACCACTACTGACGTACGGCAGCGAAGTCTGGGGTGGATTATCCAAGACTAACAGTAAACGGATACAAGTGTTCCAAAATAAAATGTTAAGGATTGTGACGAATGCTCCGTGGTTTGTACGGAACTCGCAACTTCACCGTGACCTCAATATCCCTACGTTAGAAGAGTTCATAAAAACTAAATTTTTAAAGTATAAAGAGCGCCTGCCAGAAACGACAGGAGCAGTCACCTTCAACCTGCGGAGACCGACAGAGCACCCACGACTCAAGCCTAGACTTCTTCAAGATATCATGCCATAAACCTCATTATTCATTTATATATTTTTCAGATTCATTCCCTCATTCATATATTTTGCAGTCATGTTTCTACCAGTTTCCCAATTCTTATAAACAGAAATATTGTACTAAATAAGGGTTAAAACACCCATAAACTATAGTGACTTATTTCCATGTTATAACCACCATGTAGAATATGTAATTGTTAATCTGGTGAAATAAATACATAAAAAAAAAAGAAATGGTGTGGTGTATATGGTCTAGTTTGAACAGTCAGAGAGACAGGTTGTCGAGGTGAGAGAGTGATCGAGGTTGGACCATTTTGGTGGAGGAATAGACAGTGTAAAAATGAGGATGTGGAGTGAGTAGACAATAAAAAGTTATTAGTGAATGTGGAGTGAGAAGAGTGAAATGGTGGGCCTGTGGTAAGAGCGAGAAATACGCCAGAAATTGGAAATAGTCGCACGCACCAGAAGCCATCCCCCTAAGATGAGAGCAAAGCCGCACACACCAGAAGCCATTCCTTTAAGATAAGATATCACCAGAGACACCAAATGATCGGATTACAGCATGCAAGGTTTTTTATTATGTATCAATTCTATATCTTTGTTATATCCATGCATACTAACCCTAATTTAAGAAAAAATAAGTATTTTGAATGAATAAAAAAGTTAGTGACCCCCTTATTTATTGAATTTTTTTATGAAATAAGTCATGCTCAGTAAGTTTAAAGAGTTAGCCATCCAAGCATGGTCACAATATATATATATATATTTTTTCTATAGTTCCTATCACGTTACGCCCCCGACATTTTTCTGCTACTAACACTCAACCGTCCCCCAATTAATTGCATCACCGCAGCCCTCACACCCATACTCCGTTGTATCTATTTTTCAAGTCCCAAGCCCTTCGTCTCTTGTACATCACAGTTCCCACCGGTATTTGAGAACCCATATATTAGTATTATTACTGCCCCATCCTCACCCACATCTCATGGACCCCACAATGGGCTAGTTGACAATTTTTGAGAAACTGGTTCATATATTACCTTAACCTCTATTTTACCCAAAATATAAATATTTCAACAAAAAACAAACATTTACATTATGTATTTTGCATTTTTGTATACCCATTTTTATTTTCCTGCCAAAACGCTCCAAACTGTCATGGCGTCTCGAGTGACGTCACGCCTTGCGAAAGAAACAGCTTGTGAGGTTCAGTGTTTAACAAGTGTTTCGAATATTGCTCGATTATAATAAATTCCAAGTTTTACAACTACTGTGCAGTGCTTCAATGTGTAAATACAACAATTAAAACACCAAAGAAATTGTTTATTTCTGTACCTTTTTTTTTTTTTTTTTTTTATAAAATTCTTTATTTACCAGATCAACATGAATTTGTTTTGTATGGTATAATTACATAATTGAAAATCTATGCGTTAGTAACATTTGGCAAATGAAAATAACTTTTGGGATACATTTACCCCTTAAAGTATGTTTAAGCAATTAATCAATAAAATAGAAAAAGTATAAAATGAACAGATATTTAAAACATATAGATGGCTGGAATAGCAGTAACATAATGAACAATTTAAGGAGGGAAAACTGATAGTAAAAGTTCATAATATAATGTCCTGTATGAGACGCGGTTTTAAACGAAGTGTTTCGGAACGAACCCCTAACTTAAACCTTCTAGCACCTTTAACTGGTGAAGACCATTTTGACGTAAGTTTTTATTGCATATTTGTACCGTGTTATTGTTTATTTCATTTCATTGTAAATTAAAAAAAATGTACTATATATCTGCATTTATCATTGTGTTTAAAAATAGATATTGTACTATTGAGGTTAGATTTAACATTGTTTTTTTAGTTATTTTTACAGTAATGTGTATAAATATTTTTTAGTTACAGTTGCCAAAAGATATTGAGAATTATATGGAGTATTATATTACGGGATCTGTGTTACAAATGTGGTTTTTACGTCTCTTGACCTTTGACTAAGTTGTTACAAAGAAAGGGGAGAACAACAGAAAAAAGAAATAAAATATAATGACCTTTAATCTGGTGATTGGTAACAAAAAAATAAAGATATATCGAAATAAGGTCTAATTACGCTAGTCCAGGGTCTTTAGGGCAATAACTTCCACCAGAAATTTTACTAAAAACTGCTATCCAAACGTGCACTCACTAAACAATGTATTTTCACCAAGGTACGCCACGCCATGTTGTTTGTACTCTCTGGTTTCTTCATGTATCTCGAAAAAGGTCGATTTTCGGTGGTGAGTACGAAAAGCGTGCTTGGATTGACTGGATGGGTAACCGTAATGAGGAGGTTCACCCAGGCCTATGTATCTTGTATATCGTCGGTATTGGAGAAGTGCTTATACCGCTACATGGTTAAAACCAGGTTGTACCCCAAGTAAATTTGAATGCCAGCCAGGCAGGAGAAAACGAACATGTAGCAGTATAGAACGACCATATATTGTTAAAAAACAAAAGATGATGAGAATCGAAGAATGGCTGAATGAATCAGTAGAAAGGAGTACACTAATTTTAGTTCTTGAAGATACTTCTGGTGCAAGTTCAGGTATGACATAAATAGAGAGGTTTTAAATTACATGAAGTTGTTTTATTACATTTTGTAGTTTGCTTCAAACAAAATAATATCCATATTTTTCAGATTTGCATATGGTTGAAGTTTAGAAAGATATTATAAGAAAATAGAAGGAGACAAGTCACCTGCCAAACGGACAGAACGAAACACCAACACACAAAAGAAGGATTCAAGAAGAAAAACCGATAATAAAGATGAGGGAGAAAAGGGAGAAGGACCCACACCTGATTTATAGCAAAAAGGAAATATCCGAAACAAGACCAGCTCAGAAAGACAAAGACATATCAACATAGGAACACTGAATGTTAGGACACTACTTGGAGAGGATCGGATGATAGAGTTGGAGGAAGCTCTGGAAGTAATCAACTGGGATATCGTGGGACTAGCGGAAGTCAGACGCAGCTACGAGTCAGTGAGTGAAAGAAAAAGTGGACATATGTTATTACATTCAGCAGCAAATAATGGACAGTTGGGAGTTGGATTTATAGTGAAGAAGGAACTAAAAAACGGAATAAAGAACTTCAAACCAATATCTGAGAGGATGGCCTCATTAAAAATCCAGGTAGGAAAAAGTAAGTTTTTTATTATACAAGTACATGCGCCTACGTCGGAGAGTACAGAGGAAGAATTGGATGAATTTTATAATTCACTCGAGAAGGAAATGAGCTTGAAAGATAAAATAGATATAACATTAATTATAGGGGACTTCAACGCTAAAGTTGGACAAAGGAAGGACAGAGAAGAAGACCTGCTGGGACCCTATGGGATGGGCAGAAGAAACGAAAGGGGAGAAATACTGCTTGATTTTGCTGCAAGCAAACAATTACGAGAGATGAATACTTTTTACAATGGTCCAGAGGAAGACAAGTGGACATGGTACTCCCCGAGAGGAAATAAAAATGAAATAGACTTCATTCTAAGCCAGGGTGAGAGAAGAGTGAAAAAAGTAGAGGTGATAAAAAACCTAAAATTCGACACCGATCACAGGATGGTACAAGGGACAATAAGGATAACTAAAAGACGATTTCTCGTCAAAAACACCGTCAATTATAACTCGGAGACCTCAAGACTGGACTATAAAAATAACTTAGAACATCTATTGCAGCTGAAAGAGATAAATGATAAAAGCACATGCACGGAAATATATAATACAATTGTAACAGCCATGAAGGAAACAACTAAAAATTTAAAACAAAAAAGAGAGGAGAACGACACAAGAAGGAGCAAAAAATTGTCTATGGACACAAGAAAACTTATCGAAAAGAGGGAGATTCTCAATAGGATTAGTAATAAAACAGAAATAGAAAAACAAGAACACAGAGAAGTTAGGAAGATCGTGAGGAGAAGAATCAGAGACGATTTAAAGAAGTATGAAGAAGATTTAATCTCAAAAATAACAGCCTCAACCGGGTCAGTGAGGTCAATTAAAAGAGAACTAACAACAGTGAAGAAAAGCTGGATTCATAAAATAAAAACGGGAACAGGAAGTAGGACAACATGTAGAACAAAAATTCAAGAAGAAATAACACAGTTCTATGAAAAATTGTATGAAAGGGAGGGAGACAGAGGGCAAGTAGCCACAACTGGAACGGGAAGAAGGATAGAAGAAGAACAGGAACTGGATATACTAGAGAGAGAGGTAGAACATGAAATAGGGAGGCTAAAACGAGGCAAGGCTCCTGGCAAAGATGGCATCACAAATGACATGTTAATTGACGGAAAAGAATATCTCACAAAGCCCCTGCGTATTCTGTTCAACAAGTTGTTATATGGGGAAGAAACCCCAGAAGACTGGAAGTGCAATAAAATGATAATACTATTCAAGAAAGGTAATAGGGAAGAAATAAATAACTACCGTCCAATCTGCCTTTCATCCTGCATATATAAAATTGTCGCATCCATAATCAAAAATAGAATCACAAATATCATATCGCACCCCCGCTTCAGAAGTGACATAACTCAAAATTCGTCAATTTTTGGTTTATGTCAGAAATGAGGTAAGAATTATGATCTCTTTATACAGGAAAAACGACACTTCTCTGGTTCCAGTAGATTCTTCTAGGGGGCAGTAAGTGTTACTTCTAACTATGTAAAATGCCTGCAAGTATCAACAACTGAAGTGACACATCTTGAGATAGAGTAGTTGCCTTTCAACACTGGAGGCGGTTAGATTCACAGAAGTGTTGTATATCGACTTATAAAATTATTAATAACGGAAATGAAAAAGTTTCGAAAATTGATCGAAACAATCTGAGCAAACTTCTCATAAAAACAACGTATTCAGCAAACGATTTCACTGAAATCAATATAAGACGAAGAGGCAGTTATGCATGTGAATATAAGACGAAGAGGCAGTGATGCATGTGAAACATTAATTCCTACTCTGAAGCCTATATATACAAGTAAATTGATGTTGAAGGATAGCAAGAAGCACGACCTCCTACCTCTATTGGAATCCGACCATATTTAAAAGTTGTATGCTACTTTTTTTCAAAATTTATAAATATGTTTAGTAACATAATAATAATTTTCTTGAGTTGATAATTGCATTATAAACTTTTTTTTTGATAAAGTTGCTATCTTATTTTTATTTTCAATGTATTGTTTAAGCTAATTTTATAAGTTAATTAAGTAAGTTGTAATTTGAATTTTATCTGTGTAGTTTTAGCTGTTTAAAAAGTAACCAACATTTTTGAATTGCGCGTCAACGGGCGATGTTGAAGTTTTTTCCCAAGAAAGGAAAGAAAATGAAGTTAGCTCCTGAACACTGAAATGTCAAAAGATCAAAACTACGAAGGAAGAGTGGATTAAGTACAGGATTAAACCTAAATACAGATTTATATATATATATAAGATATATCTGATATTCAACAACGGAGCCTTCCATTTCGACATAAATAATGAACGAATAAGAGTTTGCAAGACCTTATAATATTTTATTAGAATGCTTCTTACTTTGCCGCCGTTTTGACTTTCAGTTAGTAAAATTATTATTATTATTTTTTTAAATATTTAATTATAATACCTGATACTTAAGTATTGCCTCTTTTCTTCCTTCATTCAAGTTTTGATCGGTGTGATCAAAAACCTACTACTAGATCTAGGCTACTGATGTTGGGGGGGATAATCTTTCTTTTCAATTTGGATATTTCGACTTGAATATAACTCCAAAGGGTCTCTAAATCTAAATAAGAGAATAAACTCCTTTTTGAACTCAATGTAAAAAATGGGAGAGTTTGATTTTAATGAGTTAACTCTATCGAACGTAGAGTTAGAAGTGTCACAACTCAAGATTCTGTTGGAGCAGCACTAATTCAGAAACGACACTTCTCCCCCCTCCACCCCCAAGAAATATTAAAAAAGTAAAACGCATTGGTTATAAAATAAGTAATGTTACACTGACTTAATGAAACTAGAAAGAACAACTTACGAGCCCTCATTACTTCAAAATAGTTATTTCAAATTACAGTAATTTTTCCGTGTCGTTTTACCGACATTCATGATTTTTGACTTGTGTCACTTCTGAAGCGGGGGTGCGATATATGAAGACCATCCTCCAGAACAAGCCGGATTTAGGAAAAGCTACTCAACAACAGATCATTTACAGGCTATAAATCAAATAATGGAAAAATGTACCGAGTACAGAATATCCGTCTATCTAGGCTTCATAGATTATAATAAGGCATTTGACTCCATAGAACACTGGAGTATATGGAAGGCATTGGAAGAAGTCGGAGTAGAAGACATCTACATTAATATCCTCAGGAACCAGTATAAGGAAAACCAAGCATACATAGCACTGGAATCAGATGGAAGGAAGTTCAATGTAGAAAGAGGAGTAAAACAAGGATGCCCCATAGCACCTGTTCTTTTCAACTGCGTATTGCAAGCTAGATGTCGAGAATTAGAGTGGGAAAACAAAGGAATAAACATAAATGGGACACATCTCACTAACTTGCGCTTTGCGGATGATATTGTTCTAGTTGGAAAGTCAAGTGAAGAACTAGAAACAATGATATCGCAGCTAACCACCACCAGCAGGAAAGTTGGACTGACGCTAAACCCGGAAAAGACAAAAGTTATGACCAATTCAAGAAGAGAAGGCATCATAGTTCACAAAGAAGAGATAGAGTATGTGGACGAATACCGGTACCTGGGGCAAACATTGATTTTCCAATCACGAACAGAGAAAGAGGTGAACTGCAGAATCAGAGCAGGATGGAGAAAATACTGGTCTCTGAAAAAAATACTTAAGGGAGATATTGCAGTTGACCTGAAAGCTAAAATCCTGATGAGCTGCGTCTATCCATCCATCCTATATGGTGCACAGACTTGGTATAAGTACCAATATAGACTTGGTATAAGGTACCATATAGTCAAGACTACGACTTAAAAAGCGATAAGAGTCGATAAATCGAAGCTTAACACCGTGCACATGCTTAGTGAAGCTTATGTATTTCTCCTCGGTATTGGGAATCACATCAACCCGCTCTGAATCTTTACCCAGCTCCATAACTATAACTATGTTTGCATCATAATTCGATAGATTATGAAAAATTACAGGTATATATGAGCGAGTTTTACACCGTAGGTTGCAGCTATTACAGGCTGCTCCTCTATATTTTCCGGTCAAATGATCATGATCCTTTACTTTAGGATTAATCTCAGAGAAACTCCCTTCACAAAGATAACAATTTTGATCATTTTCCCACTTCATCTCCTCAGCTTTTGTTATAATGATAGGGGTATTTTTTTTATAAATTTCTGAAATTTTGTAAGCTAATGAATTGATGTACTTGATAAAGTGAACACCCGCATCTTCACCTCTATAAATATATGGAGGTATATTCATAGGAATATCGGATACTACATGCACGCAAAAAGACATGGGTACATGTCGCTGATAAGGAACAGTCGCCTTTGATGTATCTTCGGGGAGAGGAGCCAACATGGTTTCGAAATCCGCGTATATTACAAAAGGGAGTCGGAGTTGTCGTTCAACATTTTTGAATGCCAAAATGGGGTCTTTAGGGAGCTCTATCCTAACAGGACTGTTTTTATCACAGTATATCTTATGCTCCCTCAGTTTTGGCGCTTAGTAATTTGTGACCGTGATGCAGTGGAAGAGGTGAAGAATCTGGTGTGTGCAGCAATAACCGGGACGCTAAGGAACCGGAAGCACTGCCTTATGGTCACGTTGGACATCAGCAATGCGTTCAACTCGGCTCGGTGGGACAAGATCTGGGAGAGCCTCTTACGGGACTTCAAGATCCCCAGGTACCTGATGAAGATCATCAGGAACTACCTAAGCGAGAGGATGCTGTTCGCGGACACCACTGACGGAACCAGGGAATTCAAGGTCACTACAGGAGTTCCACAAGGGTCAGTCCTTGGCCCCACACTGTGGAACATCCTGTACAATGGCCTGCTGAGCCTGCCAATGCCAGAAGACCTTACCTTGGTGGCATATGCTGACGATGTAGGGATCATAGTGGCTGATGATCTGGAAAACCTGGAACGCAAATTCCAGGCTGCCATGGAGCGGATACACCATTGGATGACCTCTGTGGGCCTTTCCCTGGCCATCCACAAGACGGATGCAGTACTCTTCACCGGGAGGAAGGCCAGAACCAACATGTCACTGACCTTCCAGGGTTATACCATCGAGACCCAACCGGCAATCACGTACCTGGGAGTAATGCTGGATCAGAGGCTCACTTTTAGGGAGCACCTCAGATACGTGGGAGCGAAGGCCGCCAGGACATCGGCGGCGATTTCGAGAATTCTGCTCAATGTCGGTGGCCCTAGGCAGAACAGGAGAAGACTGCTGGCAGGAGTCAGCACATCCATCCTTCTGCACGGGGCCCCGACATGGGCAGATGCAACGAGGATTCCCTCATACCTGAGGCTGATTGCCCCCGCTCACAGGCGAAGCGCACTGAGAGTCGCATGCGCCAACCGAACAGTTTCTGGCGACGCTGCCTATGTAATTGCTGGGCTGCCCCCCATTGACCTACTGGCACGGGAGCGTACGCGACACTTCAAAAGGAAACAAGACCCGGTTCAGGTGGAAGAGGTGGTGCAGCGCTTCGACCGCAGGGGAAACCTGGTCTTCTATCAGGACGCGGGGGCCAGCCCTGGTCCAGCAGAGCCAGAGAGGGCCAGGACAATTAGGGAGTGGCAGGAAGAATGGGACAAGTCCACAAAGGGACAGTGGACCCATCGGCTCATCCCTCGAGTTGAGCCTTGGCTCACCAGGAAGCATGGGGAGGTGAATTACCACCTCACCCAGGTACTCACGGGACACGGTGGGTTCCGGGGGTACCTCCACGAAATCGGGGCAGCAACAACACCAGACTGCCCCGCGTGCCTTGGTGAGACGGAGTCGGCGGACCATGTCCTCCTCAAATGCCCCAGATTTGAGGAGGGAAGGGAAAATCTGGAGTATAGCATGGGCGCCCCGCTGACTGCTACCAGTTACGTGGACGCTATGCTGCGCTCCCAGGAGTCGTGGGATGAGGGCTGCGATTTTGCAGCGCTCATCATGGGCGGGTTGGCCCTCCAGGAGAGGGTTGACAAGGAACAGTAGCGGTAATAAAACAGAAGAAGTGGTGTTACCAGCCACCCTTCCTCCCTTCCGCGAAGTAATGACAGATCGTCAGTTCCGCGGAAGGGAATCAGGATCGGCAAGGAGGGGGTTTTAGTGGGTATGGTGAATCGGCTCGAGTTCCACACTATCCAGGGCTACCTTCCCTGGATGTGCGTCACAGCATTTCCCCCTCCAATGCAAAAAAAGAAAAAAAAAAAAAAAAAAATTTGTGACCATACGAGACGCTCAAAATTTTTAATGTATATATAATGCTGCTTCTCCCCTTCTGTCAAAAGAAGTAAATCACGATGGTCAGTATTTTCCTTTTCAACAACTTTAATAGGGTACACATCATTGTTTTCGTCCAACCCGAACACATTTATGGAAATATTGCTGGATTTTTTCAAATTTCCTAATTTCATTGAGCGGAGTCGGGAAAGAAATGTCTGCAAAGTCATACCGATGCTGAACGCCACAATATTTAGTCACACGCTGGGGTTTTTTTTCTACAAATTTAGATAAGATGGAATACATAAAACAGTGATGATCCTCGTTTTCAACATTAATACAAGCTTTCCTAGATTCAATGTTCTTTGGTAGAGGAACGTAGGTACTTCCACGAAGGGGTCGATATCTGTTTATTCGTAATCTCAATCCATCTACAGCAATAAGAAACCATCCGCTCTTCTTCATTTGCGCTTCTTCCATCTCCACAGTTAATCTCTTAAAAGATACATCTAAGTATTGGTCTATATCTGTATCCTTGAAGATAGGGCGATTTTTAGTCTTGAAAGCTTTATCCGTTAGATCGCCTACGACATTTTCAAACAAGCACTCTACTAGGAAATTAACTTTTAAAGCCGAATGTATCTGAAGCTTTTCCAAGATTTTTTCCTTTAGACAATCGCGCACATCTTCCAAAAAGCATTCTAGGTCTCCGTGTTTATTGGATCTAACAAAATAAGACTTAACTCTACCCTCGAAAGAAGTATCATAGAGAACCAGATTAGATTCATTAGGTACAAGTTTTAATAAAGTTTTCTTAAGAGGTTCATTCTTGGGGTTTTTTATAACCGGGGCATCATTACACACAGACTCATGTCGACTACCATTAAACCTATTGGAAAATTCATGTCTACAGTGTTTACACTTATAGACCGTTCCACAACTAAGTTCATGACGTTTTAGGCTACATGATTTAGTAAAACTTGACTTACAATGTTTACACATAAAACTAGGTTTAACCCCGTGATTTAAGCCATATGTATGTCAAAGTCACTTTTCAAGGACAGTTCATCACTACAATAATTGCACTTATACATGATAAATCAGTGCTTATCCCAAGATAACCGAATGTTTAAAGTACAGTTCACCTTCGCAGATCTCAACGATGTTGACACCTCAAAGACTCAATCAAGACTGAATAAACTGATCACACAGACTATTTATATAGAATAGAGGAACCGATCACACCTGAAGGGAGCCGATGATAACCGAAACACAGTTCACTTTCACAGATCTCAGCGATGTTGACACCTAATAGACTCAATGAAGTCTGAAAGAAACTGATCACGCAAACTATTTATATAGGGTCGAGGACCCGAATACACCTGAAGGGAGCCGATGATAGCCGAGCGTACCCGATGATAGCCGATCGTACACGATGATAGTCGAGCGTGCCCGATGATAGCCGAGCGTACCCGATGATAGCCTAACCAAACGATCGTTGGCACTTGAGATCGTGTCACACACAAATTTAAAATTTAACTATATAAAGCACGTAAGCAAACAACGAATGAAACAAATTTGAAATATAACTATATAAACAATGAACGAAACTAATTAATTTACATAGATAATAACAGAACTAAAGAGAAAACAAAAATATATATAACACTCAAAAATATAATTAAGAGACAATCAAATAATTGTACAAAGTACTTACTGTAGCAGCAAACTAGTAGGTAGATCTCTTCAATAGCTCTGAAGAATGAGCTCCCCCCAGAGAGAGCTGCTCCTTATATAGACCAACTCTGCGCATGCGCAATAATCGATAAAAAGAGGGAGGGGGGACTGCAGGTCTCGACATGCTTGATCATGCAGATGCCTGTTCAGGGTCACCGAGAGAAATAATCCCCCAATATCTCGACATGTTTGAACATGTAAACAACAACTTAATCCCTACAGATACGAAGGTCATTTTCCAATACATAGTAGATATAAAAAAAAAAAATAATAATAATAAAAAACAATAATTCACAAATAACACCAAAGGACAGCATGGTCGGAATTGAAGATAAATATTTATAGCGATATCGTTATAACTACTGTGATATCGTTATAAATATAGCGGTATCGTTATAACTACAGTAATATCGTTATAAATATAGCGATATCGTTATAACTACTGTGATATCGTTATAAATATAGCGATATCGTTATAACTACTGTGATATCGTTATAAATATAGCGATGTCGTTATAACTACTGTGATATCGTTATAAATATAGTGACATCGTTATAACTACTGTGATATCGTTATAAATATAGCGATATCGTTATAACTACAGTAATATCGTTATAAATATAGCGATATCGTTATAACAACTTGTACCTAATGAGTCTAATCTGGTTCTCTATGATACTTCTTTCGAGGGTAGAGTTAAGTCTTATTTTGTTAGATCCAATAAACACGGAGACCTAGAATGCTTTTTGGAAGATGTGCGCGATTGTCTAAAGGAAAAAATCTTGGAAAAGCTTCAGATACATTCGGCTTTAAAAGTTAATTTCCTAGTAGAGTGCTTGTTTGAAAATGTCGTAGGCGATCTAACGGATAAAGCTTTCAAGACTAAAAATCGCCCTATCTTCAAGGACACAGATATAGACAAATACTTAGATGTATCTTTTAAGAGATTAACTGTGGAGATGGAAGAAGCGCAAATGAAGAAGAGCGGATGGTTTCTTACTGCCGTAGATGAATTGAGATTACGAATAAACAGATATCGACCCCTTCGTGGAAGTACCTACGTTCCTCTACCAAAGAACATTGAGTCTAGAAAAGCTTGTATTAATGTTGAAAACGAGGATCACCACTGTTTTATGTATTCCATTTTATCTAAATTTGTAGAAAAAAAACCCCAGCGTGTGACTAAATATACTGGCATTCAGCATCGGTATAACTTTTCAGACATTTCTTTCCCGACTCCGCTCAATGAAATTAGGAAATCTGAAAAATCCAACAATATTTCCATAAATGTGTTCGGGTTGGACGAAAACAATTATGTGTACCCTATTAAAGTTGTTGAAAAGGAAAAGATTGACCATCGTGATTTATTTCTTTTGACAGAAGGGGAGAAGCAGCATTATATATACATTAAAAATTTTTCGTGTACTCTTCGTGATTTGTGTGTGTACGAGATTATTAATGTATGTATGTAAAATTTTTAATGTATATATAATGCTGCTTCTCCCCTTCTGTCAAAAGAAGTAAATCACGATGGTCAATCTTTTCCTTTTCAACAACTTTAATAGGGTACAAGAAAAATTATAATTTGTAAGCGATGCTTTCAGCATTTTGACAATCAGTACGGTAAGTCGGGGGAGGAAAAACTGAGGGAGCATAAGATATACTGCGATAAAAACAGTCCTGTTAGGATAGAGCTCCCTAAGGATCCCATTTTGGCATTCAAAAATGTTGAACGGCAACTCCGACTCCCCTTTGTAATATACGCGGATTTCGAAACCATGTTGGCTCCTCTCCCTGAAGATACAACAAAGGCGACTGTTCCTTATCAGCGACATATACCCATGTCTTTTTGCGTGCAGGTAGTATCCGATATTCCTATGAATATACCATCATATATTTATAGAGGTGAAGATGCGGGTGTTCACTTTATCAAGTACATCAATTCATTAGCTTACAAAATTTCAGAAATTTATAAAAAAAAATACCCCTATCATTATAACAAAAGCTGAGGAGATGAAGTGGGAAAATGATCAAAATTGTTATCTTTGTGAAGGGAGTTTCTCTGAGATTAATCCTAAAGTAAAGGATCATGATCATTTGACCGGAAAATATAGAGGAGCAGCCTGTAATAGCTGCAACCTACGGTGTAAAACTCGCTCATATATACCTGTAATTTTTCATAATCTATCGAATTATGATGCAAACATTATAGTTATGGAGCTGGGTAAAGATTCAGAGCGGGTTGATGTGATTCCCAAACCGAGGAGAAATACATAAGCTTCAATAAGCATGTGCACGGTGTTAAGCTTCGATTTATCGACTCTTATCGCTTTTTAAGTCGTAGTCTTGACTATATGGCTAGCGTGCTTCCGAAAACAGCCTTTAGGGAAACCTCAAAATACTTTACTGAGGATGAGCTTCCCCTTGTGACCAAAAAAGGGGTTTTCTGTTACGATTATGTTGACGCTTGGGAAAAACTAGACGAGAAATGTTTACCTCCCCGGGAAAAATTTTATAATACTTTGACTGATGCCCCGTTGAGTGAAGAGGACTATAAGCGTGGGCTACGGGTTTGGGATATGTTCAAGTGCTCGACCCTTGGAGAATACAGTGACATCTATTTAAAAACGGATGTACTCATCCTCGCGGATATTTTTCAGAATTTTCGAGATGTTATGCTTAATAGTCATAAGGTGGACCCCGCACATTATTTCACTGCTCCTGGGATGACATGGGATGCGATGTTGAAGCATACTAAGGTGAAATTGGAACAATTAATGGATTATGACATGATATTATTCTTTGTGCGGGGGATCAGGGGAGGTTTATGTCAAGTATCCCACCGGTATGCGAGTGCTAATAATAGTTATATGCCCGAATATGATCCCGAAAAAGAGTCCTCATATATTGTTTATTTAGATGCTAATAATCTTTATGGGCATGCTATGAGTAGACCTCTACCTTATGGGGGTTTTGAATGGGTGAAAGACCCTGAAAGCATAGATATTGAAAACATGGACGATGATGGAGAATTAGGATGTATTCTGGAGGTTGACGTAGTCTATCCCTCCGAGTTATACACAGCTCATAACGATTTACCATTTTTACCTGATACAATGAGTCCTCCAGGCGGGAAAGTAAACAAATTAGTTGCTCATTTCAATCCTCGTGAGCGATATGTTGTGCATTACGTCAACTTGAAACAAGCGATTAAACATGGGTTAAAAGTCAAAAAAATTCATAGGGCGATACAATTTCGACAGTCTTGTTGGTTACAGTCATACATTGATTGTAATACTGAGCTTCGTAAAAAAGCGAAAAATGATTTTGAAAAAGATTTTTACAAACTTTTGAATAACGCTGTTTTCGGCAAAACAATGGAGAAATTAAGAAACCGTATGAACATGATGCTAGTTACAGACTCTAAAAAATTAATGAAACTCATCGCCAAAGCTAACTTTTTAGACAGGATAATTTATCACGAGAATTTGGTATCTGTAACTATGAGTAAAACAAAATTATTATTTAATAAGCCTATATATGTAGGCATGTCGATTTTAGATTTGCCCAAAACTGTGATGTATGATTTTCACTATAATGTAATGATGAAAAAATATAATCCTAATACTCTAAAATTAATGTACACAGATACGGACAGTTTAGTTTATTTAATTAATACACCCGACTGGTATCAGGACATGAAAGCGTTGGAGCATTATTTCGATACGTCAGACTTCCCCAAAGAGCATCCGTGCTATTCTATTTTAAATAAAAAAATGCTTGGCAAGTTCAAAGACGAGACTAATGGTGTTATCATTAATAAATTCGTAGGAGTTAAACCGAAGATCTATGCTATGGATATAAATAAAAAAATTAAAAAATGTATTAAAGGTATTAAAAAAGCAGCCGTTGAAAAAAATATATCGTTGCAAGATTTTGAGAATTCACTTTTTGAGGGAAAAATAGTATATACAGACATGAGAATGATTCAGTCAAAAAAACATGAGTTGTTCAGTGTTAGAATTAATAAGAAGGCGTTGTCGTCGGAAGATGATAAAAGAGTAGTTTTATCTGATGGCATTCATATCTTAGCTCACGGACATTACTCAGTTCAAACCTAATGCTGGGAGTTATAACCTGGCTAGCCGTTTTTCCGAGGGGACTTAAATATCGGAAAACATTCCTATTCCTATCCTATTCCTAAAATCCTCTTGAGGCTTAGTCTAGACTGATCTGATGTTTTTTGGTTTTGAATGGACGTGGTTGAAAACTTGTAAACCTAATTGGTCACTGGCGAGGTTGTAGAAAACCCGTAAACCCAATTGGTCACTGGCGAGGTGTAAAACCCGTAAACCTGTATGAAAGTAGAAAAATGGAGAAAAGTAAAAATACCTTGAAATTGAAGAGAAGCCCTGACTTGGGCCTTTATCCCTTCCCTATCCCCACCCTCCTCTTCGACCTATTTCTACCTTAGCGCTGGTGAAGAAGCTTACCGGTTTATTGATTAGTCAATAAAGCGAACTAAAAGAAATACATACCCCTATCAAATACCTGACGTAGAGATCCTGGTGAGAAACATCCTAAGAAAGTTGGAGACGAGAAGCAGCCTACGAAGAAAATAAATGTAAGTTATATACCCCATGTTAGCCTAAGATATTGAGACTCCTGAAATAAATGTGAAAAGACCTGAATATTAGGGTAGAGCGGGGAGAGGTTAATAGACATAGAATGTAGCTTTAGGTATGGGTAAACCGGGTTATGATGAAAATGTCAGACGATCTAGAGAGGTTGTAGGAGTTGGGCGAATAAAAGTGTGAAGCAGGATGATGCTAAGGAAAAGTGTATACGATTGATGTGGGGGAGAAGAGAGCAGAAAATTAGGAGAGGGTAATATGATGAATTAGTATAAAGATGGTTAAAGACCGAGGAGGTATTAATATAATAATGAATGACTTTGAAATGGAAGAGCGGAAACTTATATGAGGGTGTAGGAGTGTAATGTTTCGATGAGAGGCGATCAAAAATGTGCTCTAGTAAAAAAGGCTACAAAATGCTGAACCTGGGTGATACCAATGTGATAATATACGGCCGTAAGTTTATATACCTAGATTATCATTGCCTTGACCAACCATGACACAATGGTCATGTGGATAGCAAGTCAGCCTCTCAAGGCAAAGAAGACGGGTTCGACTCCCGTAAGGCCAAGTTATTTTTTTTTTTCTTAAGAAGTTGACCTAATGTTACTTAATTAAAAATTAGTTGCAATTCTAGACGCTTGGAAGCGCTAGTGGGCTAATTGAAAAAATAAAATGAAAGAGGGGTGAGGTAGGGAGGGAGAGCAGAAACTTTATCGAGATGGGGAAGTACGATAGCAGCGATTCAAAGGACAAAAATTGAGATAAAAAAATTTGGGGTGTAGGAGGGTTGAGCTGGGGATGTACGATGATGGGTGATTCAGAGCTAGGGGAGGAGGGGGGGGGGGTGAAGGGTGGTGGGAGAGGAGTGGGGGACGTGTTGGTGGAGGGAAGTGGTGGTGGGGGGGGGGGAGGTGATGGTGGGAAAGGAGTGGGGGACGGCCGCCATCTTGCGCATTTGCCATTGGCTCAGAACAAACTTTCCTCCCCTACTTCATTATATATATTATTCTATAACTACAAGATGTGTTCAAAATACGAGTATTGAAGCCCACAGCACTTATCAACATTTCGGTTCATTGACATTCTGAAAGTTCTGCCGTTACTGGGGATTAGTCGTCCATGAGCTTTAGGACCTCTGTCATTTATTCTGGAGTAATGCAATATGATTTATACTTGTAGATCAGAACAACACTAAAAATTCGAGAAAGTCCTTACAGATAATATTATTCTACAAGTACAATTTGTGTTCCAAATTAAAGGTATTGAAGCCCTCAGCACTGTTCAAAATTTCGGTTCACTGTTTTCCTGAAATGGTTGCCGTTACTGGCGATAAGGCTTCCATGAGCTCTAGCACCTCTGTCTTTTATTCTGGAGTAATGTAATTCGATGTATACTTGTAGACCGGAACAACACTGAAAATTCCAGAAAGCCCCTCCAGAAAATATCACTCTAAATGTACAAGTTGTGTTCGAAATAAGGGTATTGAAGCCCACAGCACTCATCAACATTTCGGTTCATTGACATTCTGAAAGTTCTGCCGTTACTGGGGATTAGTCGTCCATGAGCTCTAGCACCTCTGTCTTTTATTCTGGAGTAATGTGATTCGATGTATACTTGTAGATCGGAACAACACTGAAAATTCTAGAAAGTCCCTCCAGAAAAAATCACTCTAAATGTACAAGTTGTGTTCGAAATAAGGGTATTGAAGCCCACAGCACTCATCAACATTTCGGTTCATTGACATTCTGAAAGTTCTGTCGTTACTGAGGATTAGTCGTCCATGAGCTTTAGGACCTCTGTCATTTATTCTGGAGTAATGCAATACGATTTATACTTGTAGATCAGAACAACACTAAAAATTCGAGAAAGTCCCTCCAGAAAATATCACTCTAAATGTACAAGTTGTGTTCGAAATAAGGACATCGAAACCTACAGCACTCATCAACATTTCGGTTCACTGACATTTTGAAATTGCTGCCGTTACTGGCGATAATTCTTCCATGAGCTAACCCCTCTGCTTTCATTCTGGAGTAATGTAATTTGATGTATACTTTTTGATTGGAAATACACTAAACATTTGAAAAAGTCCCTCCAGAAAATATCACTCTAAATGTACAAGTTGTGTTCGAAATAAGGGTATTGAGGCGCACAGCACTCATCAACATTTCGGTTCATTGACATTCTGAAAGTTCTGCCGTTACTGGGGATTAGTCGTCCATGAGCTTTAGGACCTCTGTCATTTATTCTGGAGTAATGCTATATCATTTAGACTTATTCTATATATATATATTATTCTTATTCTATATATATATATATATATTATTCTATAGCTACAAGTTGTGTTCGAAATAAGAGTATTGAAGCCCACAGCACTTATCAACATTTCGGTTCAGTGACATTCAGAAAGTTCTGCCGTTACTGGGGATTAGTCGTCCATGAGCTTTAGGACCTTTTTCATTTATTCTGGAGTAATGCAATATGATTTATACTTGTAGATCAGAACAACACTAAAAATTTGAGAAAGTCCTAACAGATAATATTATTCAACAAGTACAATTTGTGTTCCAAATTAAAGGTATTGAAGCCCTCAGCACTGATCAACATTTCGGTTCACTGAGTTCTTGAAATGGTTGCCGTTACTGGCGATAACTCTTCCATGAGCTCTAGCACCTCTGTCTTTTATTCTGGAGTAATGTAATTTGATGTATACTTGTTGATTGGAAATACACTAAACATTTCAAAAAGTCCCTCCAGAAAATATCACTCTAAATATACAAGTTGTGTTCGAAATAAGGGTATTGGCGATAAGTCTTCCATGAGCTCCAACAGCTCTGTCTTTTATTCTGGAATAATGTAATTGATGTATACCTGTAGATTGGAAATACACTAAACATTTGAAAAAGTCCCTCCAGAAAATATCACTCTAAATGTACAAGTTTTGTTCGAAATAAGGGTATTGAAGCCCACAGCACTCATCAACATTTCCGTTCATTGACATTCTGAAAGTTCTGTCGTGACTGGAGATTAGTCGTCCATAGCTTTAGGTCCTTTTTCATTTATTCTGGAGTAATGCAATATGATTTATACTTGTAGATCAGAACAACACTAATAATTCGAGAAAGTCCTTACAGATAATATTATTCTACAAGTACAATTTGTGTTCCAAATTAAAGGTATTGAAGCCCTCAGCACTGATCAACATTTCGGTTCACTGAGTTCTTGAAATGGTTGCCATCACTGGCGATGAGTCTTCCATGAGCTCTAGCACCTCTGTCTTTTATTCTGGAGTAATGTAATTCGATGTATACTTGTAGATCGGAACAACACTAAAAATTCCAGAAAGCCTCTCCAGAAAATATGACTCTAAATGTACAAGTTGTGTTCGAAATAAGGGTATTGAAGCCCACAGCACTCATCAACATTTCGGTTCATTGACATTCTGAAAGTTCTGCCGTTACTGGCGATTAGTCGTCCATGAGCTTTAGGACCTCTGGGTATTGAAGCCCACAGCACTCATCAACATTTCGGTTCATTGAGTTCTTGAAATGGCTGCCGTTACTGGCGATAAGTCTTCCATGAGCTCCACACCTCTGTCTTTTATTCTGGAGTAATGTAATTTGATGTATACTTGTAGATTGGAAATACACTAAACATTTGAAAAAGTCCCTCCAGAAAATATCACTCTAAATGTACAAGATGTGCTCGAAATAAGGGTATTGAAGCCCACAGCACTCATCAACATTTCGGTTCACTGACATTTTGAAAGGGCTGCCATTACTGGCGATGAGTCTTCCATGAGCTCTAGCACCTCTGACTTTTATTCTGGAGTAATGTTATTCGATGTATACTTGTAGATCGGAACAACACTGAAAATTCCAGAAAGTCCCTCCAGAAAAGATCGCTCTAAATGTACAAGTTGTGTTCGAAAAAAGGATATCGAAACCCACTGCCCTCATCAACATTTCGGTTCACTGACATTTTGAAATGGCTGCCGTTACTGGCGATAATTCTTCCATGAGCTCTAACACCTCTGTCATTTATTCTGGAGTAATGCAATATGATTTATACTTGTAGATCAGAACAACACTAAAAATTCGAGAAAGTCCTTACAGATATAATTATTCTACAAGTACAATTTGTGTTCCAAATTAAAGGTATTGAAGCCCACAGCACTCATCAACATTTCGTTCATTGACATTCAGAAAGTTCTGCCGTTACTGGGGATTAGTCGTCCATGAGCTTTAGGACCTTTTTCATTTATTCTGGAGTAATGCAATATGATTTATACTTGTAGATCCGAACAACACTAAAAATTCGAGAAAGTCCTTACAGATAATATTATACTACAAGTACAATTTGTGTTCCAAATTAAAGGTATTGAAGCCCTCAGCACTGATCAACATTTCGGTTCACTGAGTTCTTGAAATGGTTGCCGTTACTGGCGATAAGTCTTCCATGAGCTCTAGCACCTCTGTCTTTTATTCTGGAGTAATGTAATTCGATGTATACTTGTAGATCGGAACAACACTGAAAATTCCAGAAAGCCTCTCCAGAAAATATCACTCTAAATGTAAAAGTTGTGTTCGAAATAAGGGTATTGAAGCCCACAGCACTCATCAACATTTCGGTTCATTGACATTCTGAAAGTTCTGCCGTTATTGGCGATTAGTCGTCCATGAGCTTTAGGACCTCTGGATATTGAAGCCCACAGCTCTCATCAACATTTCGGTTCATTGAGTTCTTGAAATGGCTGCCGTTACTGGCGATAAGTCTTCCATGAGCTCTAACACCTCTGTCTTTTATTCTGGAATAATGTAATTTCATGTATACTTGTAGATTGGAAATACACTAAAAATTCGAGAATAACCCTCCAGAAAATATCACTCTAAATGTACAAGTTGTGTTCGAAATAAGGGTATTGAAGCTCACAGCACTCATCAACATTTCGGTTCACTGACATTTTGAAATTGCTGCCGTTACTGGCGATAAGTCTTCCATAGCTTTAGGACCTTTTTCATTTATTCTGGAGAAATGCAATATGATTTATACTTGTAAATCAGAACAACACTAAAAATTCGAGAAAGTTCTTACAGATAATATTATTCTACAAGAAGTACAATTTGTGTTCCAAATTAAAGGTATTGAAGCCCACAGCACTCATCAACATTTCCGTTCATTGACATTCTGAAAGTTCTGTCGTTACTGGGGATTAGTCGTCCATAGCTTTAGGACCTTTTTCATTTATTCTGGATTAATGCAATATGATTTATACTTGTAGATCGGAATAACACTGAAAATTCCAGAAAGCCCCTCCAGAAAATATCACTCTAAATGTACAAGTTCTGTTCGAAATAATGGTATTGAAGCCCACAGCACTCATCAACATTTCGATTCATTGACGTTCTGAAAGTTCTGCCGTTACTGGCGATTAGTCGTCCATGAGCTTTAGGACATCTGTCATTTATTCTGGAGTAATGCATTATGATTTAGGCTTATTCTATGTATATATTATTCTATAACTACAAGTTGTGTTCGAAATAAGAGTATTGAAGCCCACAGCACTCATCAACATTTCGGTTCATTGACATTCTGAAAGTTCTGCCGTTACTGGCGATTAGTCGTCCATGAGCTTTAGGACCTCTGGGTATTGAAGCCCACAGCACTCATCAACATTTAGGTTCATTGAGTTCTTGAAATGGCTGCCGTTACTGGCGATAAGTCTTCCATAAGCTCCAACACCTCTGTCTTTCATTCTGGAGTAGTGTAATTTGATGTAAACTTGTAGATTGGAAATACACTAAACATTTGAAAAAGTCCCTCCAGAAAATATCACTCTAAATGTACAAGTTGTGTTCGAAATAAGGATATTGAAGCTCACAGCACTCATCAACATTTCGGTTCACTGACATTTTGAAATTGCTGCCGTTACTGGCGATAAGTCCTCCATAGCTTTAGGACCTTTTTCATTTATTCTGGATTAATGCAATATGATTAATACTTGTAGATCGGAATATCACTGAAAATTCCAGAAAGCCCCTCCAAAAAATATCACTCTAAATGTACAAGTTGTGTTCGAAATAATGGTATTGAAGCCCACAGCACTCATCAACATTTCGGTTCATTGACGTTCTGAAAGTTCTGCCGTTACTGGCGATTAGTCGTCCATGAGCTTTAGGACATCTGTCATTTATTCTGGAGTAATGCAATATGATTTAGGCTTATTCTATATATATATATTATTCTATAACTACAAGTTGTGTTCGAAATAAGAGTATTGAAGCCCACAGCACTCATCAACATTTCGGTACATTGACATTCTGAAAGTTCTGCCGTTACTGGCGATTAGTCGTCCATGAGCTTTAGGACCTCTGGGTATTGAAGCCCACATCACTCATCAACATTTAGGTTCATTGAGTTCTTGAAATGGCTGCCGTTACTGGCGATAAGTCTTCCATAAGCTCCAACACCTCTGTCTTTTATTCTGGAGTAATGTAATTTGATGTAAACTTGTAGATTGGAAATACACTAAACATTTGAAAAAGTCCCTCCAGAAATTATCACTCTAAATGTACAAGTTGTGTTCGAAATAAGGATATCGAAACCCACAGCCCTCATCAACATTTCGGTTCACTGACATTTTGGAATTGCTGCTGTTACTGACGATAAGTCTTCCATGATCTCTAACACCTCTGTCATTTATTCTGGAGTAATGCAATATGATTTATACTTGTAGATCAGAACAACACTAAAAATTTGAGAAAGTCCTTACAGATATAATTATTCTACAAGTACAATTTGTGTTCCAAATTAAAGGTATTGAAGCCCACAGCACTCATCAACATTTCGTTCATTGATATTCTGAAAGTTCTGCCGTTTCTGGGGATTAGTCGTCCATAGCTTTAGGATTTTTTTCATTTATTCTGGAGTAATGCAATATGATTTATACTTGTAGATCAGAACATTACTAAAAATTCGAGAAAGTCCTTACAGATAATATTATTCTACAAGTACAATTTGTGTTCCAAATTAAAGGTATTGAAGCCCTCAGCACTGATCAACATTTCGGTTCACTGAGTTCTTGAAATGGTTGCCGTTACTGGCGATAAGTCTTCCATGAGCTCTAGCACCTCTGTCTTTTATTCTGGAGTAATGTAATTCGATGTATACTCCTAGATCGGAACAACACTGAAAATTCCAGAAAGCCCCTCCAGAAAATATCACTCTAAATGTGCAAGTTGTATTCGAAATAAGGGTATTGAAGCCCACAGCACTCATCAACATTTCGGTTCATTGACATTCTGAAAGTTCTGCCGTTACTGGCGATTAGTCGTCCATGAGCTCTAGGACCTCTGGGTATTGGAGCCCACAGCACTCATCAACTTTTCGGTTCATTGAGTTCTTGAACTGGCTGCCGTTATTGGCGATAAGTCTTCCATGAGCTCTAACACCTCTGATTTTTTTCTGGAGTAATGTAATTTGATGTATACTTGTTGATTGGAAATACACTAAACATTTGAAAAAATCCCTCCAGAAAATATCACTCTAAATGTACAAGTTGTGTTCGAAATAAGGGTATTGAAGCCTACAGCATTCATCAATATTTCGTTTCATTGACCATCTGAAAGTTCTGCCATTACTGGGGATTAGTCGTCCATGAGCTCTAGCACCTCTGTCTTTTATTCTGGAGTAATGTAATGCGAAGTATACTTGTAGATCGGAACAACACTGAAGATTCCAGAAAGTCCCTCCAGAAAATATCACTCTAATTGTACAAGTTGTGATCGAAATAAAGGTATCGAAACCCACAGTACTCATCAACATTTCGGTTCACTGACATTTTTAAATTGCTGCCGTTACTGCCGATAAGCCTTCCATGAGCTCTAGCACCTCTGACTTTTATTCTGGATTAATGTAATTTGATGTATACTTGTTGATTGGAAATACACTAAACATTTGAAAAAGTCCCTCCAGAAAATATCACTCTAAATGTACAAGCTCTGTTCGAAATAAGGATATTGAAGCCCACAGCACTCATCAACATTCCGGTTCATTGACATCCTGAAAGTTCTACCGTTACTGGGGATTAATCGTCCATGAGCTTTAGGACCTCTGTCATTTATTCTGGAGTAATGCAATATGATTTAGACTTATTCTATATATATATATATTATTCTATAACTAGAAGTTGTGTTCGAAATAAGTGTATTGAAGCCCACAGCACTTATAAACATTTCCGTTCATTGACTTTCTGAAAGTTCTGACGTTACTGGGGATTAGTCGTCCATAGCTTTAGGACGTTTTTCATTTATTCTGGAGTAATGCAATATGATTTATACTTGTAGATCAGAACAACACTAAAAATTCAAGAAAGTCCTTACAGATAATATTATTCTACAAGTACAATTTGTGTTCCAAATTATAGGTATTGAAGCCCTCAGCACTGATCAACATTTCGGTTCACTGAGTTCTTGAAATGGCTGCCGTTACTGGCGATAAGTCTTCCATAAGCTCCAGCACCTCTGTCTTTTATTCTGGAGTAATGTGATTCGATGTATACTTGTAGATCGAAACAACACTGAAAATTCCAGAAAGTCCCTCCAGAAAATAACACTCTAAATGTAAAAGTTGTGTTCGAAAAAAGGATATCGAAACCCACAGCACTCATCAACATTTCGATTCACTGACATTTTTAAATTGCTGCCGTTACTGCCGATAAGTCTTCCATGAGCGCTGACACCTCTGTCTTTTATTCTGGAGTAATGTAATTTGATGTATACTTGTTGATTGGGAATACACTAAACATTTGAAAAAGTCCCTCCAGAAAATATCACTCTAAATGTACAAGTTGTGTTCGAAATAAGGGTATTGAAGCCCACAGCATTCATCAATATTTCGTTTCATTGACTATCTGAAAGTTCTGCCATTACTGGGGATTAGTCGTCCATGAGCTCTAGCACCTCTGTCTTTCATTCTGGAGTAATGTAATTCGAAGTATACTTGTAGATCGGAACAACACTGAAAATTCCAGAAAGTCCCTCCAGAAAATACCACTCTAATTGTACAAGTTGTGTTCGAAATAAGTGTATCGAAACCCACAGCACTCATCAACATTTCGGTTCACTGACATTTTGAAATTGCTGCCGTTACTGCCGATAAGTCTTCCATGAGCTCTAACACCTCTGTCTTTTATTCTGGAGTAATGAAATTCATGTATACTTGTAGATTGGAAACACACTAATCATTTGAAAAAGACCCTCCAGAAAATAACACTCTAAATGTAAAAGTTGTGTTCGAAATAAGGATATCGAAACCCACAGCACTCATCAACATTTTGGTTCACTGACATTTTGAAATTGCTGCCGTTACTGCCGATAAATCTTCCATGAGCTCTAACACCTCTGTCTTTTATTCTGGAGTAATGTAATTTGATGTATACTTGTTGATTGGGAATACACTAAACATTTGAAAAAGTCCCTCCAGAAAATATCACCTTAAATGTACAAGTTGTGTTCGAAATAAGGGTATTGAAGCCCACAGCACTTATCAACATTTCCGTTCATTGACTTTCTGAAAGTTCTGCCGTTACTGGGGATTAGTCGTCCATAGCTTTAGGACCTTTTTCATTTATTCTGGAGTAATGCAATATGATTTATACTTGTAGATCAGAACAACACTAAAAATTCAAGAAAGTCCTTACAGATAATATTATTCTACAAGTACAATTTGTGTTCCAAATTAAAGGTATTGAAGCCCACAGCACTCATCAACATTTCGTTCATTGACATTCAGAAAGTTCTGCCGTTACTGGGGATTAGTCGTCCATGAGCTTTAGGACCTTTTTCATTTATTCTGGAGTAATGCAATATGATTTATACTTGTAGATCCGAACAACACTAAAAATTCGAGAAAGTCCTTACAGATAATATTATACTACAAGTACAATTTGTGTTCCAAATTAAAGGTATTGAAGCCCTCAGCACTGATCAACATTTCGGTTCACTGAGTTCTTGAAATGGTTGCCGTTACTGGCGATAAGTCTTCCATGAGCTCTAGCACCTCTGTCTTTTATTCTGGAGTAATGTAATTCGATGTATACTTGTAGATCGGAACAACACTGAAAATTCCAGAAAGCCTCTCCAGAAAATATCACTCTAAATGTAAAAGTTGTGTTCGAAATAAGGGTATTGAAGCCCACAGCACTCATCAACATTTCGGTTCATTGACATTCTGAAAGTTCTGCCGTTATTGGCGATTAGTCGTCCATGAGCTTTAGGACCTCTGGATATTGAAGCCCACAGCTCTCATCAACATTTCGGTTCATTGAGTTCTTGAAATGGCTGCCGTTACTGGCGATAAGTCTTCCATGAGCTCTAACACCTCTGTCTTTTATTCTGGAATAATGTAATTTCATGTATACTTGTAGATTGGAAATACACTAAAAATTCGAGAATAACCCTCCAGAAAATATCACTCTAAATGTACAAGTTGTGTTCGAAATAAGGGTATTGAAGCTCACAGCACTCATCAACATTTCGGTTCACTGACATTTTGAAATTGCTGCCGTTACTGGCGATAAGTCTTCCATAGCTTTAGGACCTTTTTCATTTATTCTGGAGTAATGCAATATGATTTATACTTGTAAATCAGAACAACACTAAAAATTCGAGAAAGTTCTTACAGATAATATTATTCTACAAGAAGTACAATTTGTGTTCCAAATTAAAGGTATTGAAGCCCACAGCACTCATCAACATTTCCGTTCATTGACATTCTGAAAGTTCTGTCGTTACTGGGGATTAGTCGTCCATAGCTTTAGGACCTTTTTCATTTATTCTGGATTAATGCAATATGATTTATACTTGTAGATCGGAATAACACTGAAAATTCCAGAAAGCCCCTCCAGAAAATATCACTCTAAATGTACAAGTTCTGTTCGAAATAATGGTATTGAAGCCCACAGCACTCATCAACATTTCGATTCATTGACGTTCTGAAAGTTCTGCCGTTACTGGCGATTAGTCGTCCATGAGCTTTAGGACATCTGTCATTTATTCTGGAGTAATGCATTATGATTTAGGCTTATTCTATGTATATATTATTCTATAACTACAAGTTGTGTTCGAAATAAGAGTATTGAAGCCCACAGCACTCATCAACATTTCGGTTCATTGACATTCTGAAAGTTCTGCCGTTACTGGCGATTAGTCGTCCATGAGCTTTAGGACCTCTGGGTATTGAAGCCCACAGCACTCATCAACATTTAGGTTCATTGAGTTCTTGAAATGGCTGCCGTTACTGGCGATAAGTCTTCCATAAGCTCCAACACCTCTGTCTTTCATTCTGGAGTAGTGTAATTTGATGTAAACTTGTAGATTGGAAATACACTAAACATTTGAAAAAGTCCCTCCAGAAAATATCACTCTAAATGTACAAGTTGTGTTCGAAATAAGGATATTGAAGCTCACAGCACTCATCAACATTTCGGTTCACTGACATTTTGAAATTGCTGCCGTTACTGGCGATAAGTCCTCCATAGCTTTAGGACCTTTTTCATTTATTCTGGAGTAATGCAATATGATTTATACTTGTAAATCAGAACAACACTAAAAATTCGAGAAAGTTCTTACAGATAATATTATTCTACAAGAAGTACAATTTGTGTTCCAAATTAAAGGTATTGAAGCCCACAGCACTCATCAACATTTCCGTTCATTGACATTCTAAAAGTTCTGCCGTTACTGGGGATTAGTCGTCCATAGCTTTAGGACCTTTTTCATTTATTCTGGATTAATGCAATATGATTAATACTTGTAGATCGGAATATCACTGAAAATTCCAGAAAGCCCCTCCAAAAAATATCACTCTAAATGTACAAGTTGTGTTCGAAATAATGGTATTGAAGCCCACAGCACTCATCAACATTTCGGTTCATTGACGTTCTGAAAGTTCTGCCGTTACTGGCGATTAGTCGTCCATGAGCTTTAGGACATCTGTCATTTATTCTGGAGTAATGCAATATGATTTAGGCTTATTCTATATATATATATTATTCTATAACTACAAGTTGTGTTCGAAATAAGAGTATTGAAGCCCACAGCACTCATCAACATTTCGGTACATTGACATTCTGAAAGTTCTGCCGTTACTGGCGATTAGTCGTCCATGAGCTTTAGGACCTCTGGGTATTGAAGCCCACATCACTCATCAACATTTAGGTTCATTGAGTTCTTGAAATGGCTGCCGTTACTGGCGATAAGTCTTCCATAAGCTCCAACACCTCTGTCTTTTATTCTGGAGTAATGTAATTTGATGTAAACTTGTAGATTGGAAATACACTAAACATTTGAAAAAGTCCCTCCAGAAATTATCACTCTAAATGTACAAGTTGTGTTCGAAATAAGGATATCGAAACCCACAGCCCTCATCAACATTTCGGTTCACTGACATTTTGGAATTGCTGCTGTTACTGACGATAAGTCTTCCATGATCTCTAACACCTCTGTCATTTATCCTGGAGTAATGCAATATGATTTATACTTGTAGATCAGAACAACACTAAAAATTCAAGAAAGTCCTTACAGATAATATTATTCTACAAGTACAATTTGTGTTCCAAATTAAAGGTATTGAAGCCCTCAGCACTGATCAACATTTCAGTTCACTGAGTTCTTGAAATGGCTGCCGTTACTGGCGATAAGTCTTCCATAAGCTCCAGCACCTCTGTCTTTTATTCTGGAGTAATGTGATTCGATGTATACTTGTAGATCGGAACAACACTAAAAATTCCAGAAAGTCCCTCCAGAAAATAACACTCTAAATGTAAAAGTTGTGTTCGAAATAAGGATATCGAAACCCACAGCACTCATCAACATTTCGGTTCACTGACATTTTGAAATTGCTGCCGTTACTGGCGATAATTCTTCCATGAGCTCTAACACCTCTGATTTTTTTCTGGAGTTATGTAATTTGATGTATACTTGTTGATTGGAAATACACTAAATATTTGAAAAAGTCCCTCCAGAAAATATCACTCTAAATGTACAAGTTGTGTTCTAAATAAGGGTATTGAAGCCCACAGCATTCATCAATATTTCGTTTCATTGACTATCTGAAAGTTCTGCCATTACTGGGGATTAGTCGTCCATGAGCTCTAGCACCTCTGTCTTTTATTCTGGAGTAATGTAATTCGAAGTATACTTGTAGATCGGAACAACAATGAAAATTCCAGAAAGTCCCTCCAGAAAATATCACTCTAATTGTACAAGTTGTGTTCGAAATAAGGGTATCGAAACCCACAGCACTCATCAACATTTCGGTTCACTGACATTTTGAAATTGCTGCCGTTACTGGCGATAAGTCTTCCATGAGCTCTAACACCTCTGTCTTTTATTCTGGAGTAATGTAATTTGATGTATACTTGTAGATTGGAAATACACTAATCATTTGAAAAAGACCCTCCAGAAAGTAACACTCTAAATGTTAAAGTTGTGTTCGAAATACGGATAACGAAACCCACAGCACTCATCAACATTTCGGTTCACTGACATTTTGAAATGGCTGCCGTTACTGGCGATAATTCTTCCATGAGCTCTAACCCCTCTGCTTTCATTCTGGAGTAATGTAATTTGATGTATACTTGTTGATTGGGAATACACTAAACATTTGAAAAAGTCCCTCCAGAAAATATCACCTTAAATGTACAAGTTGTGTTCGAAATAAGGGTATTGAAGCCCACAGCATTCATCAATATTTCGTTTCATTGACTATCTGAAAGTTCTGCTATTACTGGGGATTAGTCGTCCATAGCTTTAGGACCTTTTTCATTTATTCTGGAGTAATGCAATATGATTTATACTTGTAGATCAGAACAACACTAAAAATTCGAGAAAATCCTTACAGATAATATTATTCTACAAGTACAATTTGTGTTCCAAATTAAAGGTATTGAAGCCCTCAGCACTGATCAACATTTCGGTTCACTGAGTTCTTGAAATGGCTGCCGTTACTGGCGATAAGTCTTCCATGAGCTCCAGCACCTCTGTCTTTTATTCTGGAGTAATGTGATTCGATGTATACTTGTAGATCGGAACAACACTGAAAATTCCAGAAAGTCCCTCCAGAAAATAACACTCTAAATGTAAAAGTTGTGTTCGAAATAAGGATATCGAAACCCACAGCACTCATCAACATTTCGGTTCACTGACATTTTGATAGGGCTGCCATTACTGGCGATAAGTCTTCCATCAGCTCTAGCACCTCTGACTTTTATTCTGGAGTAATGTAATTTGATGTATACTTGTTGATTGGAAATACACTAAACATTTGAAAAAGTCCCTCCAGAAAATATCACTCTAAATGTACAAGTTGTGTTCGAAATAAGGATATTGAAGCCCACAGCACTCATCAACATTTCGGTTCATTGATATCCTGAATGTTCTACCGTTACTGGGGATTAGTCGTCCATGAGCTTTAGGACCTCTGTCATTTATTCTGGAGTAATGCAATATGATTTAGACTTATCCTATATATATATATATATATATATATATATATATATATATATATATATATATATATATATATATATTATTCTATAACTAGATGTTGTGTTCGAAATAAAGGTATTGAAGCCCACAGCATTCATCAGTATTTCGTTTCATTGACTATCTGAAACTTCTGCCATTACTGGGGATTAGTCGTCCATAGCTTTAGGACCTTTTTCATTTATTCTGGAGTAATGCAATATGATTTATACTTGTAGATCAGAACAACACTAAAAATTCGAGAAAGTCCTTACAGATAATATTATTCTACAAGTACAATTTGTGTTCCAAATTAAAGGTATTGAAGCCCTCAGCACTGACCAACATTTCGGTTCACTGAGTTCTTGAAATGGCTGCCGTTACTGGCGATAAGTCTTCCATGAGCTCCAGCACCTCTGTCTTTTATTCTGGAGTAATGTAATTTGATGTATACTTGTTGATTGGAAATACACTAAACATTTGAAAAAGTCCCTCCAGAAAATATCACTCTAAATGTACAAGTTGTGTTCGAAATAAGGATATTGAAGCCCACAGCACTCATCAACATTTCGGTTCATTGACATCCTGAAAGTTCGACCGTTACTGGGGATTAATCGTCCATGAGCTTTAGGACCTCTGTCATTTATTCTGGAGTAATGCAATATGATTTAGACTTATTCTATATATATATATATATATATATATTATTCTATAACTAGAAGTTGTGTTCGAAAGAGTATTGAAGCCCACAGCACTTATCAACATTTCCGTTCATTGACTTTCTGAAAGTTCTGCCGTTACTGGGGATTAGTCGTCCATAGCTTTAGGACCTTTTTCATTTACTCTGGAGTAATGCAATATGATTTATACTTGTAGATCAGAACAACACTAAAAATTCGAAAAAGTCCTTACAGGTAATATTATTCTACAAGTACAATTTGCGTTCCAAATTAAAGGTATTGAAGCCTTCAGCACTGATCAACATTTCGGTTCACTGAGTTCTTGAAATGGCTGCCGTTACTGGCGATAAGTCTTCCATGAGCTCCAGCACCTCTGTCTTTTATTCTGGAGTAATGTGATTCGATGTATACTTGTAGATCGGAACAACACTGAAAATTCCAGAAAGTCCCTCCAGAAAATAACACTCTAAATGTAAAAGCTGTGTTCGAAATAAGGATATCGAAACCCACAGCACTCATAAACATTTCGGTTCACTGACATTTTTAAATTGATGCCGTTACTGCCGATAAGTCTTCCATGAGCGCTGACACCTCTGTCTTTTATTCTGGAGTAATGTAATTCGAAGTACACTTGTAGATCGCAACAACACTGAAAATTCCAGAAAGTCCCACCAGAAAATATCACTCTAATTGTACAAGTTATTCGAAATAAGGATATCGAAACCCACAGCACTCATCAACATTTCGGTTCACTGACATTTTGAAATTGCTGCCGTTACTGGCAATAATTCTTCCATGAGCTTTAACACCTCTGATTTTTTTCTGGAGTAATGTAATTTGGTGTATAATTGTTGATTGGGAATACACTAAACATTTGGAAAAGTCCCTCCAGAAAATATCACCTTAAATGTACAAGTTGTGTTCGAAATAAGGGTATTGAAACCCACAGCACTCATCAACATTTCGGTTCACTGACATTTTGAAATGGCTGCCATTACTGGCGATAATTCTTCCATGAGCTCTAACCCCTCTGCTTTCATTCTGGAGTAATGTAATTTGATGTATACTTGTTGATTGGAAATACACTAAACATTTGAAAAAGTCCCTCCAGAAAATATCACTCTAAATGTACAAGTTGTGTTCGAAATAAGGATATTGAAGCCCACAACACTCATCAACATTTCGGTTCATTGACATTCTGAAATTCTGCCGTTACTGGGGATTAGTCGTCCATGAGCTCTAACACCTCTGTCATTTATTCTGGAGTAATGCAATATGATTTATACTTCTAGATCAGAACAACATTAAAAATTCGAGAAAGTCCTTACAGATAATAATTGTCTACAAGTACAATTTGTGTTCCAAATTAAAGGTATTGAAGCCCTCAGCACTGATCAACATTTCGATTCACTGAGTTCTTGAAATGGCTGCCGTTACTGGCGATAAGTCTTCCATAAGCTCCAGCACCTCTGTCTTTTATTCTGGAGTAATGTGATTCGATGTATACTTGTAGATCGGAACAACATTGAAAATTCCAGAAAGTTCCTCCAGAAAATAACACTCTAAATGTAAAAGTTGTGTTCGAAATAAGGATATCGAAACCCACAGCACTCATCAACATTTCGGTTCACTGACATTTTGAAATTGCTGCCGTTATTGGCGATAATTCTTCCATGAGCTCTAACACCTCTGATTTTTTTCTGGAGTAATGTAATTTGATGTATACTTGTTGATTGGGAATACACTAAACATTTGAAAAAATCCCTCCAGAAAATATCACTCTAAATGTACAAGTTGTGTTCGAAATAAGGGTATTGAAGCCCAAAGCATTCATCAATATTTCGTTTCATTGACTATCTGAAAGTTCTGCCATTACTGGGGATTAGTCGTCCATGAGCTCTAGCACCTCTGTCTTTTATTCTGGAGTAATGTAATTCGAAGTATACTTGTAGATCGGAACAACACTGAAAATTCCAGAAAGTCCCTCCAGAAAATATCACTCTAATTGTACAAGTTGTGTTCGAAATAAGGGTATCGAAACCCACAGCACTCATCAATATTTCGGTTCACTGACATTTTGAAATTGCTGCCGTTACGGCCGATAAGTCTTCCATGGGCTCTAACACCTCTGTCTTTTATTCTGGAGTAATGTAATTTGATGTATACTTGTAGATTGGAAATACACTAATCATTTGAAAAAGACCCTCCAGAAAATAACACTCTAAATGTAAAAGTTGTGTTCGAAATAAGGATATCGAAACCCACAGCACTCATCAACATTTTGGTTCACTGACATTTTGAAATTGCTGCCGTTACTGCCGATAAGTCTTCCATGAGCTCTAACACCTCTGTCTTTTATTCTGGAGTAATGTAATTTGATGTATACTTGTTGATTGGGAATACACTAAACATTTGAAAAAGTCCCTCCAGAAAATATCACCTTAAATGTACAAGTTGTGTTCGAAATAAGGGTATTGAAGCCCACAGCATTCATCAATATTTCGTTTCATTGACTATCTGAAAGTTCTGCCAATACTGGGGATTAGTCGTCCATGAGCCCTAGCACCTCTGTCTTTTTTTCTGGAGTAATGTAATTCGAAGTATACTTGTAGATCGGAACAACACTGAAAATTCCAGAAAGTCCCTCCAGAAAATATCACTCTAATTGTACAAGTTGTGTTCGAAATAAGGGTATCGAAACCCACAGCACTGATCAACATTTCGGTTCACTGACATTTTGAAATTGCTGCCGTTACTGCCGATAAGTCTTCAATGAGCTCTAACACCTCTGTCTTTTATTCTGGAGTAATGTAATTTGATGTATACTTGTAGATTGGAAATACGCTAATCATTTGAAAAAGACCCTCCAGAAAATAACACTCTAAATGTTAAAGTTGTGTTAGAAATAAGGATATCGAAACCCACAGCACTCATCAACATTTCGGTTCACTGACATTTTGAAATTGCTGCCGTTACTGGCGATAATTCTTCCATGAGCTCTAACACCTCTGATTTTTTTCTGGAGTAATGTAATTTGATGTATACTTGTTGATTGGGAATACACTAAACATTTGAAGAAGTCCCTCCAGAAAATATCACTCTAAATGTACAAGTTGTGTTCGAATAAGGGTATTGAAGCCCACAGCATTCATCAATATTTCGTTTCATTGACTATCTGAAAGTTCTGCCATTACTGGGGATTAGTCGTCCATGAGCTCTAGCACCTCTGTCTTTTATTCTGGAGTAATGAAATTTGATGTATACTTGTTGATTGGAAATTCACTAAACATTTGAAAAAGTCCCTCCAGAAAATATCACTCTAAATGTACAAGTTGTGTTCGAAATAAGGGTATTGAAGCCCACAGCATTCATCAGTATTTCGTTTCATTGACAATCTGAAAGTTCTGCCATTACTGGGGAATAGTCGTCCATGAGCTCTAGCACCTCTGTCTTTTATTCTGGAGTAATGTAATTCGAAGTATACTTGTAGATCGGAAGAACACTGAAAATTCCAGAAAGTCCCTCCAGAAAATATCACTCTAATTGTACAAGTTGTGTTCGAAATAAGGGTATCGAAACCCACAGCACTGATCAACATTTCGGTTCACTGACATTTTGAAATTGCTGCCGTTACTGCCGATAAGTCTTCCATGAGCTCTAATACCTCTGTCTTTTATTCTGGAGTAATGTAATTTGATGTATACTTGTAGATTGGAAATACGCTAATCATTTGAAAAAGACCCTCCAGAAAATAACACTCTAAATGTTAAAGTTGTGTTAGAAATAAGGATATCGAAACCCACAGCACTCATCAACATTTCGGTTCACTGACATTTTGAAATTGCTGCCGTTACTGGCGATAATTCTTCCATGAGCTCTAACACCTCTGATTTTTTTCTGGAGTAATGTAATTTGATGTATACTTGTTGATTGGGAATACACTAAACATTTGAAGAAGTCCCTCCAGAAAATATCACTCTAAATGTACAAGTTGTGTTCGAATAAGGGTATTGAAGCCCACAGCATTCATCAATATTTCGTTTCATTGACTATCCGAAAGTTCTGCCATTACTGGGGATTAGTCGTCCATGAGCTCTAGCACCTCTGTCTTTTATTCTGGAGTAATGAAATTTGATGTATACTTGTTGATTGGAAATTCACTAAACATTTGAAAAAGTCCCTCCAGAAAATATCACTCTAAATGTACAAGTTGTGTTCGAAATAAGGGTATTGAAGCCCACAGCATTCATCAGTATTTCGTTTCATTGACTATCTGAAAGTTCTGCCATTACTGGGGAATAGTCGTCCATGAGCTCTAGCACCTCTGTCTTTTATTCTGGAGTAATGTAATTCGAAGTATACTTGTAGATCGGAACAACACTGAAAATTCCAGAAAGTCCCTCCAGAAAATATCACTCTAATTGTACAAGTTGTTTTCGAAATAAGGGTATCGAAACCCACAGCACTCATCAACTTTTCGGTTCACTGACATTTTGAAATTGCTGCCGTTACTGGCGATAAGTCTTCCATGAGCTCTAACACCTCTGTCTTTTATTCTGGAGTAATGTAATTTGATGTATACTTGTAGATTGGAAATACGCTAATCATTTGAAAAAGACCCTCCAGAAAATAACACTCTAAATGTTAAAGTTGTGTTAGAAATAAGGATATCGAAACCCACAGCACTCATCAACATTTCGGTTCACTGACATTTTGAAATTGCTGCCGTTACTGGCGATAATTCTTCCATGAGCTCTAACACCTCTGATTTTTTTCTGGAGTAATGTAATTTGATGTATACTTGTTGATTGGGAATACACTAAACATTTGAAGAAGTCCCTCCAGAAAATATCACTCTAAATGTACAAGTTGTGTTCGAATAAGGGTATTGAAGCCCACAGCATTCATCAATATTTCGTTTCATTGACTATCCGAAAGTTCTGCCATTACTGGGGATTAGTCGTCCATGAGCTCTAGCACCTCTGTCTTTTATTCTGGAGTAATGAAATTTGATGTATACTTGTTGATTGGAAATTCACTAAACATTTGAAAAAGTCCCTCCAGAAAATATCACTCTAAATGTACAAGTTGTGTTCGAAATAAGGGTATTGAAGCCCACAGCATTCATCAGTATTTCGTTTCATTGACTATCTGAAAGTTCTGCCATTACTGGGGAATAGTCGTCCATGAGCTCTAGCACCTCTGTCTTTTATTCTGGAGTAATGTAATTCGAAGTATACTTGTAGATCGGAACAACACTGAAAATTCCAGAAAGTCCCTCCAGAAAATATCACTCTAATTGTACAAGTTGTTTTCGAAATAAGGGTATCGAAACCCACAGCACTCATCAACTTTTCGGTTCACTGACATTTTGAAATTGCTGCCGTTACTGGCGATAAGTCTTCCATGAGCTCTAACACCTCTGTCTTTTATTCTGGAGTAATGTAATTTGATGTATACTTGTAGATTGGAAATACGCTAATCATTTGAAAAAGACCCTCCAGAAAATAACACTCTAAATGTTAAAGTTGTGTTAGAAATAAGGATATCGAAACCCACAGCACTCATCAACATTTCGGTTCACTGACATTTTGAAATTGCTGCCGTTACTGGCGATAATTCTTCCATGAGCTCTAACACCTCTGATTTTTTTCTGGAGTAATGTAATTTGATGTATACTTGTTGATTGGGAATACACTAAACATTTGAAGAAGTCCCTCCAGAAAATATCACTCTAAATGTACAAGTTGTGTTCGAATAAGGGTATTGAAGCCCACAGCATTCATCAATATTTCGTTTCATTGACTATCCGAAAGTTCTGCCATTACTGGGGATTAGTCGTCCATGAGCTCTAGCACCTCTGTCTTTTATTCTGGAGTAATGAAATTTGATGTATACTTGTTGATTGGAAATTCACTAAACATTTGAAAAAGTCCCTCCAGAAAATATCACTCTAAATGTACAAGTTGTGTTCGAAATAAGGGTATTGAAGCCCACAGCATTCATCAGTATTTCGTTTCATTGACTATCTGAAAGTTCTGCCATTACTGGGGAATAGTCGTCCATGAGCTCTAGCACCTCTGTCTTTTATTCTGGAGTAATGTAATTCGAAGTATACTTGTAGATCGGAACAACACTGAAAATTCCAGAAAGTCCCTCCAGAAAATATCACTCTAATTGTACAAGTTGTTTTCGAAATAAGGGTATCGAAACCCACAGCACTCATCAACTTTTCGGTTCACTGACATTTTGAAATTGCTGCCGTTACTGGCGATAAGTCTTCCATGAGCTCTAACACCTCTGTCTTTTATTCTGGAGTAATGTAATTTGATGTATACTTGTAGATTGGAAATACGCTAATCATTTGAAAAAGACCCTCCAGAAAATAACACTCTAAATGTTAAAGTTGTGTTAGAAATAAGGATATCGAAACCCACAGCACTCATCAACATTTCGGTTCACTGACATTTTGAAATTGCTGCCGTTACTGCCGATAAGTCTTCCATGAGCTCTAACACCTCTGTCTTTTATTCTGGAGTAATGTAATTTGATGTATACTTGTAGATTGGAAATACACTAATCATTTGAAAAAGACCCTCCAGAAAATAACACTCTAAATGTAAAAGTTGTGTTCGAAATAGGGATATCGAAACCCACAGCACTCATCAACATTTCGGTTCACTGACATTTTGATATTGCTGCCGTTACTGCCGATAAGTCTTCCATGAGCTCTAACACCTCTGTCTTTTATTCTGGAGTAATGTAATTTGATGTATACTTGTTGATTGGGAATACACTAAACATTTGAAAAAGTCCCTCCAGAAAATATCACTCTAAATGTACAAGTTGTGTTCGAAATAAGGGTATTGAAGCCCACAGCATTCATCAATATTCCGTTTCATTGACTATCTGAAAGTTCTGCCATTACTGGGGATTAGTCGTCCATGAGCTCTAGCACCTCTGTCTTTTATTCTGGAGTAATGTAATTCGAAGTATACTTGTAGATCGGAACAACACTGAAAATTCCAGAAAGTCCCTCCAGAAAATATCACTCTAATTGTACAAGTTGTGTTCGAAATAAGGGTATCGAAACCCACAGCACTCATCAACATTTCGGTTCACTGACATTTTGAAATTGCTGCCGTTACTGCCGATAAGTCTTCCATGAGCTCTAACATCTCTGTCTTTTATTCTGGAGTAATGTAATTTGATGTATACTTGTAGATTGGAAATACACTAATCATTTGAAAAAGACCCTCCAGAAAACAACACTCTAAATGTAAAAGTTGTGTTCGAAATAAGGATATCGAAACCCACAGCACTCATCAACATTTCGGTTCACTGACATTTTGAAATTGCTGCCGTTACTGGCGATAATTCTTCCATGAGTTCTAACACCTCTGATTTTTTTCTGGAGTAATGTAATTTGATGTATACTTGTTGTTTGGAAATACACTAAACATTTGAAAAAGTCCCTCCAGAAAATATCACTCTAAATGTACAAGTTGTGTTCGAAATAAGGGTATTGAAGCCCACAGCATTCATCAATATTTCGTATCATTGACTATCTGAAAGTTCTGCCATTACTGGGGATTAGTCGTCCATGAGCTCTAGCACCTCTGTCTTTTATTCTGGAGTAATGTAATTCGAAGTATACTTGTAGATCGGAACAACACTGAAAATTCCAGAAAGTCCCTCCAGAAAATATCACTCTAATTGTACAAGTTGTGTTCGAAATAAGGGTATCGAAACCCACAGCACTCATCAACATTTCGGTTCACTGACATTTTGAAATTGCTGCCGTTACTGCCGATAAGTCTTCCATGAGCTCTAACATCTGTGTCTTTTATTCTGGAGTAATGTAATTTGATGTATACTTGTAGATTGGAAATACACTAATCATTTGAAAAAGACCCTCCAGAAAACAACACTCTAAATGTAAAAGTTGTGTTCGAAATAAGGATATCGAAACCCACAGCACTCTTCAACATTTCGGTTCACTGACATTTTGAAATTGCTGCCGTTACTGGCGATAATTCTTCCATGAGTTCTAACACCTCTGATTTTTTTCTGGAGTAATGGAATTATGTATACTTGTTGTTTGGAAATACACTAAACATTTGAAAAAGTCCCTCCAGAAAATATCACTCTAAATGTACAAGTTGTGTTCGAAATAAGGGTATTGAAGCCCACAGCATTCATCAATATTTCGTATCATTGACTATCTGAAAGTTCTGCCATTACTGGGAATTAGTTGTCCATGAGCTCTAGCACCTCTGTCTTTTATTCTGGAGTAATGTAATTCGAAGTATACTTGTAGATTGGAACAACACTGAAAATTCCAGAAAGTCCCTCCAGAAAATATCACTCTAATTGTACAAGTTGTGTTCGAAATAAGGGTATCGAAACCCACAGCACTCATCAACATTTCGGTTCACTGACATTTTGAAATTTCTGCCGTTACTGCCGATAAGTCTTCCATGAGCTCTAACACCTCTGTCTTTTATTCAGGAGTAATGTAATTTGATGTATACTTGTAGATTGGAAATACACTAATCATTTGAAAAAGACCCTCCAGAAAATAACACTTTAAATGTAAAAGTTGTGTTCGAAATAGGGATATCGAAACCCACAGCACTCATCAACAATTCGGTTCACTGACATTTTGAAATTGCTGCCGTTACTGCCGATAAGTCTTCCATGAGCTCTAACACCTCTGTCTTTTATTTTGGAGTAATGTAATTTGATGTATACTTGTTGATTGGGAATACACTAAACATTTGAAAAAGTCCCTCTAGAAAATATCACTCTAAATGTACAAGTTGTGTTCGAAATAAGGGTATTGAAACCCACAGCATTCATCAATATTCCGTTTCATTGACTATCTGAAAGTTCTGCCATTACTGGGGATTAGTCGTCCATGAGCTCTAGCACCTCTGTCTTTTATTCTGGAGTAATGTAATTCGAAGTATACTTGTAGATCGGAACAACACTGAAAATTCCAGAAAGTCCCTCCAGAAAATATCACTCTAATTGTACAAGTTGTGTTCGAAATAAGGGTATCGAAACCCACAGCACTCATCAACAATTCGGTTCACTGACATTTTGAAATTGCTGCCGTTACTGCCGATAAGTCTTCCATGAGCTCTAACACCTCTGTCTTTTATTCTGGAGTAATGTAATTCGAAGTATACTTGTAGATCGGAACAACACTGAAAATTCCAGAAAGTCCCTCCAGAAAATATCACTCTAATTGTACAAGTTGTGTTCGAAATAAGGGTATCGAAACCCACAGCACTCATCAACATTTCGGTTCACTGACATTTTGAAATTGCTGCCGTTACTGCCGATAAGTCTTCCATGAGCTCTAACACCTCTGTCTTTTATTCTGGAGTAATGTAATTTGATGTATACTTGTTGATTGGGAATACACTAAACATTTGAAGAAGTCCCTCCAGAAAATATCACTCTAAATGTACAAGTTGTGTTCGAAATAAGGGTATCGAAACCCACAGCACTCATCAACATTTCGGTTCACTGACATTTTGAAATTGCTGCCGTTACATCCGATAAGTCTTCCATGAGCTCTAACATGTCTGTCTATTATTCAGGAGTAATGTAATTTGATGTATACTTGTAGATTGGAAATACACTAATCATTTGAAAAAGACCCTCCAGAAAATAACACTTTAAATGTAAAAGTTGTGTTCGAAATAAGGGTATCGAAACCCACAGCACTCATCAACAATTCGGTTCACTGACATTTTGAAATTGCTGCCGTTACTGCCGATAAGTCTTCCATGAGCTCTAACACCTCTGTCTTTTATTCTGGAGTAATGTAATTCGAAGTATACTTGTAGATCGGAACAACACTGAAAATTCCAGAAAGTCCCTCCAGAAAATATCACTCTAATTGTACAAGTTGTGTTCGAAATAAGGGTATCGAAACCCACAGCACTCATCAACATTTCGGTTCACTGACATTTTGAAATTGCTGCCGTTACTGCCGATAAGTCTTCCATGAGCTCTAACACCTCTGTCTTTAATCTGGAGTAATGTAATTTGATGTATACTTGTTGATTGGGAATACACTAAACATTTGAAGAAGTCCCTCCAGAAAATATCACTCTAAATGTACAAGTTGTGTTCGAAATAAGGGTATCGAAACCCACAGCACTCATCAACATTTCGGTTCACTGACATTTTGAAATTGCTGCCGTTACATCCGATAAGTCTTCCATGAGCTCTAACATGTCTGTCTTTTATTCAGGAGTAATGTAATTTGATGTATACTTGTAGATTGGAAATACACTAATCATTTGAAAAAGACCCTCCAGAAAATAACACTTTAAATGTAAAAGTTGTGTTCGAAATAGGGATATCGAAACCCACAGCACTCATCAACAATTCGGTTCACTGACATTTTGAAATTGCTGCCGTTACTGCCGATAAGTCTTCCATGAGCTCTAACACCTCTGTCTTTTATTCTGGAGTAATGTAATTTGATGTATACTTGTTGATTGGGAATACACTAAACATTTGAAAAAGTCCCTCCAGAAAATATCACTCTAAATGTACAAGTTGTGTTCGAAATAAGGGTATTGAAACCCACAGCATTCATCAATATTCCGTTTCATTGACTATCTGAAAGTTCTGCCATTACTGGGGATTAGTCGTCAATAAGGGTATCGAAACCCACAGCACTCATCAACATTTCGGTTCACTGACATTTTGAAATTGCTGCCGTTACTGCCGATAAGTCTTCCATGAGCTCTAACACCTCTGTCTTTTATTCTGGAGTAATGTAATTTGATGTATACTTGTAGATTGGAAATACACTAATCATTTGAAAAAGACCCTCCAGATAATAACACTCTAAATGTAAAAGTTGTGTTCGAAATAAGGATATCGAAACCCACAGCACTCATCAACATTTCGGTTCACTGACATTTTGAAATTGCTGCCGTTACTGCCGATAAGTCTTCCATGAGCTCTAACACCTCTGATTTTTCTCTGGAGTAATGTAATTTGATGTATACTTGTTGATTGGGAATACACTAAACATTTGAAAAAGTCCCTCCAGAAAATATCACTCTAAATGTACAAGTCTTGTTCGAATAAGGGTATTGTACACGCCGGGTGTATGTATAACTGATAAAAGTGGACTGTATATAAAAAAAGGTAAAAATGAAAGCATGGCCTCTACTCACGGCATGGGTGAACGAGGTCAAGGTTAGGTGATGGACCAAGTCAGATGGTCAACAATTGATGTTCAACAGATCAGCGAGGGATCCAGTCAGATGATCAACAACTACTGATGATAGTTCAGGTCCGCTCCCCTCTCATAGATAGATTGCGCTAGCTGCAACGGGCCTAGTGGCGCTGCGATGTACACTCACGACAAGGCAGGGGAGGGGGGGGGGGGGGGGAGGAATAAGGAAATGCCAGGCCTCAACATACCCCCCACCGAAATCACGCTTGGGATTTCTAGTCAAATAATAAGTACAAAACATAAAAGAACTCTTCAAAAATAAAATAACCACCGGCGGTTAGATAAAAGAAATAAAAAAACAAAAAAAAAAACAGGGAAAGTAGGAAAAGGAAAGGAAAGGAAAGGAAGGAGGTAGGAATGGAATTGGGAATTATGGTGTAGGCAGGGGACAGAGCTTCACCACAGGGCGAAGATAGGTCCCTTGAGAGGTGCGAACAGTAGCAACTCTCACTACACCGTCTTGTCCTCGGTGAACCTCCAACACTCTTCCGAGGCGCCACTGCAGGGGCGGAGTCTTCGCCTCGACAAGCAGAACCAGATCGCCAATCCTCAGATCTGGTGGGGCGGTGAACCATTTGCATCTCTGCTGGAGGGTATGCAAATAATCGCGGGACCACCGAATCCAGAAATGCTGACTGGAGCGCAGGATCAGTTGCCATCGGTTGAGGTGGTTCATTTGGAGTTCTTGAATGTTGTGCTCCGGTACGGCTAGAAGGGGGGCCCCAATAAGGAAATGTCCTGGCGTCAATACATCGGTTTCACTGGGATCCGTTGAGAGGGAACACAGCGGACGTGAATTGAGCATCGCCTCAATCTTGGAGAAAAGTGTGGTGTACTCCTCAAACGTGAGGGCTTGGTCCCTCACAACCCTTTTCAGGTGTAATTTCGCCGACTTAATACCGGCTTCCCATAGACCCCCGAAGTGAGGAGCGGACGGAGGGTTAAAATGCCATTGAATATTTCTCTGATGGAGATAATCCGCTATGGACGGGTTTGACGTCCGTATGACTTGGTAGAGGTCTCCAAGATAACGACTGGCTCCAAGAAAATTCGTTCCACAGTCAGTATATATGTTGTGGCAAAGTCCACGCCGCGCCACAAATCGATCCAGGGATGCTAGAAAGGCACTAGTAGATAAGTCTGAAACGACTTCGAGATGAACCGCCTTCGTCGAGAAGCAAACGAATAGGCACAAATAACACTTAGACGTCCTTGCATTGCGCCGCTTGCTTTCCTTTATTATGAAAGGACCTCCAAAATCTATACCGACGTTTATAAAGGGTCGTGCCTGGGTTACCCGAGGTTGTGGGAGATCTCCCATGAGAGGTAAGACTGGTGAAGCTTTCGACCTGAAGCAGACGAGGCATTTTGACAGTCGAGATCTGATGGCCTTCCTGGCAGATAGTATCCAATATTGCCGACTTACCAAAGATTGCACAGCCCGCGGACCTGCGTGCAAGTACTTTAAATGGTAATAGTCAATCAGCAACGTGCTCAGATGGCTCGAGTTGGGTAATATGACCGGATAAATAGAGGCTTCAGGGAGTGAGGCGTGTTTCAGTCTACCCCCCACCCTCAAAAGACCCACGGAATCGACGAACGGATGGAGGCGTTGAATGGAAGCGTGACAATCCTGATTCTTCGAAATCGCAAAAAGCTCTTGCTGAAAATGTTCTAGCTGGACGCCTCTAATAATGAAGGTCAGAGCATTATTAAGTTCCAAACAGGTCAACGGGCCTCGACATCGTTGATCAGACGGCAATCTGAGATTAGATTTGAACCGCAAACACCAAGCTGTTACTCGTTGGAGTGTTGAAAGAGAGGAATACTTCTCTAATATGTCCCAAGAACTGCATGAGGTTTGGACAAACGAGTTAACAGTGGTTAAATTCTTCAGCTCGGGAAGATGAGGTGGCAAGTCAAAAGGTGAATAAATCGGCCAATTAGAAGAGTGTGAAGTGAGCCATGGAGGCCCTGTCCACCACAGATGATGTTTCACGAGGTGTTTGGGCTGCAATCCTCGAGAAGCACAGTCTGCCGGATTTAATTCGGAGGGTACGTGATGCCACGAAGTAGGTGAGAGTGTTTCAAGAATAAGAGTAACTCTAGTGGCAACGTATGTTTTCAAGAGATGGGGTGACGTCTTTAGCCATGACAAGACAGTCGTAGAATCCGTTAAGGCAAAGATACTAGACAGAGTCATGACATTTTCAAATGTTGACAAGAGAAATTTCAAAAGTTTAGTAAGTAGCAAGGCTCCACACAACTCTAACCGAGGTACAGTTAATGTCTTGAGGGGAGCTACCTTGGACTTCGCCATAAGGAGATGGCTTGTGCTATTAATTTCTCCAACAGTAACTAGATACACCACTGCGCAGTACCCACGCTCTGACGCATCACAGAATCCAACTAAACAGGATGACGTGCTGTTTGGCTGTAGTATATAGCGTGGAATCTGAATACTAGATAGATGATGCAACTGCTCGCAGTAAGAAGTCCATTCATCTGTCAAGTAGGAAGGCACCTGTTCATCCCATCCGATCCCTAGACGCCAAAGATGTTGTATGAGGCACTTGGATCTGAAAATAACTGGAGACAGCCAGCCGAGAGGGTCGTATGTACGAGCAATATGCGAAAGTATTGACCTCTTGGTGCATATAGGTTGGATCTCAGCCAAATCGTAGGAAAACGCATCGGTGGTGGCGTTCCACTGCAGACCTAGTACCTTTATCACTTCATGGCCGTCAGGATCAAATGATAATGGTGTCTCATGGTGATCGTTTGGGATGTCACGAATCAGTTCGGGGCAGTTGCTGCTCCATTTGCGAAGATGAAATCCTCCAGCCTGAAACAAGTTGATAAGGTCTCGTTTGAGGTTCTGGGCGTCCTCCACGGTAGAAGCTCCAGTGAGGACATCATCAATGTAAACATCCTGCAATAGGACCTTGGCGGCTTGAGGGAATCGCGCACCTTCGTCGTTGGCGAGTTGTTGAAGAGTACGAAGAGCGAGATACGGTGACGCAGAAAGGCCATAGGTAACAGTATTGAGTTCATACTCTTTGACGGGCTCCTCAGGGGACCGTCGCCACAAGATGTGTTGATTCAACCTGTCTTCTGGACGGATTATGATCTGCCGGTACATTCTAGATATATCTGAAGTGAAAACATAAGGATGTAATCGAAAACGAGAAATAATATCAACAATGTCCCGTTGCAATTTGGGACCAGTTAAGAGTAAGCTGTTTAATGATGGCTGGTTAGAAGACTTACAAGAGGCATCAAACACCACTCTTAATTTAGTCGTAGAACTACAATTCGTTGACCATCGTAGACATGAGGAAAAAGGTCGGCGGCTATGAGGAAATCAACTGGAGCTGACGTGCAGAAGTTCGGATCAGCTAATGGCAGGTGCTTAAACTTATCATAAATATTACAAGGAATACTTGTACCTGGCATGTTAGATGTGATTTCAGGTAATCACTGCCTCAGACTGCCTCCACTTGGAACTGCGGTTGGTCAGAATCTCGAGGCTTGATGCGACAACTGGTCATCCCTTTAGTGTCACCTACAATATGCTGACCTAGGCCTACAACAGGGAAATTACATTTTTTAATACGTAACCCCAAACGTTGTACACATGCTGCCGTGACGAAAGATGTTTGCGCCCCAGAATCGATCAATACTCGAATGGTCTGATACTCACCTAGATAGTCCTGTATATGTACTAAAGCAGTACCTAGTAACACAGTCTTGAAGCTTGTTTGAGACTGTGGATTATAGGCATGTAACGCTGCATCAACTGCCGCAGTGCTGGGCTCAGAAGACTTCATAGTGGTATTGACTCTAGATGGGTAACTACTGGAATGTAAATAAGTGTGATGGCGAGCACCGCATGTGAGGCATGATGTCATGGAAGAGCATCTAGGCTGTAAGTGGGTCCCTTTAAGACAATTGAAACACAGCCTGAGGGCTTGAACCCGTTCTTGGCGCTGATGTGGCTTCAATTGAAGAAAGTCAGGACACTTATAAATAGTATGATGAAGTTTGCAGACAGGGCAGGCATTAGTAGGCGACTGCGCTGATGTCGATACAAATCCTCGTTTGGCGAGCCTATTGTCCGGTGATTTTAATAAGGTCTTCTTCCCAACAGAAAATTGAATTCTAGGGTTCAGTTTGATCTGCTGAGTGGTCTGAGAGACCTCCAAAACATGAGTCTGGTGCTGTATGTATGTCACAAGATTATTCCAAGTTGGAATTTCTTGATTGATATGATGGCGCTCAAAATTCTTTTTCGTCTCATAAGGCAGGCTGCGCAAGGCAACATGCATCAATATAAAACCAGGCAGGTCTACAATTTCTAAATTATGTAAGGCGGTAGCGGCCTCACAAAATACCTCCAAAAATTGATTAAGACTCTCTGGTGACTCAGTGTGAAGAGGACGAAAATTGAATATAGTTTCTAATATGTCCGCACCGAGTATTCTTTTATTCTGATACTTGTTCAGGAGAGCGGCCCAAACTATGGGATAGTTGGCCTCACTGATGGGCAAGGTTCTAACCACAGACAAGGCTGGGCCAGAAACTGACGAAATCAGATAATGAAACTTTTCCACAGCGGTGATGGCAGGATTCTCATGGATGAGACATTTGAATTGTTCATAAAAGGGGGTCCACCCCTTGAGAGATCCGTTGAAAGTCGGCAGTGACAATTTGGGTAGCCGAGGTTGGACTGCCTTTACTGTCTGTTCTACGGGACACTGAGCCGGCTTGAGCAAGTTTCCAGCTGCTGTTTTGATGGCATAATACATCTCCTCAAAGGCCTCCAAATTTTGATAGGAGGGCACATGATCCGGGTCCAGGGTGATCTCCAAGTCATTGATATGCTCCACCAGGTCTTGGAAACCTGAGCGGATCTCCTCTATATCTTCATACCGACTTTTGAAAATCGCGATCTTACTTTGATCACTGCCCGCAGCAACGGACGCATCATATAATAGCTGCAGCTTTCGAAACTTATTCTCCTTCTTGGCTACAAAACGTTTTAACTGGGATTCTGTCTTCATTGTTTTTGGCATGGAGAGGAAAAAAAATATATATATGTATATATATGTATACAATGAAGAAAATGTAAACGATATTTCGTAAAATATAAAATGTACGAAATAGAAATAACGTAAATAATATTTCCTCAAATATATATATACGTAAGAGTATATGGTGAAGGAAGGATTATATGGTAAAGAAAAGGTAAACAATATTTCGTAAAGGATAAAACGTAAGATAGAAAACGTAAATAATACTTCCTAAGGTACCTATAAGATATAATTGTATAAGGTAAAGAAAGGTACACTTTGAAAAAAATGAAATTAAACTAATCCCAAATTTTCAAAAAAAAGTTTAAATAAAAATGATTAAAAACTTTGAAAATAACTTATTATTTTTATAGGACTGTTTTGATCCGGCGGCGTAGGACCAATATGTACACGCCGGGTGTATGTATAACTGATAAAAGTGGACTGTATATAAAAAAAAGGTAAAAATGAAAGCATGGCCTCTACTCACGGCATGGGTGAACGAGGTCAAGGTTAGGTGATGGACCAAGTCAGATGGTCAACAATTGATGTTCAACAGATCAGCGAGGGATCCAGTCAGATGATCAACAACTACTGATGATAGTTCAGGTCCGCTCCCCTCTCATAGATAGATTGCGCTAGCTGCAACGGGCCTAGTGGCGCTGCGATGTACACTCACTACAAGGCAGGGGAGGGGGGGGGGGGGGGGGGAGGAATAAGGAAATGCCAGGCGTCAACAGGTATTGAAGCCCACATCATTCATCAATATTTCGTTTCATTGACTATCTGAAAGTTCTGCCAATACTGGCGATAAGTCTTCCATGAGCTCCAGCACCTCTGTCTTTTATTCTGGAGTAATGTGATTCGATGTATACTTGTAGATCGGAACAACACTGGAAATTCCAGAAAGTCCCTCCAGAATATAACACTCTAAATGTTAAAGTTGTGTTCGAAATAAGGATATCGAAACCCACAGCACTTATCAACATTTCGGTTCACTGATATTTTGAAATTGCTGCCGTTACTGCCGATAAGTCTTCCATGAGCTCTAACACCTCTGTCTTTTATTCTGGAGTAATGTAATTGATGTATACTTGTTGATTGGGAATACACTAAACATTTGAAAAAGACGCTCCAGAAAATAACACTCTAAATGTAAAAGTTGTGTTCGAAATAAGGGTATTGAAGCCCACAGCATTCATCAATATTTCGTTTCATTGACTATCTGAAAGTTCTGCCATTACTGGGGATTAGTCGTCCATGAGCTCTAGCACCTCTGTCTTTTATTCTGGAGTAATGTAATTCGAAGTATACTTGTAGATCGGAACAACACTGAAAATTCCAGAATGTCCCTCCAGAAAATATCACTCTAATTGTACTAGTTGTGTTCGAAATAAGGGTATCGAAACCCACAGCACTCATCAACATTTCGGTTCACTGACATTTTGAAATTGCTGCCGTTACTGCCGATAAGTCTTCCATGAGCTCTAACACCTCTGTCTTTTATTCTGGAGTAATGTAATTTGATGTATACTTGTAGATTGGAAATACACTTATCATTTGAAAAAGACCCTCCAGAAAATAACACTCTAAATGTAAAAGTTGTGTTCGAAATAAGGATATCGAAACCCACAGTACTCATCAACATTTCGGTTCACTGACATTTTGAAATTGCTGCCGTTACTGCCGATAAGTCTTCCATGAGCTTTAACACCTCTGTCTTTTATTCCGGAGTAATGTAATTTGATGTATACTTGTTGATTGGGAATACACTAAACATTTGAAAAAGTCCCTCCAGAAAATATCACTCTAAATGTACAAGTTGTGTTCAAATAAGGGTATTGAAGCCCACAGCATTCATCAATATTACTTTTCATTGACTATCTGAAAGTTCTGCCATTACTGGGGATTAGTCGTCCATGAGCTCTAGTACCTCTGTCTTTTATTCTGGAGTAATGTAATTTGATGTATACTTGTTGATTGGAAATACATTAAACATTTGAAGAAGTCCCTCCAGAAAATATCACTCTAAATGTACAAGTTGTGTTCGAAATAAGGGTATTGAAGCCCACATCATTCATCAATATTTCGTTTCATTGACTATCTGAAAGTTCTGCCAATACTGGGGATTAGTCGTCCATGAGCTCTAGCACCTCTGCCTTTTATTCTGGAATAATGTAAATCGAAGTATACTTGTAGATCGGAACATCACTGAAAATTCCAGAAAGTCCCTCCAGAAAATATCACTCTAATTGTACAAGTTGTGTTCGAAATAAGGGTATCGAAACCCACAGCACTCATCAACATTTCGGTTCACTGACATTTTGAAATTGCTGCCGTTACTGGCGATAATTCTTCCATGAGCTCTAACACCTCTGATTTTTTTCTGGAGTAATGTAATTTGATGAATACTTGTTGATTGGGAATACACTAAACATTTGAAAAAGTCCCTCCAGAAAATATCACTCTAAATGTACAAGTTGTCTTCGAAATAAGGGTATTGAAGCCCACAGCATTCATCAATATTTCGTTTCATTGACTATCTGAAAGTTCTGCCATTACTGGGGATTAGTCGTCCATGAGCTCTAGCACCTCTGTCTTTTATTCTGGAGTAATGTAATTCGAAGTATACTTGTAGATCGGAACAACACTGAAAATTCCAGAAAGTCCCTCCAGAAATTATCATTCAAAACGTACAAGTTGTGTTCGAAATAAGGACATCGAAAACTATAGTACTCATCAACACTTCGGTTCACTGACATTTTGAAATGGCTGCCGTTACTGGCGATATGTCTTCCATGAGCTTTAACACCTCTGTCTTTTATTCTGGAGTAATGTATTTTGATGTATACTTGTAAAATTGGAAATACACTAAACATTTGAAAAAGTCCCTCCAGGAAATATCACTCTAAATGTACATGTTGTGTTCGAAATAAGGTAATGAAGCCCACAGCACTCATCAATATTTCGGTTCATTGACATTCTGAAAGTTCGGCCGTTACTGGCGATTAGTCGTCCATGAGCTTTAGGACCTCTGTCATTTATTCTGGAGTAACGCAATATGATTTATACTTGTAGATCAGAACAACACTAAAAATTCGAGAAAGTCAATACAGATAATAATTGTCTACAAGTACAATTTGTGTTCCAAATTAAAGGTATTGAAGCCCTCAGCACTGATCAACATTTCGGTTCACTGAGTTCTTGAAATGGTTGCCGTTACTGGCGATAAGTCTTCCATGAGCTCTAGCACCTCTGTCTTTTATTCTGGAGTAATGTAATTCGATGTATACTAGTGGATCGAAACAACACTGAAAATTCCAGAAAGCCCCTCCAGAATATAACACTCTAAATGTTGAAGTTGTGTTCGAAATAAGGATATCGAAACCCACAGCACTTATCAACATTTCGGTTCACTGATATATTGAAATTGCTGCCGTTACTGCCGATAAGTCTTCCATGAGCTCTAACACCTCTGTCTTTTATTCTGGAGTAATGTAATTTGATGTATACTTGTTGATTGGGAATACACTAAACATTTGAAAAAGACGCTCCAGAAAATAACACTCTAAATGTAAAAGTTCTGTTCGAAATAAGGATATCGAAACCCACAGCACTCATCAACATTTCGGTTCACTGACATTTTGAAATTGCTGCCGTTACTGGCGATAATTCTTCCATGAGCTCTAACACCTCTGATTTTTTTCTGGAGTAATGTAATTTGATGTATACTTGTTGATTGGGAATACACTAAACATTTGAAAAAGTCCCTCCAGAAAATATCACTCTAAATGTACAAGTTGTGTTCGAAATAAGGGTATTGAAGCCCACAGCATTCATCAATATTTCGTTTCATTGACTATCTGAAAGTTCTGCCATTACTGGGGATTAGTCGTCCATGAGCTCCAGCACCTCTGTCTTTTATTCTGGAGAAATGTAATTCGAAGTATACTTGTAGATCGGAACAACACTGAAAATTCCAGAAAGTCCCTCCAGAAAATATCACTCTAATTGTACAAGTTGTGTTCGAAATAAGGGTATCGAAACCCACAGCACTCATCAACATTTCGGTTCACTGACATTTTGAAATTGCTGCCGTTACTGCCGATAAGTCTTCCATGAGCTCTAACACCTCCGTCTTTTATTCTGGAGTAATGTAATTTGATGTATACTTGTTGATTGGGAATACACTAAACATTTGAAAAAGTCCCTCCAGAAAATATCACTCTAAATGTACAAGTTGTGTTCGAAATAAGGGTATTGAAGCCCACAGCATTCATCAATATTTCGTTTCATTGACTATCTGAAAGTTCTGCTATTACTGGGGATTAGTCGTCCATGAGCTCTAGCACCTCTGTCTTTTATTCTGGAGTAATGTAATTCGAAGTATATTTGTAGATCGGACCAACAATGAAAATTCCAGAAAGTCCCTCCAGAAAATATCACTCTAATTGTACAAGTTGTGTTCGAAATAAGGGTATCGAAACCCACAGCACTCATCAACATTTCGGTTCACTGACATTTTGAAATTGCTGCCGTTACTGCCGATAAGTCTTCCATGAGCTCTAACACCTCTGTCTTTTTTTCTGGAGTAATGTAATTTGATGTATACATGTAGATTGGAAATACACTAATCATTTGAAAAAGACCCTCCAGAAAATAACACTCTAAATGTAAAAGTTCTGTTCGAAATAAGGATATCGAAACCCACAGCACTCATCAACATTTCGGTTCATTGATTTCTTGAAATGGCTGCCGTTACTGGCGATAAGTCTTCCATGAGCTCCAACACCTCTGTCTTTTATTCTGGAGTAATGTAATTTGATGTATACTTGTAGATTGGAAATACACTAAACATTTGAAGAAGTCCCTCCAGAAAATATCACTCTAAATGTACAAGTTATGTTCGAAATAAGGGTATTGAAGCCTACAGCATTCATCAATATTTCGTTTCATTGACTATCTGAAAGTTCTGCCATTACTGGGGATTAGTCGTCCATGAGCTCTAGCAACTCTGTCTTTTATTCTGGAGTAATGTAATTCGAAGTATACTTGTAGATCGGAACAACACTGAAAATTCCAGAAAGTCCCTCCAGAAAATATCACTCTAATTGTACAAGTTGTGTTCGAAATAAGGGTATCGAAACCCACAGCACTCATCAACATTTCGGTTCACTGACATTTTGAAATTGCTGCCGTTACTGCCGATAAGTCTTCCATGAGCTCTAACACCTCTGTCTTTTATTCTGGAGTAATGTAATTTGATGTATACTTGTAGATTGGAAACACACTAATCATTTGAAAAAGACCCTCCAGGAAATAACACTCTAAATGTAAAAGTTGTGTTCGAAATAAGGATATCGAAACCCACAGCACTCATCAACATTTCGGTTCACTGACATTTTGATAGGGCTGCCATTACTGGCGATAAGTCTTCCATGAGCTCTAGCACCTCTGACTTTTATTCTGGAGTAATGTAATTTGATGTATACTTGTTGATTGGAAATACACTAAATATTTGAAAAAGTCCCTCCAGAAAATATCACTCTAAATGTACAAGTTGTGTTCGAAATAAGGATATTGAAGCCCACAGCACTCATCAACATTTCGGTTCATTGACATCCTGAAAGTTCTACCGTTACTGGTGATTAGTCGTCCATGAGCTTTAGGACCTCTGTCATTTATTCTGGAGTAATGCAATATGATTTAGACTTATTCTATATATATATATATATATATATATATATATATATATATTATTCTATAACTAGAAGTTGTTGTTGAGACAACTAATGATTCTATGAATTGATTAGTTTCCTACTTTAATTTATAAATCTAACAAAAAAAAAACAGGGGTGGCATCCTTTTTCTTATTTAGAGTGCTTAGGTAAAAATAAAGGAAAAAATGATAACTACATTTTTAAATCATAATGTTTTATAAGTTGTATATTTTTAATTTCTTTTTGTAAATGGTTTTAAAAAAAAGGTTAATGGGTTAGTAAACTATTATAATTTTTTGACAATAGATTAAATAAACCTCCTATAAGTTAATTTAGACAAAAAAATGTACTCTTGGCAAATGACAACAAACTATATGGTTATAAATATGGATTATAAAATTTCTGGCAACTCACGGCATCCTATATCCTCTTTTGTATTTTTCCTTCTTCGTCACTTTCTTCTCAGCCTTTTCTTCCTTCCATATACAAAATTTAACCTTCTCGGGACTTTTCTTTATTCTTCTTCCACGACAATCCTTCATATAAATGTGCTATCTTCCATCTTCTACGCTCCTTCTACGCTCTTCAAAACACCCGACACCTCCTCCAAGTTCCTCCAAAAACAGACTACACCTCCTCCAAGATGCTCTAAATCACACCACATCTCCTCCAAGATCCTACAAAACCCTACTACCACGAGTCGTCTCCTTCTGCCCTTCTCGCCATCTATTCCCCCACCCAATGTCATCAGGTTTGTCTTTTCTTTTACAATTAATCATATTCTTTTTTCTTACTTTTAATATCTTTTGCCAAGATGTACCTACATTTTTATTTATTTGTACTTACTATTTTTTTTCTACTATTTTTATAAAAAATAACAATTTCTTTTATTCTTTGTGACCCCCCCATTCTACACGTCACATATCCCCTTCCTATATACAAAAGAAATCTGTTATTCTTTACAGCCCTATGCATACAAATACTTTGAACCTTTTGACACATATTTTATGTAAACAGTATGTAAACATTTTTTTTTTTTTTTTCTTTCCAATAATACAATATCCTCTTTCAAACATCCTAATAACATTTTAAAATATTTATGCAATCAATCCTCTAACCAATATTATAACATGTACAATTTCATAGAAACCCTTATTTTATTTTTTATATAAAGGTAACTAGCAAACAAATTTTTTTTTTTTTTAAACAATAATACATTAACTAGCAAACAAATTTTTTTTTTTTTTGAAAACACCCCACATCCATTAACACATGCAAAATACATCACTAACTAGCTTAGGCTCATATAAACCTCTATATAAAATTTACCATAAAAATCACAACACCCATCTTTGAATATAATATAATTTCAATAAATAATTTTGTTTTTTTTTATCATAAAAAAACATTAAAATATCAAAATTTTGTTCAGAGTGGAGAAGGCACTAAACACTTTTTTTTTTTTTAACAATATCACATATTTCCTAAAAAATAATCCATAGCTAATAAAAAAATTTGTTTTTTTTCTACAATTTCTATATAACCATAAAATGTAAGAACATGCATAACCAAAAAAAAACAAATTCAATTTCATAAACTAAGAAAAAAAACATATGATCAAGCGAGGCTTATATGACCCAGACAAGCCGATCCACACACACATGGAGCAAGGTCTCTCATGATTTGAAGATATAAGAGGTCATACTTGATCAAAACAAAATTGCCATAGCAAAGACCGACAAGTCACATAATGATAATTATTATGTTATTATTATTATTTTTACAACATGACACAAGACTTCCATAAATTCTCTCTACATCACAAATTCACAAAATATCAAGAATCGAATTATATTACCATTTTTTTTTTAGCTAGATATCGGTCATTAGGTCAGACCTACATGCATTGTTTATATGGGTCAAACTATCATAATCCTATTTGAAGTGTGTACTACCTCTCTGTCCCACAGGATCCCGTTAGTTGCAGTCCGTCTCTCCACCAGAATCTATCTTCCATCAACATGTTGGTTTAGTGATATCAGTTTTATAAGTGACCGTACTACCAATTCAGATTTTATTATATTTTGATTTTCATATTTCAATAGTTTCGACTTCTCAATTTAAGATTTTTTTAAATCTTTATTTCCAAGGTGAGAAACACACAACAAAGCTATTATTTGATACTTCGTAATAAAAACAATTTATTCATTAGCTGATTACTTTTAATTTATAATTTTATTTTATTTTTAATTATTATGATTTAAGAAAAATATATTTAAAAAACACAAACCATAGCCATAAGTCCATTTAAAAATCCAATTACACAAGTTCCTTATCATAGAATAATCCATTTGTTTTTTTATTTACAGACCTTTTTTTTTTTTAAATTTCTTATGATTTTTAATTTTCTTTAATTTAGGGATCTTTTTACTTAACTCTATTAGTTGTGGTATTTTAAAGTGCTTACTTTGTTTTTGTTTATTTCCATATCTGTACAAATTTATTTTCCGATATCTAATTCTCCTCGACTTTGGTTGCAACATTACTTTAGCTTTTCTTTTATTAGTTTTCTTTAATTTTTTCTTATCACAACTTTCTTGGCAAATATGGCCCAAATTTCCTTTACAAATATTCTTATAATTTATTTCTGTTAATTTTACTTTCAAGATAACGATATTTTTGTTTTTTATTTTATCTTTGGATATTTTTGAAAATTTAAAACTTTTTCTAATAAAACCTAGCCGATTTAATGTATTAAACGGAATATAATCTTTATTTATTTCTTTGTTCAATTTTATTTTTCTATTTTCCTTTCTATTTTTGTTCCTATTTGATTTGCTTTTACTTATTTCTAATTCATTTTTCTGAGCATTACCTATTTCATTTAATTTCTTTTTCTCATCTGTTATTAATTTATTTTCACATTTATTTTCAACTTCAATAAGATCTGTTTTTGTCTCCACTATTATTTCGGTATTTTTTTTTTCATCGGTTATATTCTGGAGCGTTTCCATTCTCACTTGTTCCACGGATGCATTAACGTTAGCATTTGTCTCTTGTATCCCCTGGTGAACGGTTTTAACTATTATATCTAGTTTTTCAATCTTGGTTTTGTTTACATTTATACTTTGTTCTAAATTTTTTTTAACTGTTATTAAATTATTTTGTTGTTCCCCCCTTAGTTGCTCTATATTTTGATTTACTGTTTCTATCTTACAACTTAACTGTTGCATACGATCCATCATTTGCTCAAATTGGCTCAGATTAAACGGATTATCGTCTTTATTTTTGTTTGCATCCTCATCCCCCGAATTCGACCTTCCTATAAGCGGACTCGTGACTATAATAGAATTTTCTCCCGTTCCTTCTACAAATCCAGATTCCCGAACATCGCTATCTACGTTCCGGAGTCCTAATCCGCCGAGGCCACTCCCGATTCCGTCCATTCCCGTCGCTAATTCTCCCGCCTCCCCATCGTAAACAAACTCCGGACCTTGCTCTCCCGCCATGCTATGGGTCGACTCACCTGTGTCCTCGTCCGCCATCTAGCTTCACAAATCTATCCTCTATAATAAATATAATATATAAAATATATCACAGCAATTTCTAAACTTATAAATCTGGACAACTCAAAAAAATTTTTTTTTTTCTCTATTCCATCATTTTTATTGCCAAAACGTTGGGCGCCAATGAGACAACTAATGATTCTATGAATTGATTAGTTTCCTACTTTAATTTATAAATCTAACAAAAAAAACAGGGGTGGCATCCTTTTACTAATTTAGAGTGCTTAGGTAAAAATAAAGGAAAAAATTATAACTACATTTTTAAATCATAATGTTTTGTAAGTTGTATATTTTTAATTTCTTTTTGTAAATGGTTTTAAAAAAAAGGTTAATGGGTTAGTAAACTATTATAATTTTTTGACAATAGATTAAATAAACCTCCCATAAGTTAATTTAGACAAAAAAATGTACTCTTGGCAAATGACAACAAACTATATGGTTATAAATATGGATTATAAAATTTCTGGCAACTCACGGCATCCTATATCCTCTTTTGTATCTTTCCTTCTTCGTCACTTTCTTCTCAGCCTTTTCTTCCTTCCATATACAAAATTTAACCTTCTCGGGACTTTTCTTTATTCTTCTTCCACGACAATCCTTCATATAAATGTGCTATCTTCCATCTTCTACGCTCCTTCTACGCTCTTCAAAACACCCGACACCTCCTCCAAGTTCCTCCAAAAACAGACTACACCTCCTCCAAGATGCTCTAAATCACACCACACCTCCTCCAAGATCCTACAAAACCCTACTACCACGAGTCGGCTCCTTCTGCCCTTCTCGCCATCTTTTCCCCCACCCAATGTCATCAGGTTTGTCTTTTCTTTTACAATTAATCATATTCTTTTTTCTTACTTTTAATATCTTTTGCCAAGATGTACCTACATTTTTATTTATTTGTACTTACGATTTTTTTCTACTATTTTTATAAAGAATAACAATTTCTTTTATTCTTTGTGACCCCCCCATTCTACACGTCACAATATATTATTCTATAACTAGAAGTTGTGTTCGAAATAAGAGTATTGAAGCCCACAGCACTTATCAACATTTCCGTTCATTGACTTTCTGAAAGTTCTGCCGTTACTGGGCATTAGTCGTCCATAGCTTTAGGACCTTTTTCATTTATTCTGGAGTAATGCAATATGATTTATACTTGTAGATCAGAACAACACTAAAAATTCAAGAAAGTCCTTACAGATAATATTATTCTACAAGTACAATTTGTGTTCCAAATTAAAGGTATTGAAGTCCTCAGCACTGATCAACATTTCGGTTCACTGAGTTCTTGAAATGGCTGCCGTTACTGGCGATAAGTCTTCCATAAGCTCCAGCACCTCTGTCTTTTATTCTGGAGTAATGTGATTCGATGTATACTTGTAGATCGGAACAACACTGAAAATTCCAGAAAGTCCCTCCAGAAAATAACACTCTAAATGTAAAAGTTGTGTTCGAAATAAGGATATCGAAACCCACAGCACTCATCAACATTTCGGTTCACTGACATTTTGAAATTGCTGCCGTTACTGGCGATAATTCTTCCATGAGCTCTAACACCTCTGATTTTTTTCTGGAGTAATGTAATTTGATGTATACTTGTTGATTGGGAATACACTAAACATTTGAAACAGTCCCTCCAGAAAATATCACTCTAAATGTACAAGTTGTGTTCGAAATAAGGGTATTGAAGCCCACAGCATTCATCAATATTTCGTTTCATTGACTATCTGAAAGTTCTGCCACTACTGGGGATTAGTCGTCCATGAGCTCTAGCACCTCTGTCTTTTATTCTGGAGTTATGTAATTCGAAGTATACTTGTAGATCGGAACAACACTGAAAATTCCAGAAAGTCCCTCCAGAAAATATCACTCTAATTGTACAAGTTGTGTTCGAAATAAGGGTATCGAAACCCACAGCACTCATCAACATTTCGGTTCACTGACATTTTGAAATTGCTGCCGTTACTGCCGATAAGACTTCCATGAGCTCTAACACCTCTGTCTTTTATTCGGGAGTAATGTAATTTGATGTATACCTGTTGATTGGAAATACACTAAACATTCGAAAAAGTCCCTCCAGAAAATATCACTCTAAATGTACAAGTTGTGTTCGAAATAACGATATCGAAACCCACTGCACTCATCAACATTTCGGTTCACTGACATTTTGAAATTGCTGCCGTTACTGCCGATAAGTCTTCCATGAGCTTTAGGACCTCTGTCATTTATTCTGGAGTAATGCAATATGATTTAGACTTATTCTGTATATATATATTATTCTATAACTAGAAGTTGTGTTCGAAATAAGAGTATTGAAGCCCACAGCACTTATCAACATTTCCGTTCATTGACATTCTGAAAGTTCTGCCGTTACTGGGGATTAGTCGTCCATAGCTTTAGGACATTTTTCATTTATTCTGGAGTAATGCAATATGATTTATACTTGTAGATCAGAACAACACTAAAAATTTGAGAAAGTCCTTACAGATAATATTATTCTACAAGTACAATTTGTGTTCCAAATTAAAGGTATTGAAGCCCTCAGCACTGATCAACATTTCGGTTCACTGAGTTCTTGAAATGGCTGCCGTTACTGGCGATAAGTCTTCCATAAGCTCCAGCACCTCTGTCTTTTATTCTGGAGTAATGTAATTTGATGTATACTTGTTGATTGGAAATACACTAAACATTTGAAAAAGTCCCTCCAGAAAATATCACTCTAAATGTACAAGTTGTGTTCGAAAAAAGGATTTTGAAGCCCACAGCACTCATCAACATTTCGGTTCATTGACATTCTGAAAGTTCTACCGTTACTGGGGATTAGTCGTCCATGAGCTTTAGGACCTCTGTCATTTATTCTGGAGTAATGCAATATGATTTAGACTTATTCTATATATATATATATATATATTATTCTATAACTAGAAGTTGTGTTCGAAATAAGAGTATTGAAGCCCTCAGCACTGATCAACATTTCAGTTCATTGAGTTTTTGAAATTCCTGCCGTTACTGGCGATAAATCTTCCATGAGCTTTAGCACCTCTGTCATTTATTCTGGAGTAACGCAATATGATTTATACTCGTAGATCAGAACAACACTAAAAATTCGAGAAAGTCCTTACAGATAATATTATTCTACAAGTACAATTTGTGTTCCAAATTAAAGGTATTAAAGCCTTCAGCACTGATCAACATTTCGGTACACTGAGTTCTTGAAATGGTTGCCGTTACTGGCGATAAGTCTTCCATGAGCTCTAGCACCTCTGTCTTTTATTCTGGAGTAATGTAATTCGATGTATACTTGTAGATCGGAACAACACTAAAAATTCGAGAAAGTCCTCACAGATAATATTATTCTACAAGTACAATTTGTGTTCCAAATTAAAGGTATTAAAGCCCTCAGCACTGATCAACATTTCGGTTCATTGAGTTTTTGATATTCCTGCCGTTACTGGCGATAAATCTTCCATGAGCTTTAGGACCTCTGTCATTTATTCTGGAGTAACGCAATATGATTTATACTTGTAGATCAGAACAACACTAAAAATTCAAGAAAGTCAATACAGATAATAATTGTCTACAAGTACAACTTGTGTTCCAAATTAAAGGTACTGAAGCCCTCAGCACTGATCAACATTTCGGTTCACTGAGTCCTTGAAATGGTTGCCGGTACTGGCGATAAGTCTTCCGTGAGCTCTAGCACCTCTGTCTTTTATTCTGGAGTAATGTAATTCGATGTATAGTAGTGGATCGAAACAACACTGAAAATTCCAGAAAGCCCCTCCAGAAAACATCACTCTAAATGTACAAGTTGTGTTCGAAATAAGGGTATTGAAGCCCACAGCACTCATCAACATTTCCGTTCATTGACATTCTGAAAGTTCTGCCGTTACTGGGGATTAGTCGTCCATAGCTTTAGGACCTTTTTCATTTATTCTGGAGTAATGCAATATGATTTATACTTGCAGATCAGAACAACACTAAAAATTCGAGAAAGTCCTTACAGATAATATTATTCTACAAGTACAATTTGTGTTCCAAATTAAAGGTATTAAAGCCTTCAGCACTGATCAACATTTCGGTACACTGAGTTCTTGAAATGGTTGCCGTTACTGGCGATAAGTCTTCCATGAGCTCTAGCACCTCTGTCTTTTATTCTGGAGTAATGTAATTCGATGTATACTTGTAGATCGGAACAACACTAAAAATTCGAGAAAGTCCTCACAGATAATATTATTCTACAAGTACAATTTGTGTTCCAAATTAAAGGTATTGAAGCCCTCAGCACTGATCAACATTTCGGTTCATTGAGTTTTTGATATTCCTGCCGTTACTGGCGATAAATCTTCCATGAGCTTTAGGACCTCTGTCATTTATTCTGGAGTAACGCAATATGATTTATACTTGTAGATCAGAACAACACTAAAAATTCAAGAAAGTCAATACAGATAATAATTGTCTACAAGTACAATTTGTGTTCCAAATTAAAGGTACTGAAGCCCTCAGCACTGATCAACATTTCGGTTCACTGAGTTCTTGAAATGGTTGCCGGTACTGGCGATAAGTCTTCCGTGAGCTCTAGCACCTCTGTCTTTTATTCTGGAGTAATGTAATTCGATGTATACTAGTGGATCGAAACAACACTGAAAATTCCAGAAAGCCCCTCCAGAAAACATCACTCTAAATGTACAAGTTGTGTTCGAAATAAGGGTATTGAAGCCCACAGCACTCATCAACATTTCCGTTCATTGACATTCTGAAAGTTCTGCCGTTACTGGGGATTAGTCGTCCATAGCTTTAGGACCTTTTTCATTTATTCTGGAGTAATGCAATATGATTTATACTTGCAGATCAGAACAACACTAAAAATTCGAGAAAGTCCTTACAGATAATATTATTCTACAAGTACAATTTGTGTTCCAAATTAAAGGAATTGAAGCCCTCAGCACTGATCAACATTTCGGTTCACTGAGTTCTTGAAATGGCTGCCGTTACTGGCAATAAGTCTTCCATGAGCTCCAGCACCTCTGTCATTTATTCTGGAGTAATGTGATTCGATGTATACTTGTAGATCGGAACAACACTGAAAATTCCAGAAAGTCCCTCCAGAAAATAACACTCTAAATGTTAATGTTGTGTTCGAAATAAGGATAGCGAATCCCACAGCATTCATCAACATTTCGGTTCACTGATATTTTGAAATTGCTGCCGTTACTGCCGATAAGACTTCCATGAGCTCTAACACCTCTGTCTTTTATTCTGGAGTAATGTAATTTGATGTATACTTGTTGATTGGGAATACACTAAACATTTGAAAAAGACTCTCCAGAAAATAACACTCTAAATGTAAAAGTTGTGTTCGAAATAAGGATACCGAAACCCACAGCACTCATCAACATTTCTGTTCACTGACATTTTGAAATTGCTGCCGTTACTGCCGATAAGACTTCCTTGAGCTCTAACACCTCTGTCTTTTATTCTGGAGTAATGTAATTTCATGTATACTTGTTGATTGGAAATACACTAATCATTTGAAAAAGACCCTCCAGAAAATAACACTCTAAATGTAAAAGTTGTGTTCGAAATAAGGATATCGAAACCCACAGCACTCATCAACATTTCGGTTCACTGAATTTTGAAATTGCTGCCGTTACTGCCGATAAGTCTTCCATGAGCTCTAACACCTCTGTCTTTTATTCTGGAGTAATGTAATTTGATGTATACTTGTTGATTGGGAATACACTGAACATTTGATAAAGTCCCTCCAGAAAATATCACTCTAAATGTACAAGTTGTGTTCGAAATAAGGATATCGAAACCCATAGCACTCATCAACATTTCGATTCACTGACATTTTGAAATTGCTGCCGTTACTGGCGATAATTCTTCCATGAGCTCTAACACCTCTGATTTTTTTGCTGGGGTAATGTAATTTGATGTATACTTGTTGATTGGGAATACACTAAACATTTGAAAAAGTCCCTCCAGAAAATTTCACTCTAAATGTACAAGTTGTGTTCGAAATAAGTGTATTGAAGCCCACAGCATTCATCAATATTTCGTTTCATTGACTATCTGAAAGTTCTGCCATTACTGGGGATTAGTCGTCCATGAGCTCTAGCACCTCTGTCTTTTATTCTGGAGAAATGTAATTCGAAGTATCCTTGTAGATCGGAACAACACTGAAAATTCCAGAAAGTCCCTCCAGAAAATATCACTCTAATTGTACAAGTTGTGTTCGAAATAAGGATATCAAAATCCACAGCACTCATCAACATTTCGGTTCACTGACATTTTGAAATTGCTGCCGTTACTGGCGATAATTCTTCCATGAGCTCTAACACCTCTGATTTTTTTCTGGAGTAATGTAATTTGATGTATACTTGTTGATTGGGAATACACTAAACATTTGAAAAAGTCCCTCCAGAAAATATCACTCTAAATGTACAAGTTGTGTTCGAAATAAGGGTATTGAAGCCCACAGCATTCATCAATATTTCGTTTCATTGACTATCTGAAAGTTCTGCCATTACTGGGGATTAGTCGTCCATGAGCTCTAGCACCTCTGTCTTTTATTCTGGAGAAATGTAATTCGAAGTATCCTTGTAGATCGGAACAACACTGAAAATTCCAGAAAGTCCCTCCAGAAAATATCACTCTAATTGTACAAGTTGTGTTCGAAATAAGGATATCGAAACCCACAGCACTCATCAACATTTCGGTTCACTGACATTTTGAAATTGCTGCCGTTACTGGCGATAATTCTTCCATGAGCTCTAACACCTCTGTTTTTTTTGCTGGGGTAATGAAATTTGATGTATACTTGTTGATTGGGAATACACTAAACATTTGAAAAAGTCCCTCCAGAAAATATCACTCTAAATGTACAAGTTGTGTTCGAAATAAGTGTATTGAAGCCCACAGCATTCATCAATATTTCGTTTCATTGACTATCTGAAAGTTCTGCCATTACTGGGGATTAGTCGTCCATGAGCTCTAGCACCTCTGTCTTTTATTCTGGAGAAATGTAATTCGAAGTATGCTTGTAGATCGGAACAACACTGAAAATTCCAGAAAGTCCCTCCAGAAAATATCACTCTAATTTTACAAGTTGTGTTCGAAATAAGGGTATCGAAACCCACAGCACTCATCAACATTTCGATTCACTGATATTTTGAAATTGCTGCCGTTACTGGCGATAAGTCTTCCATGAGCTCTAACACCTTTGTCTTTAATTCTGGAGTAATGTAATTTGATGTATACTTGTAGATTGGAAATACACTAATCATTTGAAAAAATCCCTCCAGCAAATATCACTCTAAATGTACAAGTTGTGTTCGAAATAAGGATATGGAAACCCACAGCACTCATCATCATTTCGGTTCTTTGACATTCTGAAAGTTCGGCCGTTACTGGCGATTAGTCGTCCATGAGCTTTAGGACCTCTGTCATTTATTCTGGAGTAACGCAATATGATTTATACTTGTAGATCAGAACAACACTGAAAATTCGAGAAAGTCCTTACAGATAATATTATTCTACAAGTACAATTTGTGTTCCAAATTAAAGGTATTAAAGCCTTCAGCACTGATCAACATTTCGGTAAACTGAGTTCTTGAAATGGTTGCCGTTACTGGCGATAAGTCTTCCATGAGCTCTAGCACCTCTGTGTTTTATTCTGGAGTAATGTAATTCGATGTATACTAGTGGATCGGAACAACACTGAAAATTCCAGAAAGCCCCTCCAGAAAACATCACTCTAAATGTACAAGTTGTGTTCGAAATAAGGGTATTGAAGCCCAGAGCACTCATCAACATTTCGGTTCATTGACATTCTGAAAGTTCTGCCGTTACTGGCGATTAGTCGTCCATAGCTTTAGGACCTTATTCATTTATTCTGGAGTAAGTCCTTACAGATATAATTATTCTACAAGTACAATTTGTGTTCCAAATTAAAGGTATTGAAGCCCACAGCACTCATCAACATTTCCGTTCATTGACATTCTGAAAGTTCTGCCGTTACTGGGGATTAGTCGTCCATAGCTTTAGGACCTTATTCATTTATTCTGGAGTAAGTCCTTACAGATATAATTATTCTACAAGTACAATTTGTGTTCCAAATTAAAGGTATTGAAGCCCACAGCACTCATCAACATTTCCGTTCATTGACATTCTGAAAGTTCTGCCGTTACTGGGGATTAGTCGTCCATAGCTTTAGGACCTTTTTCATTTATTCTGGAGTAATGCAATATGATTTATACTTGTAGATCAGAACAACACTAAAAATTCGAGAAAGTCCTTACAGATAATATTATTCTACAAGTACAATTTGTGTTCCAAATTAAAGGTATTGAAGCCCTCAGCACTGATCAACATTTCGGTTCACTGAGTACTTGAAATGGCTGCCGTTACTGGCGATAAGTCTTCCATGAGCTCCAGCACCTCTGTCTTTTATTCTGGAGTAATGTGATTCGATGTATACTTGTAGATCGGAACAACACTGAAAATTCCAGAAAGTCCCTCCAGAAAATAACACTCTAAATGTTAAAGTTGTGTTCGAAATAAGGATATCGAAACCCACGGCACTCATCAACATTTCGGTTCACTGATATTTTGAAATTGCTGCCGTTACTGCCTATAAGTCTTCCATGAGCTCTAACACCTCTGTCTTTTATTCTGGAGTAATGTAATTTGATGTATACTTGTTGATTGGGAATACACTAAACATTTGAAAAAGACCCTCCAGAAAATAACACTCTAAATGTAAAAGTTGTGTTCGAAATAAGGATATCGAAACCCACAGCACTCATCAACATTTCGGTTCACGGACATTTTGAAATTGCTGCCGTTACTGGCGATAATTCTTCCATGAGCTCTAACACCTCTGATTTTTTTCTGGAGTAATGCAATATGATGTATACTTGTTGATTGGGAATACACTAAACATTTGAAAAAGTCCCTCCAGAAAATATCACTCTAAATGTACAAGTTGTGTTCGAAATAAGGGTATTGAAGACCACAGCATTCATCAATATTTCGTTTCATTGACTATCTGAAAGTTCTGCCATTACTGGGGATTAGTCGTCCATGAGCTCTAGCACCTCTGTCTTTTATTCTGGAGAAATGTAATTCGAAGTATCCTTGTAGATCGGAACAACACTGAAAATTCCAGAAAGTCCCTCCAGAAAATATCACTCTAATTGTACAAGTTGTGTTCGAAATAAGGGTATCGAAACCCACAGCACTCATCAACATTTCGGTTCACTGACATTTTGAAATTGCTGCCGTTACTGCCGATAAGTCTTCCATGAGCTCTAACACCTCTGTCTTTTATTCTGGAGTAATGTAATTTGATGTATACTTGTTGATTGGAAATACATTAAACATTTGAAGAAGACCCTCCAGAAAATAACACTCTAAATGTAAAAGTTGTGTTCGAAATAAGGATATCGAAACCCACAGCACTCATCAACATTTCGGTTCACTGAATTTTGAAATTGCTGCCGTTACTGCCGATAAGTCTTCCATGAGCTCTAACACCTCTGTCTTTTATTCTGGAGTAATGTAATTTGATGTATACTTGTTGATTGGGAATACACTGAACATTTGATAAAGTCCCTCCAGAAAATATCACTCTAAATGTACAAGTTGTGTTCGAAATAAGGATACCGAAACCCACAGCACTCATCAACATTTCTGTTCACTGACATTTTGAAATTGCTGCCGTTACTGCCGATAAGACTTCCTTGAGCTCTAACACCTCTGTCTTTTATTCTGGAGTAATGTAATTTCATGTATACTTGTTGATTGGAAATACACTAATCATTTGAAAAAGACCCTCCAGAAAATAACACTCTAAATGTAAAAGTTGTGTTCGAAATAAGGATATCGAAACCCACAGCACTCATCAACATTTCGGTTCACTGAATTTTGAAATTGCTGCCGTTACTGCCGATAAGTCTTCCATGAGCTCTAACACCTCTGTCTTTTATTCTGGAGTAATGTAATTTGATGTATACTTGTTGATTGGGAATACACTGAACATTTGATAAAGTCCCTCCAGAAAATATCACTCTAAATGTACAAGTTGTGTTCGAAATAAGGATATCGAAACCCATAGCACTCATCAACATTTCGATTCACTGACATTTTGAAATTGCTGCCGTTACTGGCGATAATTCTTCCATGAGCTCTAACACCTTTGTCTTTTATTCTGGAGTAATGTAATTTGATGTATACTTGTAGATTGGAAATACACTAATCATTTGAAAAAATCCCTCCAGCAAATATCACTCTAAATGTACAAGTTGTGTTCGAAATAAGGATATGGAAACCCACAGCACTCATCATCATTTCGGTTCTTTGACATTCTGAAAGTTCGGCCGTTACTGGCGATTAGTCGTCCATGAGCTTAAGGACCTTATTCATTTATTCTGGAGTAAGTCCTTATAGATATAATTATTCTACAAGTACAATTTGTGTTCCAAATTAAAGGTATTGAAGCCCACAGCACTCATCAACATTTCCGTTCATTGACATTCTGAAAGTTCTGCCGTTACTGGGGATTAGTCGTCCATAGCTTTAGGACCTTTTTCATTTATTCTGGAGTAATGCAATATGATTTATACTTGTAGATCAGAACAACACTAAAAATTCGAGAAAGTCCTTACAGATTATATTATTCTACAAGTACAATTTGTGTTCCAAATTAAAGGTATTGAAGCCCTCAGCACTGATCAACATTTCGGTTCACTGAGTACTTGAAATGGCTGCCGTTACTGGCGATAAGTCTTCCATGAGCTCCAGCACCTCTGTCTTTTATTCTGGAGTAATGTAATTCGATGTATACTTGTAGATCGGAACAACACTGAAAATTCCAGAAAGTCCCTCCATAAAATAACACTCTAAATGTTAAAGTTGTGTTCGAAATAAGGATATCGAAACCCACGGCACTCATCAACATTTCGGTTCACTGATATTTTGAAATTGCTGCCGTTACTGCCGATAAGTCTTCCATGAGCTCTAACACCTCTGTCTTTTATTCTGGAGTAATGTAATTTGATGTATACTTGTTGATTGGGAATACACTAAACATTTGAAAAAGACCCTCCAGAAAATAACACTCTAAATGTCAAAGTTGTGTTCGAAATAAGGATATCGAAACCCACAGCACTCATCAACATTTCGGTTCACTGACATTTTGAAATTGCTGCCGTTACTGCCGATAATTCTTCCGTTCATTGACATTCTGAAAGTTCTGCCGTTACTGGGGATTAGTCGTCCATAGCTTTAGGACCTTATTCATTTATTCTGGAGTAAGTCCTTACAGATATAATTATTCTACAAGTGCAATTTGTGTTCGAAATAAGGGTATTGAAGCCTACAGCATTCATCAATATTTCGTTTCATTGACTATCTGAAAGTTCTGCCATTACTGGGGATTAGTCGTCCATGAGCTCTAGCAACTCTGTCTTTTATTCTGGAGTAATGTAATTCGAAGTATACTTGTAGATCGGAACAACACTGAAAATTCCAGAAAGTCCCTCCAGAAAATATCACTCTAATTGTACAAGTCTAGTTCGAAATAAGGGTATCGAAACCCACAGCACTCATCAACATTTCGGTTCACTGACATTTTGAAATTGCTGCCGTTACTGCCGATAAGTCTTCCATGAGCTCTAACACCTCTGTCTTTTATTCTGGAGTAATGTAATTTGATGTATACTTGTAGATTGGAAATACACTAATCATTTGAAAGAGACTCTCCAGAAAATAACACTCTAAATGTAAAAGTTGTGTTCGAAATAAGGATATCGAAACCCACAGCACTCATCAACATTTCGGTTCACTGACATTTTGATAGGGCTGCCATTACTGGCGATAAGTCTTCCATGAGCTCTAGCACCTCTGACTTTTATTCTGGAGTAATGTAATTTGATGTATACTTGTTGATTGGAAATACACTAAACATTTGAAAAAGTCCCTCCAGAAAATATCACTCTAAATGTACAAGTTGTGTTCGAAATAAGGATATTGAAGCCCACAGCACTCATCAACATTTCGGTTCATTGACATCCTGAAAGTTCTACCGTTACTGGGGATTAGTCGTCCATGAGCTTTAGGACCTCTGTCATTTATTCTGGAGTAATGCAATATGATTTAGACTTATTCTATATATATATATATATATATATATATATATATATTATTCTATAACTAGAAGTTGTTGTTGAGACAACTAATGATTCTATGAATTGATTAGTTTCCTACTTTAATTTATAAATCTAACAAAAAAAAACAGGGGTGGCATCCTTTTTCTTATTTAGAGTGCTTAGGTAAAAATAAAGGAAAAAATGATAACTACATTTTTAAATCATAATATTTTATAAGTTGTATATTTTTAATTTCTTTTTGTAAATGGTTTTAAAAAAAAGGTTAATGGGTTAGTAAACTATTATAATTTTTTGACAATAGATTAAATAAACCTCCTATAAGTTAATTTAGACAAAAAAATGTACTCTTGGCAAATGACAACAAACTATATGGTTATAAATATGGATTATAAAATTTCTGGCAACTCACGGCATCCTATATCCTCTTTTGTATTTTTCCTTCTTCGTCACTTTCTTCTCAGCCTTTTCTTCCTCCCATATACAAAATTTAACCTTCTCGGGACTTTTCTTTATTCTTCTTCCACGACAATCCTCATATAAATGTGCTATCTTCCATCTTCTACGCTCCTTCTACGCTCTTCAAAACACCCGACACCTCCTCCAAGTTCCTCCAAAACCATTTTGATAGGGCTGCCATTACTGGCGATAAGTCTTCCATGAGCTCTAGCACCTCTGTCTTTTATTCTGGAGTAATGTAATTCGAAGTATACTTGTTGATTGGGAATACACTAAACATTTGAAAAAGTCCCTCCAGAAAATATCACTCTAATTGTACAAGTTGTGTTCGAAATAAGGATATCGAAACCCACAGCACTCATCAACATTTCGGTTCACTGATATTTTGAAATTGCTGCCGTTACTGGCGATAATTCTTCCATGAGCTCTAACACCTCTGATTTTTTTGCTGGGGTAATGAAATTTTATGTATACTTGTTGATTGGGAATACACTAAACATTTGAAAAAGTCCCTCCAGAAAATATCACTCTAAATGTACAAGTTGTGTTCGAAATAAGTGTATTGAAGCCCACAGCATTCATCAATATTTCGTTTCATTGACTATCTGAAAGTTCTGCCATTACTGGGGATTAGTCGTCCATGAGCTCTAGCACCTCTGTCTTTTATTCTGGAGAAATATAATTCGAAGTATGCTTGTAGATCGGAACAACACTGAAAATTCCAGAAAGTCCCTCCATAAAATAACACTCTAAATGTTAAAGTTGTGTTCGAAATAAGGATATCGAAACCCACGGCACTCATCAACATTTCGGTTCACTGATATTTTGAAATTGCTGCCGTTACTGCCGATAAGTCTTCCATGAGCTCTAACACCTCTGTCTTTTATTCTGGAGTAATGTAATTTGATGTATACTTGTTGATTGGGAATACACTAAACATTTGAAAAAGACCCTCCAGAAAATAACACTCTAAATGTCAAAGTTGTGTTCGAAATAAGGATATCGAAACCCACAGCACTCATCAACATTTCGGTTCACTGACATTTTGAAATTGCTGCCGTTACTGCCGATAATTCTTCCGTTCATTGACATTCTGAAAGTTCTGCCGTTACTGGGGATTAGTCGTCCATAGCTTTAGGACCTTATTCATTTATTCTGGAGTAAGTCCTTACAGATATAATTATTCTACAAGTGCAATTTGTGTTCGAAATAAGGGTATTGAAGCCTACAGCATTCATCAATATTTCGTTTCATTGACTATCTGAAAGTTCTGCCATTACTGGGGATTAGTCGTCCATGAGCTCTAGCAACTCTGTCTTTTATTCTGGAGTAATGTAATTCGAAGTATACTTGTAGATCGGAACAACACTGAAAATTCCAGAAAGTCCCTCCAGAAAATATCACTCTAATTGTACAAGTCTAGTTCGAAATAAGGGTATCGAAACCCACAGCACTCATCAACATTTCGGTTCACTGACATTTTGAAATTGCTGCCGTTACTGCCGATAAGTCTTCCATGAGCTCTAACACCTCTGTCTTTTATTCTGGAGTAATGTAATTTGATGTATACTTGTAGATTGGAAATACACTAATCATTTGAAAGAGACTCTCCAGAAAATAACACTCTAAATGTAAAAGTTGTGTTCGAAATAAGGATATCGAAACCCACAGCACTCATCAACATTTCGGTTCACTGACATTTTGATAGGGCTGCCATTACTGGCGATAAGTCTTCCATGAGCTCTAGCACCTCTGACTTTTATTCTGGAGTAATGTAATTTGATGTATACTTGTTGATTGGAAATACACTAAACATTTGAAAAAGTCCCTCCAGAAAATATCACTCTAAATGTACAAGTTGTGTTCGAAATAAGGATATTGAAGCCCACAGCACTCATCAACATTTCGGTTCATTGACATCCTGAAAGTTCTACCGTTACTGGGGATTAGTCGTCCATGAGCTTTAGGACCTCTGTCATTTATTCTGGAGTAATGCAATATGATTTAGACTTATTCTATATATATATATATATATATATATATATTATTCTATAACTAGAAGTTGTTGTTGAGACAACTAATGATTCTATGAATTGATTAGTTTCCTACTTTAATTTATAAATCTAACAAAAAAAAACAGGGGTGGCATCCTTTTTCTTATTTAGAGTGCTTAGGTAAAAATAAAGGAAAAAATGATAACTACATTTTTAAATCATAATATTTTATAAGTTGTATATTTTTAATTTCTTTTTGTAAATGGTTTTAAAAAAAAGGTTAATGGGTTAGTAAACTATTATAATTTTTTGACAATAGATTAAATAAACCTCCTATAAGTTAATTTAGACAAAAAAATGTACTCTTGGCAAATGACAACAAACTATATGGTTATAAATATGGATTATAAAATTTCTGGCAACTCACGGCATCCTATATCCTCTTTTGTATTTTTCCTTCTTCGTCACTTTCTTCTCAGCCTTTTCTTCCTCCCATATACAAAATTTAACCTTCTCGGGACTTTTCTTTATTCTTCTTCCACGACAATCCTCATATAAATGTGCTATCTCCCATCTTCTACGCTCCTTCTACGCTCTTCAAAACACCCGACACCTCCTCCAAGTTCCTCCAAAACCATTTTGATAGGGCTGCCATTACTGGCGATAAGTCTTCCATGAGCTCTAGCACCTCTGTCTTTTATTCTGGAGTAATGTAATTCGAAGTATACTTGTTGATTGGGAATACACTAAACATTTGAAAAAGTCCCTCCAGAAAATATCACTCTAATTGTACAAGTTGTGTTCGAAATAAGGATATCGAAACCCACAGCACTCATCAACATTTCGGTTCACTGATATTTTGAAATTGCTGCCGTTACTGGCGATAATTCTTCCATGAGCTCTAACACCTCTGATTTTTTTGCTGGGGTAATGAAATTTTATGTATACTTGTTGATTGGGAATACACTAAACATTTGAAAAAGTCCCTCCAGAAAATATCACTCTAAATGTACAAGTTGTGTTCGAAATAAGTGTATTGAAGCCCACAGCATTCATCAATATTTCGTTTCATTGACTATCTGAAAGTTCTGCCATTACTGGGGATTAGTCGTCCATGAGCTCTAGCACCTCTGTCTTTTATTCTGGAGAAATATAATTCGAAGTATGCTTGTAGATCGGAACAACACTGACAATTCCAGAAAGTCCCTCCAGAAAATATCACTCTAATTGTACAAGTCTAGTTCGAAATAAGGGTATCGAAACCCACAGCACTCATCAACATTTCGGTTCACTGACATTTTGAAATTGCTGCCGTTACTGCCGATAAGTCTTCCATGAGCTCTAACACCTTTGTCTTTTATTCTGGAGTAATGTAATTTGATGTATACTTGTAGATTGGAAATACACTAATCATTTGAAAAAATCCCTCCAGCAAATATCACTCTAAATGTACAAGTTGTGTTCGAAATAAGGATATGGAAACCCACAGCACTCATCATCATTTCGGTTCTTTGACATTCTGAAAGTTCGGCCGTTACTGGCGATTAGTCGTCCATGAGCTTAAGGACCTTATTCATTTATTCTGGAGTAAGTCCTTATAGATATAATTATTCTACAAGTACAATTTGTGTTCCAAATTAAAGGTATTGAAGCCCACAGCACTCATCAACATTTCCGTTCATTGACATTCTGAAAGTTCTGCCGTTACTGGGGATTAGTCGTCCATAGCTTTAGGACCTTTTTCATTTATTCTGGAGTAATGCAATATGATTTATACTTGTAGATCAGAACAACACTAAAAATTCGAGAAAGTCCTTACAGATTATATTATTCTACAAGTACAATTTGTGTTCCAAATTAAAGGTATTGAAGCCCTCAGCACTGATCAACATTTCGGTTCACTGAGTACTTGAAATGGCTGCCGTTACTGGCGATAAGTCTTCCATGAGCTCCAGCACCTCTGTCTTTTATTCTGGAGTAATGTAATTCGATGTATACTTGTAGATCGGAACAACACTGAAAATTCCAGAAAGTCCCTCCATAAAATAACACTCTAAATGTTAAAGTTGTGTTCGAAATAAGGATATCGAAACCCACGGCACTCATCAACATTTCGGTTCACTGATATTTTGAAATTGCTGCCGTTACTGCCGATAAGTCTTCCATGAGCTCTAACACCTCTGTCTTTTATTCTGGAGTAATGTAATTTGATGTATACTTGTTGATTGGGAATACACTAAACATTTGAAAAAGACCCTCCAGAAAATAACACTCTAAATGTCAAAGTTGTGTTCGAAATAAGGATATCGAAACCCACAGCACTCATCAACATTTCGGTTCACTGACATTTTGAAATTGCTGCCGTTACTGCCGATAATTCTTCCGTTCATTGACATTCTGAAAGTTCTGCCGTTACTGGGGATTAGTCGTCCATAGCTTTAGGACCTTATTCATTTATTCTGGAGTAAGTCCTTACAGATATAATTATTCTACAAGTGCAATTTGTGTTCGAAATAAGGGTATTGAAGCCTACAGCATTCATCAATATTTCGTTTCATTGACTATCTGAAAGTTCTGCCATTACTGGGGATTAGTCGTCCATGAGCTCTAGCAACTCTGTCTTTTATTCTGGAGTAATGTAATTCGAAGTATACTTGTAGATCGGAACAACACTGAAAATTCCAGAAAGTCCCTCCAGAAAATATCACTCTAATTGTACAAGTCTAGTTCGAAATAAGGGTATCGAAACCCACAGCACTCATCAACATTTCGGTTCACTGACATTTTGAAATTGCTGCCGTTACTGCCGATAAGTCTTCCATGAGCTCTAACACCTCTGTCTTTTATTCTGGAGTAATGTAATTTGATGTATACTTGTAGATTGGAAATACACTAATCATTTGAAAGAGACTCTCCAGAAAATAACACTCTAAATGTAAAAGTTGTGTTCGAAATAAGGATATCGAAACCCACAGCACTCATCAACATTTCGGTTCACTGACATTTTGATAGGGCTGCCATTACTGGCGATAAGTCTTCCATGAGCTCTAGCACCTCTGACTTTTATTCTGGAGTAATGTAATTTGATGTATACTTGTTGATTGGAAATACACTAAACATTTGAAAAAGTCCCTCCAGAAAATATCACTCTAAATGTACAAGTTGTGTTCGAAATAAGGATATTGAAGCCCACAGCACTCATCAACATTTCGGTTCATTGACATCCTGAAAGTTCTACCGTTACTGGGGATTAGTCGTCCATGAGCTTTAGGACCTCTGTCATTTATTCTGGAGTAATGCAATATGATTTAGACTTATTCTATATATATATATATATATATATATATTATTCTATAACTAGAAGTTGTTGTTGAGACAACTAATGATTCTATGAATTGATTAGTTTCCTACTTTAATTTATAAATCTAACAAAAAAAAACAGGGGTGGCATCCTTTTTCTTATTTAGAGTGCTTAGGTAAAAATAAAGGAAAAAATGATAACTACATTTTTGAATCATAATATTTTATAAGTTGTATATTTTTAATTTCTTTTTGTAAATGGTTTTAAAAAAAAGGTTAATGGGTTAGTAAACTATTATAATTTTTTGACAATAGATTAAATAAACCTCCTATAAGTTAATTTAGACAAAAAAATGTACTCTTGGCAAATGACAACAAACTATATGGTTATAAATATGGATTATAAAATTTCTGGCAACTCACGGCATCCTATATCCTCTTTTGTATTTTTCCTTCTTCGTCACTTTCTTCTCAGCCTTTTCTTCCTCCCATATACAAAATTTAACCTTCTCGGGACTTTTCTTTATTCTTCTTCCACGACAATCCTCATATAAATGTGCTATCTTCCATCTTCTACGCTCCTTCTACGCTCTTCAAAACACCCGACACCTCCTCCAAGTTCCTCCAAAACCATTTTGATAGGGCTGCCATTACTGGCGATAAGTCTTCCATGAGCTCTAGCACCTCTGTCTTTTATTCTGGAGTAATGTAATTCGAAGTATACTTGTTGATTGGGAATACACTAAACATTTGAAAAATTCCCTCCAGAAAATATCACTCTAATTGTACAAGTTGTGTTCGAAATAAGGATATCGAAACCCACAGCACTCATCAACATTTCGGTTCACTGATATTTTGAAATTGCTGCCGTTACTGGCGATAATTCTTCCATGAGCTCTAACACCTCTGATTTTTTTGCTGGGGTAATGAAATTTTATGTATACTTGTTGATTGGGAATACACTAAACATTTGAAAAAGTCCCTCCAGAAAATATCACTCTAAATGTACAAGTTGTGTTCGAAATAAGTGTATTGAAGCCCACAGCATTCATCAATATTTCGTTTCATTGACTATCTGAAAGTTCTGCCATTACTGGGGATTAGTCGTCCATGAGCTCTAGCACCTCTGTCTTTTATTCTGGAGAAATATAATTCGAAGTATGCTTGTAGATCGGAACAACACTGACAATTCCAGAAAGTCCCTCCAGAAAATATCACTCTAATTGTACAAGTTGTGTTCGAAATAAGGATATCGAAACCCACAGCACTCATCAACATTTCGATTCACTGACATTTTGAAATTGCTGCCGTTACTGGCGATAAGTCTTCCATGAGCTCTAACACCTTTGTCTTTTATTCTGGAGTAATGTAATTTGATGTATACTTGTAGATTGGAAATACACTAATCATTTGAAAAAATCCCTCCAGCAAATATCACTCTAAATGTACAAGTTGTGTTCGAAATAAGGATATGGAAACCCACAGCACTCATCATCATTTCGGTTCTTTGACATTCTGAAAGTTCGGCCGTTACTGGCGATTAGTCGTCCATGAGCTTAAGGACCTTATTCATTTATTCTGGAGTAAGTCCTTATAGATATAATTATTCTACAAGTACAATTTGTGTTCCAAATTAAAGGTATTGAAGCCCACAGCACTCATCAACATTTCCGTTCATTGACATTCTGAAAGTTCTGCCGTTACTGGGGATTAGTCGTCCATAGCTTTAGGACCTTTTTCATTTATTCTGGAGTAATGCAATATGATTTATACTTGTAGATCAGAACAACACTAAAAATTCGAGAAAGTCCTTACAGATTATATTATTCTACAAGTACAATTTGTGTTCCAAATTAAAGGTATTGAAGCCCTCAGCACTGATCAACATTTCGGTTCACTGAGTACTTGAAATGGCTGCCGTTACTGGCGATAAGTCTTCCATGAGCTCCAGCACCTCTGTCTTTTATTCTGGAGTAATGTAATTCGATGTATACTTGTAGATCGGAACAACACTGAAAATTCCAGAAAGTCCCTCCATAAAATAACACTCTAAATGTTAAAGTTGTGTTCGAAATAAGGATATCGAAACCCACGGCACTCATCAACATTTCGGTTCACTGATATTTTGAAATTGCTGCCGTTACTGCCGATAAGTCTTCCATGAGCTCTAACACCTCTGTCTTTTATTCTGGAGTAATGTAATTTGATGTATACTTGTTGATTGGGAATACACTAAACATTTGAAAAAGACCCTCCAGAAAATAACACTCCAAATGTCAAAGTTGTGTTCGAAATAAGGATATCGAAACCCACAGCACTCATCAACATTTCGGTTCACTGACATTTTGAAATTGCTGCCGTTACTGCCGATAATTCTTCCGTTCATTGACATTCTGAAAGTTCTGCCGTTACTGGGGATTAGTCGTCCATAGCTTTAGGACCTTATTCATTTATTCTGGAGTAAGTCCTTACAGATATAATTATTCTACAAGTGCAATTTGTGTTCGAAATAAGGGTATTGAAGCCTACAGCATTCATCAATATTTCGTTTCATTGACTATCTGAAAGTTCTGCCATTACTGGGGATTAGTCGTCCATGAGCTCTAGCATCTCTGTCTTTTATACTGGAGTAATGTAATTCGAAGTATACTTGTAGATCGGAACAACACTGAAAATTCCAGAAAGTCCCTCCAGAAAATATCACTCTAATTGTACAAGTTGTGTTCGAAATAAGGGTATCGAAACCCACAGCACTCATCAACATTTCGGTTCACTGACATTTTGAAATTGCTGCCGTTACTGCCGATAAGTCTTCCATGAGCTCTAACACCTCTGTCTTTTATTCTGGAGTAATGTAATTTGATGTATACTTGTAGATTGGAAACACACTAATCATTTGAAAAAGACCCTCCAGAAAATAACACTCTAAATGTAAAAGTTGTGTTCGAAATAAGGATATCGAAACCCACAGCACTCATCAACATTTCGGTTCACTGACATTTTGATAGGGCTGCCATTACTGGCGATAAGTCTTCCATGAGCTCTAGCACCTCTGACTTTTATTCTGGAGTAATGTAATTTGATGTATACTTTTTGATTGGAAATACACTAAACGTTTGAAAAAGTCCCTCCAGAAAATATCACTCTAAATGTATTAGTTGTGTTCGAAATAAGGGTATTGAAGCCCACAGCACTTATTAACTTTTCGGTTCATTGACATTCTGAAAGTTCTGCCGTTACTGTGGATTAGTCGTCCATGAGCTTTAGAACCTCTGTCATTTATTCTTGAGTAATGCAATATGATTTAGACTTATTCTATATATATATTATTCTATAACTACAAGTTGTGTTCGAAATAAGAGTATTGAAGCCCACAGCACTTATATACATCTCGGTTCATTGACATTCTGAAAGTTCTGCTGTTACTGGGGATTAGTCGTCCATGAGCTCTAGCACCTCTGTCTTTTATTCTGGAGTAATGTAATTCGATGTATACTTGTAGATCGGAACAACACTGAAAATTCCAGAAAGCCCCTCCAGAAAATATCACTCTAAATGTACAATTTGTATTCAAAATAAGGTTATTGAAGCCCTCAGGACTCATCAACGTTTCGGTTCATTGACATTCTGAATGTTCTGCCGTTACTGGCGATTAGTCGTCCATGAGCTTTAGGACCTTTGGGTATTGAAGCCCACAGCACTCATCAACATTTCGTTTCATTGATTTCTTGAAATGGCTGCCGTTACTGGCGATAAGTCTTCCATGAGCTCCAACACCTCTGTCTTTTATTCTGGAGTAATGTAATTTGATGTATACTTGTAGATTGGCAATACACTAAACATTTGAAAAAGTCCCTCCAGAAAATATCACTCTAAATGTACAAGTTATGTTCGAAATAAGGGTATTGAAGCCTACAGCATTCATCAATATTTCGTTTCATTGACTATCTGAAAGTTCTGCCATTACTGGGGATTAGTCGTCCATGAGCTCTAGCAACTCTGTCTTTTATTCTGGAGTAATGTAATTCGAAGTATACTTGTAGATCGGAACAACACTGAAAATTCCAGAAAGTCCCTCCAGAAAATATCACTCTAATTGTACAAGTCGTGTTCGAAATAAGGGTATCGAAACCCACAGCACTCATCAACATTTCGGTTCACTGACATTTTGAAATTGCTGCCGTTACTGCCGATAAGTCTTCCATGAGCTCTAACACCTCTGTCTTTTATTCTGGAGTAATGTAATTTGATGTATACTTGTAGATTGGAAATACACTAATCATTTGAAAGAGACTCTCCAGAAAATAACACTCTAAATGTAAAAGTTGTGTTCGAAATAAGGATATCGAAACCCACAGCACTCATCAACATTTCGGTTCACTGACATTTTGATAGGGCTGCCATTACTGGCGATAAGTCTTCCATGAGCTCTAGCACCTCTGACTTTTATTCTGGAGTAATGTAATTTGATGTATACTTGTTGATTGGAAATACACTAAACATTTGAAAAAGTCCCTCCAGAAAATATCACTCTAAATGTACAAGTTGTGTTCGAAATAAGGATATTGAAGCCCACAGCACTCATCAACATTTCGGTTCATTGACATCCTGAAAGTTCTACCGTTACTGGGGATTAGTCGTCCATGAGCTTTAGGACCTCTGTCATTTATTCTGGAGTAATGCAATATGATTTAGACTTATTCTATATATATATATATATATATATATATATATATATATATATATATATATATATATATATATATATATATATTATTCTATAACTAGAAGTTGTTGTTGAGACAACTAATGATTCTATGAATTGATTAGTTTCCTACTTTAATTTATAAATCTAACAAAAAAAAACAGGGGTGGCATCCTTTTTCTTATTTAGAGTGCTTAGGTAAAAATAAAGGAAAAAATGATAACTACATTTTTAAATCATAATGTTTTATAAGTTGTATATTTTTAATTTCTTTTTGTAAATGGTTTTAAAAAAAAGGTTAATGGGTTAGTAAACTATTATAATTTTTTGACAATAGATTAAATAAACCTCCTATAAGTTAATTTAGACAAAAAAATGTACTCTTGGCAAATGACAACAAACTATATGGTTATAAATATGGATTATAAAATTTCTGGCAACTCACGGCATCCTATATCCTCTTTTGTATTTTTCCTTCTTCGTCACTTTCTTCTCAGCCTTTTCTTCCTCCCATATACAAAATTTAACCTTCTCGGGACTTTTCTTTATTCTTCTTCCACGACAATCCTTCATATAAATGTGCTATCTTCCATCTTCTACGCTCCTTCTACGCTCTTCAAAACACCCGACACCTCCTCCAAGTTCCTCCAAAAACAGACTACACCTCCTCCAAGATGCTCTAAATCCTACTACCACGAGTCGGCTCCTTCTGCCCTTCTCGCCATCTTTTCCCCTACCCAATGTCATCAGGTTTGTCTTTTCTTTTTCAATTAATCATATTCTTTTTTCTTACTTTTAATATCTTTTGCCAAGATGTACCTACATTTTTATTTATTTGTACTTACTATTTTTTTTCTACTATTTTTATAAAGAATAACAATTTCTTTTATTCTTTGTGACCCCCCCATTCTACACGTCACAATATATTGTTCTATAACTAGAAGTTGTGTTCGAAATAAGAGTATTGAAGCCCACAGCACTTATCAACATTTCCGTTCATTGACTTTCTGAAAGTTCTGCCGTTACTGGGGATTAGTCGTCCATAGCTTTAGGACCTTTTTCATTTATTCTGGAGTAATGCAATATGATTTATACTTGTAGATCAGAACAACACTAAAAATTCAAGAAAGTCCTTACAGATAATATTATTCTACAAGTACAATTTGTGTTCCAAATTAAAGGTATTGAAGCCCTCAGCACTGATCAACATTTCGGTTCACTGAGTTCTTGAAATGGCTGCCGTTACTGGCGATAAGTCTTCCATAAGCTCCAGCACCTCTGTCTTTTATTCTGGAGTAATGTGATTCGATGTATACTTGTAGATCGGAACAACACTGAAAATTCCAGAAAGTCCCTCCAGAAAATAACACTCTAAATGTAAAAGTTGTGTTCGAAATAAGGATATCGAAACCCACAGCACTCATCAACATTTCGGTTCACTGACATTTTGAAATTGCTGCCGTTACTGGCGATAATTCTTCCTTGAGCTCTAACACCTCTGATTTTTTTCTGGAGTAATGTAATTTGATGTATACTTGTTGATTGGGAATACACTAAACATTTGAAAAAGTCCCTCCAGAAAATATCACTCTAAATGTACAAGTTGTGTTCGAAATAAGGATATCGAAACCCACAGCACTCATCAACATTTCGGTTCACTGACATTTTGATAGGGCTGCCATTACTGGCGATAAGTCTTCCATGAGCTCTAGCACCTCTGACTTTTATTCTGGAGTAATGTAATTTGATGTATACTTGTTGATTGGAAATACACTAAACATTTGAAAAAGTCCCTCCAGAAAATATCACTCTAAATGTACAATTTGTGTTCCAAATTAAAGGTATTGAAGCCCTCAGCACTGATCAACATTTCGGTTCACTGACATTTTGAAATTGCTGCCGTTACTGGCGATAATTCTTCCATGAGCTCTAACACCTCTGATTTTTTTCTGGAGTAATGTAATTTGATGTATACTTGTTGATTGGGAATACACTAAACATTTGAAAAAGTCCCTCCAGAAAATATCACTCTAAATGTACAAGTTGTGTTCGAAATAAGGGTATTGAAGCCCACAGCATTCATCAATATTTCGTTTCATTGACTATCTGAAAGTTCTGCCATTACTGGGGATTAGTCGGCCATGAGCTCTAGCACCTCTGTCTTTTATTCTGGAGAAATGTAATTCGAAGTATCCTTGTAGATCGGAACAACACTGAAAATTCCAGAAAGTCCCTCCAGAAAATATCACTCTAATTGTACAAGTTGTGTTCGAAATAAGGGTATCGAAACCCACAGCACTCATCAACATTTCGGTTCACTGACATTTTGAAATTGCTGCCCTTACTGCCGATAAGACTTCCATGAGCTCTAACACCTCTGTCTTTTATTCTGGAGTAATGTAATTTGATGTATACTTGTTGATTGGAAATACACTAATCATTTGAAAAAGACCCTCCAGAAAATAACACTCTAAATGTAAAAGTTGTGTTCGAAATAAGGATATCGAAACCCACAGCACTCATCAACATTTCGGTTCACTGACATTTTGAAATTGCTGCCGTTACTGCCGATAAGACTTCCATGAGCTCTAACACCTCTGTCTTTTTTTCTGGAGTAATGTAATTTGATGTATACATGTAGATTGGAAATACACTAATCATTTGAAAAAGACCCTCCAGAAAATAACACTCTAAATGTAAAAGTTGTGCATGTATACTTGTAGATTGGAAATACACTAAACATTTGAAAAAGTCCCTCCAGAAAATATCACTCTAAATGTACAAGTTGTGTTCGAAATAAGGGTATTGAAGCCCACAGCATTCATCAATATTTCGTTTCATTGACTATCTGAAAGTTCTGCCATTATTGGGGATTAGTCGGCCATGAGCTCTAGCACCTCTGTCTTTTATTCTGGAGAAATGTAATTCGAAGTATCCTTGTAGATCGGAACAACACTGAAAATTCCAGAAAGTCCCTCCAGAAAATATCATTCTAATTGTACAAGTTGTGTTCGAAATAAGGGTATCGAAACCCACAGCACTCATCAACATTTCGGTTCACTGACATTTTGAAATTGCTGCCGTTACTGCCGATAAGACTTCCATGAGCTCTAACACCTCTGTCTTTTATTCTGGAGTAATGTAATTTGATGTATACTTGTTGATTGGAAATACACTAATCATTTGAAAAAGACCCTCCAGAAAATAACACTCTAAATGTAAAAGTTGTGTTCGAAATAAGGGTATTGAAGCCCACAGCATTCATCAATATTTCGTTTCATTGACTATCTGAAAGTTCTGCCATTACTGGGGATTAGTCGTCCATGAGCTCTAGCACCTCTGTCTTTTATTCTGGAGAAATGTAATTCGAAGTATCCTTGTAGATCGGAATAACACTGAAAATTCCAGAAAGTCCCTCCAGAAAATAATATTCTAATTGTACAAGTTGTGTTCGAAATAAGGGTATCGAAACCCACAGCACTCATCAACATTTCGGTTCACTGACATTTTGAAATTGCTGCCGTTACTGCCGATAAGACTTCCATGAGCTCTAACACCTCTGTCTTTTTTTCTGGAGTAATGTAATTTGATGTATACATGTAGATTGGAAATACACTAATCATTTGAAAAAGACCCTCCAGAAAATAACACTCTAAATGTAAAAGTTGTGTTCGAAATAAGGATATCGAAACCCACAGCACTCATCAACATTTCGGTTCACTGACATTTTGGATTGCTGCCGTTACTGCCGATAATTCTTCCATGAGCTCTAACACCTCTGATTTTTTTCTGGAGTAATGTAATTTGATGTATACTTGTTGATTGGAGATACACTAAACATTTGAAAAAGTCCCTCCAGAAAATATCACTCTAAATGTACAAGTTGTGTTCGAAATAAGGGTATCGAAGCCCACAGCATTCATCAATATTTCGTTTCATTGACTATCTGAAAGTTCGGCCGTTACTGGCGATTAGTCGTCCATGAGCTTTAGGACCTCTGTCATTTATTCTGGAGTAACGCAATATGATTTATACTTGTAGATCAGAACATCACTAAAAATTCGAGAAAGTCCTTACAGATAATATTATTCTACAAGTACAATTTGTGTTCCAAATTAAAGGTATTAAAGCCTTCAGCACTGATCAACATTTCGGTACACTGAGTTCTTGAAATGGTTGCCGTTACGAGCGATAAGTCTTCCATGAGCTCTAGCACCTCTGTCTTTTATTCTGGAGTAATGTTATTCGATGTATACTTGTAGATCGGAACAACACTAAAAATTCGAGAAAGTCCTCACAGATAATATTATTCTACAAGTACAATTTGTGTTCCAAATTAAAGGTATTGAAGCCTTCAGCACTGATCAACATTTCGGTTCATTGAGTTTTTTAAATTCCTGCCGTTACTGGCGATAAATCTTCCATGAGCTTTAGGACCTCTGTCATTTATTCTGGAGTAACGCAATATGATTTATACTTGTAGATCAGAACAACACTAAAAATTCAAGAAAGTCCTTACAGATAATATTATTCTACAAGTACAATTTGTGTTCCAAATTAAAGGTATTGAAGCTCTCAGCACTGATCAACATTTCGGTTCACTGAGTTCTTGAAATGGTTGCCGTTACTGGCGATAAGTCTTCCATGAGCTCTAGCACCTCTGTGTTTAATTCTGGAGTAATGTAATTCGATGTATACTAGTGGATCAAAACAACACTGAAAATTCCAGAAAGCCCCTCCAGAAAACATCACTCTAAATGTACAAGTTGTGTTCGAAATAAGGGTATTGAAGCCCACAGCACTCATCAACATTTCGGTTCATTGACATTCTTAAAGTTCTGCCGTTACTGGCGATTAGTCGTCCATAGCTTTAGGACCTTTTTCATTTATTCTGGTGTAAGTCCTTACAGATATAATTATTCTACAAGTACAATTTGTGTTCCAAATTAAAGGTATTGAAGCCCACAGCACTCATCAACATTTCCGTTCATTGACATTCTGAAAGTTCTGCCGTTACTGGGGATTAGTCGTCCATAGCTTTAGGACCTTTTTCATTTATTCTGGAGTAATGCATGATGATTTATACTTGTAGATCAGAACAACACTAAAAATTCGAGAATGTCCTTACAGATAATATTATTCTACAAGTACAATTTGTGTTCCAAATTAAAGGTATTGAAGCCCTCAGCACTGATCAACATTTCGGTTCACTGAGTTCTTGAAATGGCTGCCGTTACTGGCGATAAGTCTTCCATGAGCTCCAGCATCTCTGTCTTTTATTCTGGAGTAATGTGATTCGATGTATACTTGTAGATCGGAAAACCACTGAAAATTCCAGAAAGTCCCTCCAGAAAATAACACTCTAAATGTTAAAGTTGTGTTCGAAATAAGGATATCGAAACCCACGGCACTCATCAACATTTCGGTTCACTGATATTTTGAAATTGCTGCCGTTACTGCCGATAAGTCTTCCATGAGCTCTAACACCTCTGTCTTTTATTCTGGAGTAATGTAATTTGATGTATACTTGTTGATTGGGAATACACTAAATATTTGAAAAAGACCCTCCAGAAAATAACACTCTAAATGTAAAAGTTGTGTTCGAAATAAGGATATCGAAACCCACAGCACTCATCAACATTTCGGTTCACTGACATTTTGAAATTGCTGCCGTTACTGGCGATAATTCTTCCATGAGCTCAAACACCTCTGATTTTTTTCTGGAGTAATGTAATTTGATGTATACTTGTTGATTGGGAATACACTAAACATTGAAAAAGTCCCTCCAGAAAATATCACTCTAAATGTACAAGTTGTGTTCGAAATAAGGGTATTGAAGCCCACAGCATTCATCAATATTTCGTTTCATTGACTATCTGAAAGTTCAGCCATTACTGGGGATTAGTCGTCCATGAGCTCTAGCACCTCTGTCTTTTATTCTGGAGAAATGTAATTCGAAGTATACTTGTAGATCGGAACAACACTGAAAATTCTAGAAAGTCCCTCCAGAAAATAATACTCTAATTGTACAAGTTGTGTTCGAAATAAGGGTATTGAAACCCACAGCACTCATCAACATTTCGGTTCACTGACATTTTGAAATTGCTGCCGTTACTGCCGATAAGAATTCCATGAGCTCTAACACCTCTGTCTTTTATTCTGGAGTAATGTAATTGGATGTATACTTTTTGATTGGAAATACACTAAACGTTTGAAAACGTCCCTCCAGAAAATATCACTCTAAATGTACTAGTTGTGTTCGAAATAAGGGTATTGAAGCCCACAGCACTTATTAACTTTTCGGTTCATTGACATTCTGAAAGTTCTGCCGTTACTGGGGATTAGTCGTCCATGAGCTTTAGAACCTCTGTCATTTATTCTTGAGTAATGCAATATGATTTAGACTTATTCTATATATATATTATTCTATAACTACAAGTTGTGTTCGAAATAAGAGTACTGAAGCCCACAGCACTTATCAACATTTCGGTTCATTGATATTCTGAAAGTTCTGCCGTTACTGGGGATTAGTCGTCCATGAGCTCCAACACCTCTGTCTTTTATTCTGGAGTAATGTAATTTGATGTATACTTGTAGATTGGAAATACACTAAACATTTGAAAAAGTCCCTCCAGAAAATATCACTCTAAATGTACAAGTTGTGCTCGAAATAGGGGTATTGAAGCCCACAGCACTCATCAACATTTCGGTTCACTGACATTCTGAAAGTTCTGCCGTTACTAGCGATTAGTCGTCCATGAGGTTTAGGACCTGTTTCATTTATTCTGCAGTAATGCAATATGATTTATACTTGTAGATCGGAACAACACTGAAAATTCCAGAAAGTCCCTCCAGAAAATATCACTCTAATTGTACAAGTTGTGTACGAAATAAGGGTATCGAAACCCACAGCACTCATCAACATTTCGGTTCACTGACATTTTGAAATTGCTGCCGTTACTGCCGATAATTCTTCCATGAGCTCTAACACCTCTGATTTTTTTCTGGAGTAATGTAATTTGATGTATACTTGTTGTTTGGAAATACACTAAACATTTGAAAAAGTCCTTCCAGAAAATATCACCCTAAATGTACAAGTTGTGTTCGAAATAAGGGTATTGATGCCTACAGCATTCATCAATATTTCGTTTCATTGACTACCTGAAAGTTCTGCCATTACTGGGGATTAGTCGTCCATGAGCTCTAGCAACTCTGTCTTTTATTCTGGAGTAATGTAATTCGAAGTACACTTGTAGATCGGAACAACACTGAAAATTCCAGAAAGTTTCTCCAGAAAATATCACTCTAATTGTACAAGTTGTGTTCAAAATAAGGGTATCGAAACCCACAGCACTCATCAACATTTCGGTTCACTGACATTTTGAAATTGCTGCCGTTACTACCGATAAGTCTTCCATGAGCTCTAACACCTCTGTCTTCTATTCTGGAGTAATGTAATTTGATGTATACTTGTAGATTGGAAACACACTAATCATTTGAAAAAGTCCCTCCAGAAAATATCTAAATGTAAAAGTTGTGTTCGAAATAAGGATACCGAAACCCACAGCACTCATCAACATTTCTGTTCACTGACATTTTGAAATTGCTGCCGTTACTGCCGATAAGACTTCCTTGAGCTCTAACACCTCTGTCTTTTATTCTGGAGTAATGTAATTTCATGTATACTTGTTGATTGGAAATACACTAATAATTTGAAAAAGACCCTCCAGAAAATAACACTCTAAATGTAAAAGTTGTGTTCGAAATAAGGATATGGAAACCCACAGCACTCATCAACATTTCGGTTCACTGAATTTTGAAATTGCTGCCGTTACTGCCGATAAGTCTTCCATGAGCTCTAACACCTCTGTCTTTTATTCTGGAGTAATGTAATTTGATGTATACTTGTTGATTGGGAATACACTGAACATTTGATAAAGTCCCTCCAGAAAATATCACTCTAAATGTACAAGTTGTGTTCGAAATAAGGATATCGAAACCCATAGCACTCATCAACATTTCGATTCACTGACATTTTGAAATTGCTGCCGTTACTGGCGATAATTCTTCCATGAGCTCTAACACCTCTGATTTTTTTCTGGAGTAATGTAATTTGATGTATACTAGTTGATTGGGAATACACTAAACATTTGGAAAAGTTCCTCCAGAAATTATCACTCTAATCGTACAAGTTGTGTTCGAAATGAGGATACCGAAACCCACAGCACTCATCAACATTTCTGTTCACTGACATTTTGAAATTGCTGCCGTTACTGGCGACAAGTCTTCCATGAGCTTTAGGACCTCTGTCATTTATTCTGGAGTAACGCAATATGATTTATACTTGTAGATCAGAACAACACTAAAAATTCGAGAAAGTCCTTACAGATAATATTATTCTACAAGTACAATTTGTGTTTCAAATTAAAGGTATTAAAGCCTTCAGCACTGATCAACATTTCGGTACACTGAGTTCTTGAAATGGTTGCCGTTACTGGCGATAAGTCTTCCATGAGCTCTAGCACCTCTGTCTTTTATTCTGGAGTAATGTAATTTGATGTACACTTGTAGATTGGAAATACACTAATCATTTGAAAAAGACCCTCCAGAAAATAACACTCTAAATGTAAAAGTTGTGTTCGAAATAAGGATATCGAAACCCACAGCACTCATCAACATTTCGGTTCACTGTTATTTTGAAATTGCTGCCGTTACTGGCGATAATTCTTCCATGAGCTCTAACACCTCTGATTTTTTTGCTGGGGTAATGTAATTTGATGTATACTTGTTGATTGGGAATACACTAAACATTTGAAAAAGTCCCTCCAGAAAATTTCACTCTAAATGTACAAGTTGTGTTCGAAATAAGTGTATTGAAGCCCACAGCATTCATCAATATTTCGTTTCATTGACTATCTGAAAGTTCTGCCATTACTGGGGATTAGTCGTCCATGAGCTCTAGCACCTCTGTCTTTTATTCTGGAGAAATGTAATTCGAAGTATCCTTGTAGATCGGAACAACACTGAAAATTCCAGAAAGTCCCTCCAGAAAATATCACTCTAATTGTACAAGTTGTATTCGAAATAAGGGTATTGAAGCCCTCAGGACTCATCAACATTTCGGTTCATTGACATTCTGAAAGTTCTGCCGTTACTGGCGATTAGTCGTCCATGAGCTTTAGGACCTTTGGGTATTGAAGCCCACAGCACTCATCAACATTTCGGTTCATTGATTTCTTGAAATGGCTGCCGTTACTGGCGATAAGTCTTCCATGAGCTCCAACACCTCTGTCTTTTATTCTGGAATAATGTAATTTGATGTATACTTGTAGATTGGAAATACACTAAACATTTGAAAAAGTCCCTCCAGAAAATATCACTCTAAATGTACAAGTTGTGCTCGAAATAAGGGTATTGAAGCCCACAGCACTCATCAACATTTCGGTTCACTGACATTCTGAAAGTTCTGCCGTTACTAGCGATTAGTCGTCCATGAGCTTTAGGACCTTTTCCATTTATTCTGCAGTAATGCAATATGATTTATACTTGTAGATCGGAACAACACTGAAAATTCCAGAAAGTCCCTCCAGAAAATATCACTCTAATTGTACAAGTTGTGTTCGAAATAAGGGTATCGAAACCCACAGCACTCATCAACATTTCGGTTCACTGACATTTTGTAATTGCTGCCGTTACTGCCGATAATTCTTCCATGAGCTCTAACACCTCTGATTTTTTTCTGGAGTAATGTAATTTGATGTATACTTGTTGATTGGAAATACACTAAACATTTGAAAAAGTCCTTCCAGAAAATATCACTCTAAATGTACAAGTTGTGTTCGAAATAAGGGTATTGAAGCCTACAGCATTCATCAATATTTCGTTTCATTGACTATCTGAAAGTTCTGCCATTACTGGGGATTAGTCGTCCATGAGCTCTAGCAACTCTGTCTTTTATTCTGGAGTAATGTAATTCGAAGTATACTTGTAGATCGGAACAACACTGAAAATTCCAGAAAGTCCCTCCAGAAAATATCACTCTAATTGTACAAGTTGTGTTCGAAATAAGGGTATCGAAACCCACAGCACTCATCAACATTTCGGTTCACTGACATTTTGAAATTGCTGCCGTTACTGCCGATAAGTCTTCCATGAGCTCTAACACCTCTGTCTTTTATTCTGGAGTAATGTAATTTGATGTATACTTGTAGATTGGAAACACACTAATCATTTGAAAAAGACCCTCCAGAAAATAACACTCTAAATGTAAAAGTTGTGTTCGAAATAAGGATATCGAAACCCACAGCACTCATCAACATTTCGGTTCACTGACATTTTGAAATTGCTGCCGTTACTGCCGATAATTCTTCCATGAGCTCTAACACCTCTGATTTTTTTCTGGAGTAATGTAATTTGATGTATACTTGTTGATTGGGAATACACTAAACATTTGGAAAAGTTCCTCCAGAAATTATCACTCTAATCGTACAAGTTGTGTTCGAAATAAGGATACCGAAACCCACAGCACTCATCAACATTTCTGTTCACTGACATTTTGAAATTGCTGCCGTTACTGGCGATAAGTCTTCCATGAGCTTTAGGACCTCTGTCATTTATTCTGGAGTAACGCAATGTGATTTATACTTGTAGATCAGAACAACACTAAAAATTCGAGAAAGTCCTTACAGATAATATTATTCTACAAGTACAATTTGTGTTCCAAATTAAAGGAATTGAAGCCCTCAGCACTGATCAACATTTCGGTTCACTGAGTTCTTGAAATGGCTGCCGTTACTGGCAATAAGTCTTCCATGAGCTCCAGCACCTCTGTCATTTATTCTGGAGTAATGTGATTCGATGTATACTTGTAGATCGGAACAACACTGAAAATTCCAGAAAGTCCCTCCAGAAAATAACACTCTAAATGTTAATGTTGTGTTCGAAATAAGGATAGCGAATCCCACAGCATTCATCAACATTTCGGTTCACTGATATTTTGAAATTGCTGCCGTTACTGCCGATAAGACTTCCATGAGCTCTAACACCTCTGTCTTTTATTCTGGAGTAATGTAATTTGATGTATACTTGTTGATTGGGAATACACTAAACATTTGAAAAAGACTCTCCAGAAAATAACACTCTAAATGTAAAAGTTGTGTTCGAAATAAGGATACCGAAACCCACAGCACTCATCAACATTTCTGTTCACTGACATTTTGAAATTGCTGCCGTTACTGCCGATAAGACTTCCTTGAGCTCTAACACCTCTGTCTTTTATTCTGGAGTAATGTAATTTCATGTATACTTGTTGATTGGAAATACACTAATCATTTGAAAAAGACCCTCCACAAAATAACACTCTAAATGTAAAAGTTGTGTTCGAAATAAGGATATCGAAACCCACAGCACTCATCAACATTTCGGTTCACTGAATTTTGAAATTGCTGCCGTTACTGCCGATAAGTCTTCCATGAGCTCTAACACCTCTGTCTTTTATTCTGGAGTAATGTAATTTGATGTATACTTGTTGATTGGGAATACACTGAACATTTGATAAAGTCCCTCCAGAAAATATCACTCTAAATGTACAAGTTGTGTTCGAAATAAGGATATCGAAACCCATAGCACTCATCAACATTTCGATTCACTGACATTTTGAAATTGCTGCCGTTACTGGCGATAATTCTTCCATGAGCTCTAACACCTCTGATTTTTTTCTGGAGTAATGTAATTTGATGTATACTTGTTGATTGGGAATACACTAAACATTTGGAAAAGTTCCTCCAGAAATTATCACTCTAATCGTACAAGTTGTGTTCGAAATGAGGATACCGAAACCCACAGCACTCATCAACATTTCTGTTCACTGACATTTTGAAATTGCTGCCGTTACTGGCGACAAGTCTTCCATGAGCTTTAGGACCTCTGTCATTTATTCTGGAGTAACGCAATATGATTTATACTTGTAGATCAGAACAACACTAAAAATTCGAGAAAGTCCTTACAGATAATATTATTCTACAAGTACAATTTGTGTTTCAAATTAAAGGTATTAAAGCCTTCAGCACTGATCAACATTTCGGTACACTGAGTTCTTGAAATGGTTGCCGTTACTGGCGATAAGTCTTCCATGAGCTCTAGCACCTCTGTCTTTTATTCTGGAGTAATGTAATTTGATGTACACTTGTAGATTGGAAATACACTAAACATTTGAAAAAGACCCTCCAGAAAATAACACTCTAAATGTAAAAGTTCTGTTCGAAATAAGGATATCGAAACCCACAGCACTCATCAACATTTCGGTTCACTGTTATTTTGAAATTGCTGCCGTTACTGGCGATAATTCTTCCATGAGCTCTAACACCTCTGATTTTTTTGCTGGGGTAATGTAATTTGATGTATACTTGTTGATTGGGAATACACTAAACATTTGAAAAAGTCCCTCCAGAAAATTTCACTCTAAATGTACAAGTTGTGTTCGAAATAAGTGTATTGAAGCCCACAGCATTCATCAATATTTCGTTTCATTGACTATCTGAAAGTTCTGCCATTACTGGGGATTAGTCGTCCATGAGCTCTAGCACCTCTGTCTTTTATTCTGGAGAAATGTAATTCGAAGTATGCTTGTAGATCGGAACAACACTGAAAATTCCAGAAAGTCCCTCCAGAAAATATCACTCTAATTGTACAAGTTGTATTCGAAATAAGGGTATTGAAGCCCTCAGGACTCATCAACATTTCGGTTCATTGACATTCTGAAAGTTCTGCCGTTACTGGCGATTAGTCGTCCATGAGCTTTAGGACCTTTGGGTATTGAAGCCCACAGCACTCATCAACATTTCGGTTCATTGATTTCTTGAAATGGCTGCCGTTACTGGCGATAAGTCTTCCATGAGCTCCAACACCTCTGTCTTTTATTCTGGAATAATGTAATTTGATGTATACTTGTAGATTGGAAATACACTAAACATTTGAAAAAGTCCCTCCAGAAAATATCACTCTAAATGTACAAGTTGTGCTCGAAATAAGGGTATTGAAGCCCACAGCACTCATCAACATTTCGGTTCACTGACATTCTGAAAGTTCTGCCGTTACTAGCGATTAGTCGTCCATGAGCTTTAGGACCTTTTCCATTTATTCTGCAGTAATGCAATATGATTTATACTTGTAGATCGGAACAACACTGAAAATTCCAGAAAGTCCCTCCAGAAAATATCACTCTAATTGTACAAGTTGTGTTCGAAATAAGGGTATCGAAACCCACAGCACTCATCAACATTTCGGTTCACTGACATTTTGTAATTGCTGCCGTTACTGCCGATAATTCTTCCATGAGCTCTAACACCTCTGATTTTTTTCTGGAGTAATGTAATTTGATGTATACTTGTTGATTGGAAATACACTAAACATTTGAAAAAGTCCTTCCAGAAAATATCACTCTAAATGTACAAGTTGTGTTCGAAATAAGGGTATTGAAGCCTACAGCATTCATCAATATTTCGTTTCATTGACTATCTGAAAGTTCTGCCATTACTGGGGATTAGTCGTCCATGAGCTCTAGCAGCTCTGTCTTTTATTCTGGAGTAATGTAATTCGAAGTATACTTGTAGATCGGAACAACACTGAAAATTCCAGAAAGTCCCTCCAGAAAATATCACTCTAATTGTACAAGTTGTGTTCGAAATAAGGGTATCGAAACCCACAGCACTCATCAACATTTCGGTTCACTGACATTTTGAAATTGCTGCCGTTACTGCCGATAAGTCTTCCATGAGCTCTAACACCTCTGTCTTTTATTCTGGAGTAATGTAATTTGATGTATACTTGTAGATTGGAAACACACTAATCATTTGAAAAAGACCCTCCAGAAAATAACACTCTAAATGTAAAAGTTGTGTTCGAAATAAGGATATCGAAACCCACAGCACTCATCAACATTTCGGTTCACTGACATTTTGAAATTGCTGCCGTTACTGCCGATAATTCTTCCATGAGCTCTAACACCTCTGATTTTTTTCTGGAGTAATGTAATTTGATGTATACTTGTTGATTGGGAATACACTAAACATTTGGAAAAGTTCCTCCAGAAATTATCACTCTAATCGTACAAGTTGTGTTCGAAATAAGGATACCGAAACCCACAGCACTCATCAACATTTCTGTTCACTGACATTTTGAAATTGCTGCCGTTACTGGCGATAAGTCTTCCATGAGCTTTAGGACCTCTGTCATTTATTCTGGAGTAACGCAATATGATTTATACTTGTAGATCAGAACAACACTAAAAATTCGAGAAAGTCCTTACAGATAATATTATTCTACAAGTACAATTTGTGTTCCAAATTAAAGGAATTGAAGCCCTCAGCACTGATCAACATTTCGGTTCACTGAGTTCTTGAAATGGCTGCCGTTACTGGCAATAAGTCTTCCATGAGCTCCAGCACCTCTGTCATTTATTCTGGAGTAATGTGATTCGATGTATACTTGTAGATCGGAACAACACTGAAAATTCCAGAAAGTCCCTCCAGAAAATAACACTCTAAATGTTAATGTTGTGTTCGAAATAAGGATAGCGAATCCCACAGCATTCATCAACATTTCGGTTCACTGATATTTTGAAATTGCTGCCGTTACTGCCGATAAGACTTCCATGAGCTCTAACACCTCTGTCTTTTATTCTGGAGTAATGTAATTTGATGTATACTTGTTGATTGGGAATACACTAAACATTTGAAAAAGACTCTCCAGAAAATAACACTCTAAATGTAAAAGTTGTGTTCGAAATAAGGATACCGAAACCCACAGCACTCATCAACATTTCTGTTCACTGACATTTTGAAATTGCTGCCGTTACTGCCGATAAGACTTCCTTGAGCTCTAACACCTCTGTCTTTTATTCTGGAGTAATGTAATTTCATGTATACTTGTTGATTGGAAATACACTAATCATTTGAAAAAGACCCTCCACAAAATAACACTCTAAATGTAAAAGTTGTGTTCGAAATAAGGATATCGAAACCCACAGCACTCATCAACATTTCGGTTCACTGAATTTTGAAATTGCTGCCGTTACTGCCGATAAGTCTTCCATGAGCTCTAACACCTCTGTCTTTTATTCTGGAGTAATGTAATTTGATGTATACTTGTTGATTGGGAATAGACTGAACATTTGATAAAGTCCCTCCAGAAAATATCACTCTAAATGTACAAGTTGTGTTCGAAATAAGGATATCGAAACCCATAGCACTCATCAACATTTCGATTCACTGACATTTTGAAATTGCTGCCGTTACTGGCGATAATTCTTCCATGAGCTCTAACACCTCTGATTTTTTTCTGGAGTAATGTAATTTGATGTATACTTGTTGATTGGGAATACACTAAACATTTGGAAAAGTTCCTCCAGAAATTATCACTCTAATCGTACAAGTTGTGTTCGAAATAAGGATACCGAAACCCACAGCACTCATCAACATTTCTGTTCACTGACATTTTGAAATTGCTGCCGTTACTGGCGATAAGTCTTCCATGAGCTTTAGGACCTCTGTCATTTATTCTGGAGTAACGCAATATGATTTATACTTGTAGATCAGAACAACACTAAAAATTCGAGAAAGTCCTTACAGATAATATTATTCTACAAGTACAATTTGTGTTTCAAATTAAAGGTATTAAAGCCTTCAGCACTGATCAACATTTCGGTACACTGAGTTCTTGAAATGGTTGCCGTTACTGGCGATAAGTCTTCCATGAGCTCTAGCACCTCTGTCTTTTATTCTGGAGTAATGTAATTTGATGTATACTTGTAGATTGGAAATACACTAATCATTTGAAAAAGACCCTCCAGAAAATAACACTCTAATTGTACAAGTTGTGTTCGAAATAAGGATATCAAAATCCACAGCACTCATCAACATTTCGGTTCACTGACATTTTGAAATTGCTGCCGTTACTGGCGATAATTCTTCCATGAGCTCTAACACCTCTGAGTTTTTCTGGAGTAATGTAATTTGATGTTTACTTGTTGATTGGGAATACACTAAACATTTGAAAAAGTCCCTCCAGAAAATATCACTCTAAATGTACAAGTTGTGTTCGAAATAAGGGTATTGAAGCCCTCAGCATTCATCAATATTTCGTTTCATTGACTATCTGAAAGTTCTGCCATTACTGGGGATTAGTCGTCCATGAGCTCTAGCACCTCTGTCTTTTATTCTGGAGAAATGTAATTCGAAGTATCCTTGTAGATCGGAACAACACTGAAAATTCCAGAAAGTCCCTCCAGAAAATATCACTCTAATTGTACAAGTTGTGTTCGAAATAAGGATATCGAAACCCACAGCACTCGGCAACATTTCGGTTCACTGACATTTTGAAATTGCTGCCGTTACTGGCGATAATTCTTCCATGAGCTCTAACACCTCTGTTTTTTTTGCTGGGGTAATGAAATTTGATGTATACATGTTGATTGGGAATACACTAAACATTTGAAAAAGTCCCTCCAGAAAATATCACTCTAAATGTACAAGTTGTGTTCGAAATAAGTGTATTGAAGCCCACAGCATTCATCAATATTTCGTTTCATTGACTATCTGAAAGTTCTGCCATTACTGGGGATTAGTCGTCCATGAGCTCTAGCACCTCTGTCTTTTATTCTGGAGAAATGTAATTCGAAGTATGCTTGTAGATCGGAACAACACTGAAAATTCCAGAAAGTCCCTCCAGAAAATATCACTCTAATTTTACAAGTTGTGTTCGAAATAAGGGTATCGAAACCCACAGCACTCATCAACATTTCGATTCACTGATATTTTGAAATTGCTGCCGTTACTGGCGATAAGTCTTCCATGAGCTCTAACACCTTTGTCTTTAATTCTGGAGTAATGTAATTTGATTTATACTTGTAGATCAGAACAACACTAAAAATTCGAGAAAGTCCTTACAGATAATATTATTCTACAAGTACAATTTGTGTTTCAAATTAAAGGTATTAAAGCCTTCAGCACTGATCAACATTTCGGTACACTGAGTTCTTGAAATGGTTGCCGTTACTGGCGATAAGTCTTCCATGAGCTCTAGCACCTCTGTCTTTTATTCTGGAGTAATGTAATTTGATGTATACTTGTAGATTGGAAATACACTAATCATTTGAAAAAGACCCTCCAGAAAATAACACTCTAAATGTAAAAGTTGTGTTCGAAATAAGGATATCGAAACCCACAGCACTCATCAACATTTCGGTTCACTGACATTTTGAAATTGCTGCCGTTACTGGCGATAATTCTTCCATGAGCTCTAACACCTCTGATTTTTTTGCTGGGGTAATGTAATTTGATGTATACTTGTTGATTGGGAATACACTAAACATTTGAAAAAGTCCCTCCAGAAAATTTCACTCTAAATGTACAAGTTGTGTTCGAAATAAGTGTATTGAAGCCCACAGCATTCATCAATATTTCGTTTCATTGACTATCTGAAAGTTCTGTCATTACTGGGGATTAGTCGTCCATGAGCTCTAGCACCTCTGTCTTTTATTCTGGAGAAATGTAATTCGAAGTATCCTTGTAGATCGGAACAACACTGAAAATTCCAGAAAGTCCCTCCAGAAAATATCACTCTAATTGTACAAGTTGTGTTCGAAATAAGGATATCAAAATCCACAGCACTCATCAACATTTCGGTTCACTGACATTTTGAAATTGCTGCCGTTACTGGCGATAATTCTTCCATGAGCTCTAACACCTCTGAGTTTTTTCTGGAGTAATGTAATTTGATGTTTACTTGTTGATTGGGAATACACTAAACATTTGAAAAAGTCCCTCCAGAAAATATCACTCTAAATGTACAAGTTGTGTTCGAAATAAGGGTATTGAAGCCCTCAGCATTCATCAATATTTCGTTTCATTGACTATCTGAAAGTTCTGCCATTACTGGGGATTAGTCGTCCATGAGCTCTAGCACCTCTGTCTTTTATTCTGGAGAAATGTAATTCGAAGTATCCTTGTAGATCGGAACAACACTGAAAATTCCAGAAAGTCCCTCCAGAAAATATCACTCTAATTGTACAAGTTGTGTTCGAAATAAGGATATCGAAACCCACAGCACTCGGCAACATTTCGGTTCACTGACATTTTGAAATTGCTGCCGTTACTGGCGATAATTCTTCCATGAGCTCTAACACCTCTGTTTTTTTTGCTGGGGTAATGAAATTTGATGTATACATGTTGATTGGGAATACACTAAACATTTGAAAAAGTCCCTCCAGAAAATATCACTCTAAATGTACAAGTTGTGTTCGAAATAAGTGTATTGAAGCCCACAGCATTCATCAATATTTCGTTTCATTGACTATCTGAAAGTTCTGCCATTACTGGGGATTAGTCGTCCATGAGCTCTAGCACCTCTGTCTTTTATTCTGGAGAAATGTAATTCGAAGTATGCTTGTAGATCGGAACAACACTGAAAATTCCAGAAAGTCCCTCCAGAAAATATCACTCTAATTTTACAAGTTGTGTTCGAAATAAGGGTATCGAAACCCACAGCACTCATCAACATTTCGATTCACTGATATTTTGAAATTGCTGCCGTTACTGGCGATAAGTCTTCCATGAGCTCTAACACCTTTGTCTTTAATTCTGGAGTAATGTAATTTGATTTATACTTGTAGATCAGAACAACACTAAAAATTCGAGAAAGTCCTTACAGATAATATTATTCTACAAGTACAATTTGTGTTTCAAATTAAAGGTATTAAAGCCTTCAGCACTGATCAACATTTCGGTACACTGAGTTCTTGAAATGGTTGCCGTTACTGGCGATAAGTCTTCCATGAGCTCTAGCACCTCTGTCTTTTATTCTGGAGTAATGTAATTTGATGTATACTTGTAGATTGGAAATACACTAATCATTTGAAAAAGACCCTCCAGAAAATAACACTCTAAATGTAAAAGTTGTGTTCGAAATAAGGATATCGAAACCCACAGCACTCATCAACATTTCGGTTCACTGACATTTTGAAATTGCTGCCGTTACTGGCGATAATTCTTCCATGAGCTCTAACACCTCTGATTTTTTTGCTGGGGTAATGTAATTTGATGTATACTTGTTGATTGGGAATACACTAAACATTTGAAAAAGTCCCTCCAGAAAATTTCACTCTAAATGTACAAGTTGTGTTCGAAATAAGTGTATTGAAGCCCACAGCATTCATCAATATTTCGTTTCATTGACTATCTGAAAGTTCTGTCATTACTGGGGATTAGTCGTCCATGAGCTCTAGCACCTCTGTCTTTTATTCTGGAGAAATGTAATTCGAAGTATCCTTGTAGATCGGAACAACACTGAAAATTCCAGAAAGTCCCTCCAGAAAATATCACTCTAATTGTACAAGTTGTGTTCGAAATAAGGATATCAAAATCCACAGCACTCATCAACATTTCGGTTCACTGACATTTTGAAATTGCTGCCGTTACTGGCGATAATTCTTCCATGAGCTCTAACACCTCTGAGTTTTTTCTGGAGTAATGTAATTTGATGTTTACTTGTTGATTGGGAATACACTAAACATTTGAAAAAGTCCCTCCAGAAAATATCACTCTAAATGTACAAGTTGTGTTCGAAATAAGGGTATTGAAGCCCTCAGCATTCATCAATATTTCGTTTCATTGACTATCTGAAAGTTCTGCCATTACTGGGGATTAGTCGTCCATGAGCTCTAGCACCTCTGTCTTTTATTCTGGAGAAATGTAATTCGAAGTATCCTTGTAGATCGGAACAACACTGAAAATTCCAGAAAGTCCCTCCAGAAAATATCACTCTAATTGTACAAGTTGTGTTCGAAATAAGGATATCGAAACCCACAGCACTCGGCAACATTTCGGTTCACTGACATTTTGAAATTGCTGCCGTTACTGGCGATAATTCTTCCATGAGCTCTAACACCTCTGTTTTTTTTGCTGGGGTAATGAAATTTGATGTATACATGTTGATTGGGAATACACTAAACATTTGAAAAAGTCCCTCCAGAAAATATCACTCTAAATGTACAAGTTGTGTTCGAAATAAGTGTATTGAAGCCCACAGCATTCATCAATATTTCGTTTCATTGACTATCTGAAAGTTCTGCCATTACTGGGGATTAGTCGTCCATGAGCTCTAGCACCTCTGTCTTTTATTCTGGAGAAATGTAATTCGAAGTATGCTTGTAGATCGGAACAACACTGAAAATTCCAGAAAGTCCCTCCAGAAAATATCACTCTAATTTTACAAGTTGTGTTCGAAATAAGGGTATCGAAACCCACAGCACTCATCAACATTTCGATTCACTGATATTTTGAAATTGCTGCCGTTACTGGCGATAAGTCTTCCATGAGCTCTAACACCTTTGTCTTTAATTCTGGAGTAATGTAATTTGATGTATACTTGTAGATTGGAAATACACTAATCATTTGAAAAAATCCCTCCAGCAAATATCACTCTAAATGTACAAGTGGTGTTCGAAATAAGGATATGGAAACCCACAGCACTCATCATCATTTCGGTTCTTTGACATTCTGAAAGTTCGGCCGTTACTGGCGATTAGTCGTCCATGAGCTTTAGGACCTCTGTCATTTATTCTGGAGTAACGCAATATGATTTATACTTGTAGATCAGAACAACACTGAAAATTCGAGAAAGTCCTTACAGATAATATTATTCTACAAGTACAATTTGTGTTCCAAATTAAAGGTATTAAAGCCTTCAGCACTGATCAACATTTCGGTAAACTGAGTTCTTGAAATGGTTGCCGTTACTGGCGATAAGTCTTCCATGAGCTCTAGCACCTCTGTGTTTTATTCTGGAGTAATGTAATTCGATGTATACTAGTGGATCGGAACAACACTGAAAATTCCAGAAAGCCCCTCCAGAAAACATCACTCTAAATGTACAAGTTGTGTTCGAAATAAGGGTATTGAAGCCCAGAGCACTCATCAACATTTCGGTTCATTGACATTCTGAAAGTTCTGCCGTTACTGGCGATTAGTCGTCCATAGCTTTAGGACCTTATTCATTTATTCTGGAGTAAGTCCTTACAGATATAATTATTCTACAAGTACAATTTGTGTTCCAAATTAAAGGTATTGAAGCCCACAGCACTCATCAACATTTCCGTTCATTGACATTCTGAAAGTTCTGCCGTTACTGGGGATTAGTCGTCCATAGCTTTAGGACCTTATTCATTTATTCTGGAGTAAGTCCTTACAGATATAATTATTCTACAAGTACAATTTGTGTTCCAAATTAAAGGTATTGAAGCCCACAGCACTCATCAACATTTCCGTTCATTGACATTCTGAAAGTTCTGCCGTTACTGGGGATTAGTCGTCCATAGCTTTAGGACCTTTTTCATTTATTCTGGAGTAATGCAATATGATTTATACTTGTAGATCAGAACAACACTAAAAATTCGAGAAAGTCCTTACAGATAATATTATTCTACAAGTACAATTTGTGTTCCAAATTAAAGGTATTGAAGCCCTCAGCACTGATCAACATTTCGGTTCACTGAGTACTTGAAATGGCTGCCGTTACTGGCGATAAGTCTTCCATGAGCTCCAGCACCTCTGTCTTTTATTCTGGAGTAATGTGATTCGATGTATACTTGTAGATCGGAACAACACTGAAAATTCCAGAAAGTCCCTCCAGAAAATAACACTCTAAATGTTAAAGTTGTGTTCGAAATAAGGATATCGAAACCCACGGCACTCATCAACATTTCGGTTCACTGATATTTTGAAATTGCTGCCGTTACTGCCGATAAGTCTTCCATGAGCTCTAACACCTCTGTCTTTTATTCTGGAGTAATGTAATTTGATGTATACTTGTTGATTGGGAATACACTAAACATTTGAAAAAGACCCTCCAGAAAATAACACTCTAAATGTAAAAGTTGTGTTCGAAATAAGGATATCGAAACCCACAGCACTCATCAACATTTCGGTTCACGGACATTTTGAAATTGCTGCCGTTACTGGCGATAATTCTTCCATGAGCTCTAACACCTCTGATTTTTTTCTGGAGTAATGCAATATGATGTATACTTGTTGATTGGGAATACACTAAACATTTGAAAAAATCCCTCCAGAAAATATCACTCTAAATGTACAAGTTGTGTTCGAAATAAGGATATCGAAACCCACAGCACTCATCAACATTTCGGTTCACTGACATTTTGAAATTGCTGCCGTTACTGGCGATAATTCTTCCATGAGCTCTAACACCTCTGATTTTTTTCTGGAGTAATGCAATATGATGTATACTTGTTGATTGGGAATACACTAAACATTTGAAAAAGTCCCTCCAGAAAATATCACTCTAATTGTACAAGTTGTGTTCGAAATAAGGATATCGAAACCCACAGCACTCATCAACATTTCGGTTCACTGATATTTTGAAATTGCTGCCGTTACTGGCGATAATTCTTCCATGAGCTCTAACACCTCTGATTTTTTTGCTGGGGTAATGAAATTTTATGTATACTTGTTGATTGGGAATACACTAAACATTTGAAAAAGTCCCTCCAGAAAATATCACTCTAAATGTACAAGTTGTGTTCGAAATAAGTGTATTGAAGCCCACAGCATTCATCAATATTTCGTTTCATTGACTATCTGAAAGTTCTGCCATTACTGGGGATTAGTCGTCCATGAGCTCTAGCACCTCTGTCTTTTATTCTGGAGAAATGTAATTCGAAGTATGCTTGTAGATCGGAACAACACTGACAATTCCAGAAAGTCCCTCCAGAAAAGATCACTCTAATTGTACAAGTTGTGTTCGAAATAAGGGTATCGAAAGCCACAGCACTCATCAACATTTCGATTCACTGACATTTTGAAATTGCTGCCGTTACTGGCGATAAGTCTTCCATGAGCTCTAACACCTTTGTCTTTTATTCTGGAGTAATGTAATTTGATGTATACTTGTAGATTGGAAATACACTAATCATTTGAAAAAATCCCTCCAGCAAATATCACTCTAAATGTACAAGTTGTGTTCGAAATAAGGATATGGAAACCCACAGCACTCATCATCATTTCGGTTCTTTGACATTCTGAAAGTTCGGCCGTTACTGGCGATTAGTCGTCCATGAGCTTAAGGACCTTATTCATTTATTCTGGAGTAAGTCCTTATAGATATAATTATTCTACAAGTACAATTTGTGTTCCAAATTAAAGGTATTGAAGCCCACAGCACTCATCAACATTTCCGTTCATTGACATTCTGAAAGTTCTGCCGTTACTGGGGATTAGTCGTCCATAGCTTTAGGACCTTTTTCATTTATTCTGGAGTAATGCAATATGATTTATACTTGTAGATCAGAACAACACTAAAAATTCGAGAAAGTCCTTACAGATAATATTATTCTACAAGTACAATTTGTGTTCCAAATTAAAGGTATTGAAGCCCTCAGCACTGATCAACATTTCGGTTCACTGAGTACTTGAAATGGCTGCCGTTACTGGCGATAAGTCTTCCATGAGCTCCAGCACCTCTGTCTTTTATTCTGGAGTAATGTAATTCGATGTATACTTGTAGATCGGAACAACACTGAAAATTCCAGAAAGTCCCTCCATAAAATAACACTCTAAATGTTAAAGTTGTGTTCGAAATAAGGATATCGAAACCCACGGCACTCATCAACATTTCGGTTCATTGATATTTTGAAATTGCTGCCGTTACTGCCGATAAGTCTTCCATGAGCTCTAACACCTCTGTCTTTTATTCTGGAGTAATGTAATTTGATGTATACTTGTTGATTGGGAATACACTAAACATTTGAAAAAGACCCTCCAGAAAATAACACTCTAAATGTCAAAGTTGTGTTCGAAATAAGGATATCGAAACCCACAGCACTCATCAACATTTCGGTTCACTGACATTTTGAAATTGCTGCCGTTACTGCCGATAATTCTTCCGTTCATTGACATTCTGAAAGTTCTGCCGTTACTGGGGATTAGTCGTCCATAGCTTTAGGACCTTATTCATTTATTCTGGAGTAAGTCCTTACAGATATAATTATTCTACAAGTGCAATTTGTGTTCGAAATAAGGGTATTGAAGCCTACAGCATTCATCAATATTTCGTTTCATTGACTATCTGAAAGTTCTGCCATTACTGGGGATTAGTCGTCCATGAGCTCTAGCAACTCTGTCTTTTATACTGGAGTAATGTAATTCGAAGTATACTTGTAGATCGGAACAACACTGAAAATTCCAGAAAGTCCCTCCAGAAAATATCACTCTAATTGTACAAGTTGTGTTCGAAATAAGGGTATCGAAACCCACAGCACTCATCAACATTTCGGTTCACTGACATTTTGAAATTGCTGCCGTTACTGCCGATAAGTCTTCCATGAGCTCTAACACCTCTGTCTTTTATTCTGGAGTAATGTAATTTGATGTATACTTGTAGATTGGAAACACACTAATCATTTGAAAAAGACCCTCCAGAAAATAACACTCTAAATGTAAAAGTTGTGTTCGAAATAAGGATATCGAAACCCACAGCACTCATCAACATTTCGGTTCACTGACATTTTGATAGGGCTGCCATTACTGGCGATAAGTCTTCCATGAGCTCTAGCACCTCTGACTTTTATTCTGGAGTAATGTAATTTGATGTATACTTTTTGATTGGAAATACACTAAACGTTTGAAAAAGTCCCTCCAGAAAATATCACTCTAAATGTATTAGTTGTGTTCGAAATAAGGGTATTGAAGCCCACAGCACTTATTAACTTTTCGGTTCATTGACATTCTGAAAGTTCTGCCGTTACTGGGGATTAGTCGTCCATGAGCTTTAGAACCTCTGTCATTTATTCTTGAGTAATGCAATATGATTTAGACTTATTCTATATATATATTATTCTATAACTACAAGTTGTGTTCGAAATAAGAGTACTGAAGCCCACAGCACTTATCAACATTTCGGTTCACTGACATTTTGAAATTGCTGCCATTACTGGCGATAAGTCTTCAATGAGCTCTAGAACCTCTGTCGTTTATTCAGGAGTAATGTAATTCGATGTATACTTGTAGATCGGAAATACACTAAACATTTGAAAAAGTCCCTCCAGAAAATATCACTCTAAATGTACAAGTTGTGCTCGAAATAAGGGTATTGAAGCCCACAGCACTCATCAACATTTCGGTTCATTGACATTCTGAAAGATCTGCCGTTACTGGGGATTAGTCGTCCATAGCTTTAGGACCTTTTTCATTTATACTGGAATAATGCAATATGATTTATACTTGTAGATCGGAACAACACTGAAAATTCTAGAAAGCCCCTCCAGAAAATTTCACTCTAAATATACAAGTTGTGTTCGAAATAAGAGTATTGAAGCCCACAGCACTTATCAACATTTCGGTTCATTGACATTCTGAAAGTTCTGCCGTTACTGGCGATAAGTCGTCCATGAGCTTTAGGACCTCTGTCATTTATTCTGGAGTAATGCAATATGATTTAGACTTATTCTATATATATATAATTCTATAACTATGAGTTGTGTTCGAAATAAGAGTATTGAAGCCCACAGCACTTATATACATCTCGGTTCATTGACATTCTGAAAGTTCTGCCGTTACTGGGGATTAGTCGTCCATGAGCTCTAGCACCTCTGTCTTTTATTCTGGAGTAATGTAATTCGATGTATACTTGTAGATCGGAACAACACTGAAAATTCCAGAAAGCCCCTCCAGAAAATATCACTCTAAATGTACAATTTGTATTCGAAATAAGGTTATTGAAGCCCTCAGGACTCATCAATATTTCGTTTCATTGACTATCTGAAAGTTCTGCCATTACTTGGGATTAGTCGTCCATGAGCTCTAGCATCTCTGTCTTTTATACTGGAGTAATGTAATTCGAAGTATACTTGTAGATCGGAACAACACTGAAAATTCCAGAAAGTCCCTCCAGAAAATATCACTCTAATTGTACAAGTTGTGTTCGAAATAAGGGTATCGAAACCCACAGCACTCATCAACATTTCGGTTCACTGACATTTTGAAATTGCTGCCGTTACTGCCGATAAGTCTTCCATGAGCTCTAACACCTCTGTCTTTTATTCTGGAGTAATGTAATTTGATGTATACTTGTAGATTGGAAACACACTAATCATTTGAAAAAGACCCTCCAGAAAATAACACTCTAAATGTAAAAGTTGTGTTCGAAATAAGGATATCGAAACCCACAGCACTCATCAACATTTCGGTTCACTGACATTTTGATAGGGCTGCCATTACTGGCGATAAGTCTTCCATGAGCTCTAGCACCTCTGACTTTTATTCTGGAGTAATGTAATTTGATGTATACTTTTTGATTGGAAATACACTAAACGTTTGAAAAAGTCCCTCCAGAAAATATCACTCTAAATGTATTAGTTGTGTTCGAAATAAGGGTATTGAAGCCCACAGCACTTATTAACTTTTCGGTTCATTGACATTCTGAAAGTTCTGCCGTTACTGGGGATTAGTCGTCCATGAGCTTTAGAACCTCTGTCATTTATTCTTGAGTAATGCAATATGATTTAGACTTATTCTATATATATATTATTCTATAACTACAAGTTGTGTTCGAAATAAGAGTATTGAAGCCCACAGCACTTATATACATCTCGGTTCATTGACATTCTGAAAGTTCTGCCATTACTGGGGATTAGTCGTCCATGAGCTCTAGCAACTCTGTCTTTTATTCTGGAGTAATGTAATTCGAAGTATACTTGTAGATCGGAACAACACTGAAAATTCCAGAAAGCCCCTCCAGAAAATATCACTCTAATTGTACAAGTTGTGTTCGAAATAAGGGTATCGAAACCCACAGCACTCATCAACATTTCGGTTCACTGACATTTTGAAATTGCTGCCGTTACTGCCGATAAGTCTTCCATGAGCTCTAACACCTCTGTCTTTTATTCTGGAGTAATGTAATTTGATGTATACTTGTAGATTGGAAACACACTAATCATTTGAAAAAGACCCTCCAGGAAATAACACTCTAAATTTAAAAGTTGTGTTCGAAATAAGGATATCGAAACCCACAGCACTCATCAACATTTCGGTTCACTGACATTTTGATAGGGCTGCCATTACTGGCGATAAGTCTTCCATGAGCTCTAGCACCTCTGACTTTTATTCTGGAGTAATGTAATTTGATGTATACTTGTTGATTGGAAATACACTAAACATTTGAAAAAGTCCCTCCAGAAAATATCACTCTAAATGTACAAGTTGTGTTCGAAATAAGGATATTGAAGCCCACAGCACTCATCAACATTTCGGTTCATTGACATCCTGAAAGTTCTACCGTTACTGGGGATTAGTCGTCCATGAGCTTTAGGACCTCTGTCATTTATTCTGGAGTAATGCAATATGATTTAGACTTATTCTATATATATATATATATATATATATATAACTATCTATAACTAGAAGTTGTTGTTGAGACAACTAATGATTCTATGAATTGATTAGTTTCCTACTTTAATTTATAAATCTAACAAAAAAAAACAGGGGTGGCATCCTTTTTCTTATTTAGAGTGCTTAGGTAAAAATAAAGGAAAAAATGATAACTACATTTTTAAATCATAATGTTTTATAAGTTGTATATTTTTAATTTCTTTTTGTAAATGGTTTTAAAAAAAAGGTTAATGGGTTAGTAAACTATTATAATTTTTTGACAATAGATTAAATAAACCTCCTATAAGTTAATTTAGACAAAAAAATGTACTCTTGGCAAATGACAACAAACTATATGGTTATAAATATGGATTATAAAATTTCTGGCAACTCACGGCATCCTATATCCTCTTTTGTATTTTTCCTTCTTCGTCACTTTCTTCTCAGCCTTTTCTTCCTCCCATATACAAAATTTAACCTTCTCGGGACTTTTCTTTATTCTTCTTCCACGACAATCCTTCATATAAATGTGCTATCTTCCATCTTCTACGCTCCTTCTACGCTCTTCAAAACACCCGACACCTCCTCCAAGTTCCTCCAAAAACAGACTACACCTCCTCCAAGATGCTCTAAATCACACCACACCTCCTCCAAGATCCTACAAAACCCTACTACCACGAGTCGGCTCCTTCTGCCCTTCTCGGCATCTTTTCCCCTACCCAATGTCATCAGGTTTGTCTTTTCTTTTTCAATTAATCATATTCTTTTTTCTTACTTTTAATATCTTTTGCCAAGATGTACCTACATTTTTATTTATTTGTACTTACTATTTTTTTTCTACTATTTTTATAAAGAATAACAATTTCTTTTATTCTTTGTGACCCCCCCATTCTACACGTCACAATATATTGTTCTATAACTAGAAGTTGTGTTCGAAATAAGAGTATTGAAGCCCACAGCACTTATCAACATTTCCGTTCATTGACTTTCTGAAAGTTCTGCCGTTACTGGGGATTAGTCGTCCATAGCTTTAGGACCTTTTTCATTTATTCTGGAGTAATGCAATATGATTTATACTTGTAGATCAGAACAACACTAAAAATTCAAGAAAGTCCTTACAGATAATATTATTCTACAAGTACAATTTGTGTTCCAAATTAAAGGTATTGAAGCCCTCAGCACTGATCAACATTTCGGTTCACTGAGTTCTTGAAATGGTTGCCGTTACTGGCGATAAGTCTTCCATAAGCTCCAGCACCTCTGTCTTTTATTCTGGAGTAATGTGATTCGATGTATACTTGTAGATCGGAACAACACTGAAAATTCCAGAAAGTCCCTCCAGAAAATAACACTCTAAATGTAAAAGTTGTGTTCGAAATAAGGATATCGAAACCCACAGCACTCATCAACATTTCGGTTCACTGACATTTTGAAATTGCTGCCGTTACTGGCGATAATTCTTCCTTGAGCTCTAACACCTCTGATTTTTTTCTGGAGTAATGTAATTTGATGTATACTTGTTGATTGGGAATACACTAAACATTTGAAAAAGTCCCTCCAGAAAATATCACTCTAAATGTACAAGTTGTGCATGTATACTTGTAGATTGGAAATACACTAATCATTTGAAAGAGACTCTCCAGAAAATAACACTCTAAATGTAAAAGTTGTGTTCGAAATAAGGATATCGAAACCCACAGCACTCATCAACATTTCGGTTCACTGACATTTTGATAGGGCTGCCATTACTGGCGATAAGTCTTCCATGAGCTCTAGCACCTCTGACTTTTATTCTGGAGTAATGTAATTTGATGTATACTTGTTGATTGGAAATACACTAAACATTTGAAAAAGTCCCTCCAGAAAATATCACTCTAAATGTACAATTTGTGTTCCAAATTAAAGGTATTGAAGCCCTCAGCACTGATCAACATTTCGGTTCACTGACATTTTGAAATTGCTGCCGTTACTGGCGATAATTCTTCCATGAGCTCTAACACCTCTGATTTTTTTCTGGAGTAATGTAATTTGATGTATACTTGTTGATTGGGAATACACTAAACATTTGAAAAAGTCCCTCCAGAAAATATCACTCTAAATGTACAAGTTGTGTTCGAAATAAGGGTATTGAAGCCCACAGCATTCATCAATATTTCGTTTCATTGACTATCTGAAAGTTCTGCCATTACTGGGGATTAGTCGGCCATGAGCTCTAGCACCTCTGTCTTTTATTCTGGAGAAATGTAATTCGAAGTATCCTTGTAGATCGGAACAACACTGAAAATTCCAGAAAGTCCCTCCAGAAAATATCACTCTAATTGTACAAGTTGTGTTCGAAATAAGGGTATCGAAACCCACAGCACTCATCAACATTTCGGTTCACTGACATTTTGAAATTGCTGCCCTTACTGCCGATAAGACTTCCATGAGCTCTAACACCTCTGTCTTTTATTCTGGAGTAATGTAATTTGATGTATACTTGTTGATTGGAAATACACTAATCATTTGAAAAAGACCCTCCAGAAAATAACACTCTAAATGTAAAAGTTGTGTTCGAAATAAGGATATCGAAACCCACAGCACTCATCAACATTTCGGTTCACTGACATTTTGAAATTGCAGCCGTTACTGGCGATAATTCTTCCATGAGCTCTAACACCTCTGTCTTTTTTTCTGGAGTAATGTAATTTGATGTATACATGTAGATTGGAAATACACTAATCATTTGAAAAAGACCCTCCAGAAAATAACACTCTAAATGTAAAAGTTGTGCATGTATACTTGTTGATTGGGAATACACTAAACATTTGAAAAAGTCCCTCCAGAAAATATCACTCTAAATGTACAAGTTGTGTTCGAAATAAGGGTATTGAAGCCCACAGCATTCATCAATATTTCGTTTCATTGACTATCTGAAAGTTCTGCCATTACTGGGGATTAGTCGGCCATGAGCTCTAGCACCTCTGTCTTTTATTCTGGAGAAATGTAATTCGAAGTATCCTTGTAGATCGGAATAACACTGAAAATTCCAGAAAGTCCCTCCAGAAAATAATACTCTAATTGTACAAGTTGTGTTCGAAATAAGGGTATCGAAACCCACGGCACTCATCAACATTTCGGTTCACTGATATTTTGAAATTGCTGCCGTTACTGCCGATAAGTCTTCCATGAGCTCTAACACCTCTGTCTTTTATTCTGGAGTAATGTAATTTGATGTATACTTGTTGATTGGGAATACACTAAATATTTGAAAAAGACCCTCCAGAAAATAACACTCTAAATGTAAAAGTTGTGTTCGAAATAAAGGTATTGAAGCCCACAGCATTCATCAACATTTCGGTTCATTGATATTCTGAAAGTTCTGCCGTTACTGGGGATTAGTCGTCCATGAGCTCCAACACCTCTGTCTTTTATTCTGGAGTAATGTAATTTGATGTATACTTGTAGATTGGAAATACACTAAACATTTGAAAAAGTCCCTCCAGAAAATATCACTCTAAATGTACAAGTTGTGCTCGAAATAGGGGTATTGAAGCCACATCACTCATCAACATTTCGGTTCACTGACATTCTGAAAGTTCTGCCGTTACTAGCGATTAGTCGTCCATGAGCTTTAGGACCTGTTTCATTTATTCTGCAGTAATGCAATATGATTTATACTTGTAGATCGGAACAACACTGAAAATTCCAGAAAGTCCCTCCAGAAAATATCACTCTAATTGTACAAGTTGTGTACGAAATAAGGGTATCGAAACCCACAGCACTCATCAACATTTCGGTTCACTGACATTTTGAAATTGCTGCCGTTACTGCCGATAATTCTTCCATGAGCTCTAACACCTCTGATTTTTTTCTGGAGTAATGTAATTTGATGTATACTTGTTGTTTGGAAATACACTAAACATTTGAAAAAGTCCTTCCAGAAAATATCACTCTAAATGTACAAGTTGTGTTCGAAATAAGGGTATTGATGCCTACAGCATTCATCAATATTTCGTTTCATTGACTACCTGAAAGTTCTGCCATTACTGGGGATTAGTCGTCCATGAGCTCTAGCAACTCTGTCTTTTATTCTGGAGTAATGTAATTCGAAGTACACTTGTAGATCGGAACAACACTGAAAATTCCAGAAAGTTTCTCCAGAAAATATCACTCTAATTGTACAAGTTGTGTTCGAAATAAGGGTATCGAAACCCACAGCACTCATCAACATTTCGGTTCACTGACATTTTGAAATTGCTGCCGTTACTACCGATAAGTCTTCCATGAGCTCTAACACCTCTGTCTTTTTTTCTGGAGTAATGTAATTTGATGTATACATGTAGATTGGAAACACACTAATCATTTGAAAAAGTCCCTCCAGAAAATATCACTCTAAATGTACTAGTTGTGTTCGAAATAAGGGTATTGAAGCTCACAGCACTTAATAACTTTTCGGTTCATTGACATTCTGAAAGTTCTGCCGTTACTGGGGATTAGTCGTCCATGAGCTTTAGAACCTCTGTCATTTATTCTTGAGTAATGCAATATGATTTAGACTTATTCTATAAATATATTATTCTATAACTACAAGTTGTGTTCGAAATAAGAGTACTGAAGCCCACAGCACTTATCAACATTTCGGTTCACTGACATTTTGAAATTGCTGCCGTTACTGGCGATAAGTCTTCCATGAGCTCTAGAACCTCTTTCGTTTATTCTGGAGTAATGTAATTCGATGTATACTTGTAGATCGGAAATACACTAAACATTTGAAAAAGTCCCTCCAGAAAATATCACTCTAAATGTACAAGTTGTGCTCGAAATAAGGGTATTGAAGCCCACAGCACTCATCAACATTTCGGTTCATTGACATTCTGAAAGTTCTGCCGTTACTGGGGATTAGTCGTCCATAGCTTTAGGACCTTTTTCATTTATTCTGGAATAATGCAATATGATTTATACTTGTAGATCGGAACAACACTGAAAATTCCAGAAAGTTTCTCCAGAAAATATCACTCTAATTGTACAAGTTGTGTTCGAAATAAGGGTATCGAAACCCACAGCACTCATCAACATTTCGGTTCACTGACATTTTGAAATTGCTGCCGTTACTGCCGATAAGTCTTCCATGAGCTCTAACACCTCTGTCTTTTATTCTGGAGTAATGTAATTTGATGTATACTTGTAGATTGGAAACACACTAATCATTTGAAAAAGACCCTCCAGAAAATAACACTCTAAATGTAAAAGTTGTGTTCGAAATAAGGATATCGAAACCCACAGCACTTATCAACATTTCGGTTCACTGACATTTTGATAGGGCTGCCATTACTGGCGATAAGTCTTCCATGAGCTCTAGCACCTCTGACTTTTATTCTGGAGTATTGTAATTTGATGTATACTTTTTGATTGGAAATACACTAAACGTTTGAAAAAGTCCCTCCAGAAAATTTCACTCTAAATGTACAAGTTGTGTTCGAAATAAGAGTATTGAAGCCCACAGCACTTATCAACATTTCGGTTCATTGACATTCTAAAAGTTCTGCCGTTACTGGCGATTAGTCGTCCATGAGCTTTAGGACCTCTGTTATTTATTCTGGAGTAATGCAATATGATTTAGACTTATTCTATATATATATATAATTCTATAACTACGAGTTGTGTTCGAAATAAGAGTATTGAAGCCCACAGCACTTATATACATCTCGGTTCATTGACATTCTGAAAGTTCTGCCGTTACTGGGGATTAGTCGTCCATGAGCTCTAGCACCTCTGTCTTTTATTCTGGAGTAATGTAATTCGATGTATACTTGTAGATCGGAACAACACTGAAAATTCCAGAAAGCCCCTCCAGAAAATATCACTCTAAATGTACAAGTTGTATTCGAAATAAGGGTATTGAAGCCCTCAGGACTCATCAACATTTCGGTTCATTGACATTCTGAAAGTTCTGCCGTTACTGGCGATTAGTCGTCCATGAGCTTTAGGACCTTTGGGTATTGAAGCCCACAGCACTCATCAACATTTCGGTTCATTGATTTCTTGAAATGGCTGCCGTTACTGGCGATAAGTCTTCCATGAGCTCCAACACCTCTGTCTTTTATTCTGGAATAATGTAATTTGATGTATACTTGTAGATTGGAAATACACTAAACATTTGAAAAAGTCCCTCCAGAAAATATCACTCTAAATGTACAAGTTGTGCTCGAAATAAGGGTATTGAAGCCCACAGCACTCATCAACATTTCGGTTCACTGACATTCTGAAAGTTCTGCCGTTACTAGCGATTAGTCGTCCATGAGCTTTAGGACCTTTTTCATTTATTCTGCAGTAATGCAATATGATTTATACTTGTAGATCGGAACAACACTGAAAATTCCAGAAAGTCCCTCCAGAAAATATCACTCTAATTGTACAAGTTGTGTTCGAAATAAGGGTATCGAAACCCACAGCACTCATCAACATTTCGGTTCACTGACATTTTGTAATTGCTGCCGTTACTGCCGATAATTCTTCCATGAGCTCTAACACCTCTGATTTTTTTCTGGAGTAATGTAATTTGATGTATACTTGTTGATTGGAAATACACTAAACATTTGAAAAAGTCCTTCCAGAAAATATCACTCTAAATGTACAAGTTGTGTTCGAAATAAGGGTATTGAAGCCTACAGCATTCATCAATATTTCGTTTCATTGACTATCTGAAAGTTCTGCCATTACTGGGGATTAGTCGTCCATGAGCTCTAGCAACTCTGTCTTTTATTCTGGAGTAATGTAATTCGAAGTATACTTGTAGATCGGAACAACACTGAAAATTCCAGAAAGTCCCTCCAGAAAATATCACTCTAATTGTACAAGTTGTGTTCGAAATAAGGGTATCGAAACCCACAGCACTCAACATTTCGGTTCACTGACATTTTGAAATTGCTGCCGTTACTGCCGATAAGTCTTCCATGAGCTCTAACACCTCTGTCTTTTATTCTGGAGTAATGTAATTTGATGTATACTTGTTGATTGGGAATACACTAAACATTTGAAAAAGACCCTCCAGAAAATAACACTCTAAATGTAAAAGTTGTGTTCGAAATAAGGATATCGAAACCCACAGCACTCATCAACATTTCGGTTCATTGATTTCTTGAAATGGCTGCCGTTACTGGCGATAAGTCTTCCATGAGCTCCAACACCTCTGTCTTTTATTCTGGAATAATGTAATTTGATGTATACTTGTAGATTGGAAATACACTAAACATTTGAAAAAGTCCCTCCAGAAAATATCACTCTAAATGTACAAGTTGTGCTCGAAATAAGGGTATTGAAGCCCACAGCACTCATCAACATTTCGGTTCACTGACATTCTGAAAGTTCTGCCGTTACTAGCGATTAGTCGTCCATGAGCTTTAGGACCTTTTTCATTTATTCTGCAGTAATGCAATATGATTTATACTTGTAGATCGGAACAACACTGAAAATTCCAGAAAGTCCCTCCAGAAAATATCACTCTAATTGTACAAGTTGTGTTCGAAATAAGGGTATCGAAACCCACAGCACTCATCAACATTTCGGTTCACTGACATTTTGTAATTGCTGCCGTTACTGCCGATAATTCTTCCATGAGCTCTAACACCTCTGATTTTTTTCTGGAGTAATGTAATTTGATGTATACTTGTTGATTGGAAATACACTAAACATTTGAAAAAGTCCTTCCAGAAAATATCACTCTAAATGTACAAGTTGTGTTCGAAATAAGGGTATTGAAGCCTACAGCATTCATCAATATTTCGTTTCATTGACTATCTGAAAGTTCTGCCATTACTGGGGATTAGTCGTCCATGAGCTCTAGCAACTCTGTCTTTTATTCTGGAGTAATCTAATTCGAAGTATACTTGTAGATCGGAACAACACTGAAAATTCCAGAAAGTCCCTCCAGAAAATATCACTCTAATTGTACAAGTTGTGTTCGAAATAAGGGTATCGAAACCCACAGCACTCAACATTTCGGTTCACTGACATTTTGAAATTGCTGCCGTTACTGCCGATAAGTCTTCCATGAGCTCTTACACCTCTGTCTTTTATTCTGGAGTAATGTAATTTGATGTATACTTGTAGATTGGAAACACACTAATCATTTGAAAAAGACCCTCCAGAAAATAACACTCTAAATGTAAAAGTTGTGTTCGAAATAAGGATATTGAAACCCACAGCACTCTTCAACATTTCGGTTCACTGACATTTTGATAGGGCTGCCATTACTGGCGATAAGTCTTCCATGAGCTCTAGCACCTCTGACTTTTATTCTGGAGTAATGTAACTTGATGTATACTTGTTGATTGGAAATACACTAAACATTTGAAAAAGTCCCTCCAGAAAATATCACTCTAAATGTACAAGTTGTGTTCGAAATAAGGATATTGAAGCCCACAGCACTCATCAACATTTCTGTTCATTGACATCCTGAAAGTTCTACCGTTACTGGGGATTAGTCGTCCATGAGCTTTAGGACCTCTGTCATTTATTCTGGAGTAACGCAATATGATTTTTACTTGTAGATCGGAACAACACTAAAAATTCGAGAAAGTCCTTACAGATAATATTATTCTACAAGTACAATTTGTGTTCCAAATTAAAGGTATTAAAGCCTTCAGCACTGATCAACATTTCGGTACACTGAGTTCTTGAAATGGTTGCCGTTACTGGCGATCATTTAAAACAAGTTTTTGATCGACTCCATAATTATGGTCTTCGAATTAATCTCTCCAAATCTCTTTTAGGAGTTGAACAATTGGGTTTTTTAGGATACCATATTACAACTGCCGGATCTACACCGTTGCCGGACAAAGTTAAAGTGATACAGGACTATCCACTTCCGAAAACAGTTCATGAATTGCGTACCTTTTTGGGTTTAGTCAATTTTTATAGACGATACCTCAAAAACGCTGCACAAACTCAAGCTATACTGCATGATTATTTAAGAGGAGCCAAGAAAAAAGATCATTCTCCGGTTAACTGGACCGAAGAGGCCAGGCAAATGTTCTAAAAGTGTAAAGCGGCCCTGATGAATACAACTTTACTTGGATTTCCCAATGTAGCTCTTCCTCTGAACCTTACAACTGATGCCTCGGACGTCGCAATTGGAGGGGTGTTACAACAATACGAAAATGGTGCCTGGTGACCAATCGCGTTTTACTCAAAAAAATTAAACGATCCACAAAAAGGGTACAGCACCTACGACCGTGAATTGTTGGGGATATACCTCTGTATCAAACAGTTTAAATACCTGTTGGAAGGACGTGATTTTACGATAACCACTGATCATAAGCCCTTAATTTATGCGTTCAAGCAAAAAAATGAAAAAAGTCTCCTAGGCAACAGCGACAACTGCAGTTAATTTCTCTATTTTCTACAAGTATTTTGCAGGTGAAAGGCCTTATCGCGTATTGAATAAATTAATCAATCTAATGTACACTATGAACTCATATCGGAAGCCCAGGCTAATGACACAGAATTAGAACAACTGCTACAACATAAAACTCAACACAGCCTCGCATTAAAAAAATATCCTCTAGCGTCAGGAAAATCTTTATGGTGCGATGTTTCAACGCGAACCATTAGACCGTTCATTCCACAATCCTTTCGAATGTCAACATTTAAAGCCATGCACAATTTAGCTCATCAAGGTGTCAAGACCACGGTGAAGCTAATCATCTCAAAGTTTATTTGGCCGAACATTCGTGACGATGTCAGAAAATGGACAAAAGCTTAGCTGCCAGAGAAATAAAATCCACCGACACACCAAATCTGAGATACAGCACCTTGAAGAGCCAGATGAACGATTTCACACAATTCACATCGACATAGTGGGACCACCTACTGCGTTACACTTATTCATCGTTTCACGAACTGGATGGAAGTTATTCCTTGTAAAAACGTTACATCCGAAGTCGTTGCAAATATCTTTTATACATTTACAAGATTTGGGATTCCTTCACGGATAATCACTGATCGTGGTTCACAATTCACTTCATCTTTATTTTCCACCTTAACTAAAACATTCGGAATACGCCTACAACATACAACGGCTTACCACCCGCCAATCTAATGGTAAGGTCGAACGTTTTCACCGAACTATGAAAGCAGCTATCCGAGCTCATAATAATATCAGATGGACAGACACTCAACCTACAATCCTTCTTGGACTGAGGAGTCAATACGACCAGACACCCAGTTTACTATCAGTCAAATGGTTTATGGCAAGACTGTAAGATTATCCGGTGAATTTTTTCACACTCAACCAAGCTGTGCACCTCCAGAAACTTTTACATCTAACTTAGTTCGGCAAATGGATCAATTGAAACCCACTACTGCTCATCACAAGTCACATTCATCTATCTATGTCCACCCGAATCTTCAGACGTGCACACATGTTTTTTTGCGGGTTGATCGGGTGAAGAAGGGATTGGAGCCACCGTACGAGGGCCCTTTCCTAGTAAAAGATCGTTGTGAAAAATATTTTAAAGTCATAATCAAGGGTAGAGAAGTCAGTATCTCTATTGATAGGCTCAAGCCAGCTTATTTGCTTTCTGAAGAAATCATTCCGCAACCATCACCTGAAGGCACCTTGGATAGTCAGGAACAACCTGCTGCACCGCCACTTCCAGAAGTGCACAACAGAACTTCACGACGAGGCCGCATCGTACGTTTTCCATCACGGTATCTCCTTCCAGTAAGAAAAGTGATAGTGCCTGTTGAGATGGCAATATCACTGTTAATATAAAAGTCACATGTTTATAAAAAGTATAAAATGTGCAGTTCAATATTACAGTTAATAAAAATGAAACATAGTTCCCAATAGTTTGTCCTTGTATTTTCTTATCCTATTTTCATAAAAATATAAATGGCAACGAAAGAAAAGTACTATAACCTTACGCCGTTTGCTGGTGAAAACTTTAGTGCTTGGGCATTTCGTATAAAAAGTATTTTGAAGGAAAATGGCATAGAAAAAGCAATCGAAGATGAAACCTATATAACGGTGGAGGCAAATGCAAAAATGGAAGCAAAAGCACAAGCCATAATTATTGAAGGCGTGGCAGATAGCCACTTGGAATATCTGAAGGATAAAGCTAGTGCTTATTTTATGTACAAAAATCTGGAAGACAATTTCGTGAAGAAAAGTGTGCGAGGACAATTGTTTATTAGAAGAAAGTTGAGTGAAATTAAATATAACGAAAACAGCCCATTATTAAATCATCTTGTTAAGTTAGAAGAGTTGTTCGGTGAATTAAAAGATGCAAATGCTGACATAAAAGAAGAAGAAAGAGTAAGCTACATTTTACTATCAATGCCTAAATCATATGAGGCAGTGATTACAGCACTAGAAACGGTGGAAAGTTTAAAGGTGGATTTTGTGAAAGACAGACTATTGGGTGAAGAAGAAAAACGAAAGAAATCAATGGGAGGAAATCAAGATGTCGATTATGCATTCTTGTGCTACGGATGTGGTAAACCAGGTCATAAGAAATGGCAATGTGGTCATCGACGAAAGAATTATCAAGGACAAGGTAGTAGCTATGGTTTTACGAAATATAGACAAGAAAATTTTCATACACAAGGAGACAACGGTGGAAATAGATACCAATACAACCGAGGAAGAGGTCGCAGTCAACAAGAGCATCGAGGAAGAGGACAGGGAAGAGAGTCTCACATGCTGGAAGATCTACATGATGACGCGATATACGTATGTGAAAGAGAGGTGCTTAAGTGTGAAAATGAAAACAAGGAAAGCGTTGTGTGGTGTATGGATTCTGGGTGTACTGACCACCTGATAAACACAAAAGAGTGGTTTGTTGACTATATCGAATTGACAAAGCCGAGACAAATAGCTGTGGCCAAGAACGGAATGAGTCTCAAAGCAACAGATATCGGAAATCTAAAATTCTATAGTATGATAGGTAGGAAAAAGCAAGTGTGTACGATAACAAATGTGTATTATGTACCGGAACTGAGAAAAAATTTACTTTCTGTATCTAAAATTGAAGAGAAAGGTTTTGAAATAGTATTTTCTAAGGGTAAGGTAAAAGTATTTAAGAACAATATATTAACAATGATAGGAGATAAAGAAGGTAGTCTATATATTGTTGAGACATTTTGTGATATGTTAAACTGCAATTATTCATCAAAGAATGAACAAAATTTAATAAATTTATGGCATAGACGGTTCGGTCACTTAGGGCTAAATAATTTAAAAATACTGATACAAAGAAATCTGGTTAAAGGTATGAGTGAAATTGAAAATATGAGAATTGAGAGTACGTTATGTGAGCCCTGTACCTTAGGGAAAATGACGAAATTACCATTCAACAGGAAAGGGTATAGAGCGACTAAACCGCTAGAGTTAGTACATACAGATGTTTGCGGACCAATAACACCCGAGACATGGGACGGCAATAAGTATTTTATAACATTTATAGATGACTACACCCATTTTGTTGTTGTGTACCTAATGAAAAGCAAATCGGAAGTGTTCGATAAATTTAAAAAATTTTATTATTATGCAACACGACATTTTAATATTAATTTGTTAAAACTAAAGTCAGACAATGGTAGAGAATATCTGTCAAGTGAATTTTTGAAATTTTGTGAAGTGAGTGGAATAAGGTTACTACACACTGTAGCATATAATCCTGAAATGAATGGTGTAGCCGAAAGACTTAACAGAACATTAATGGATAAAGCGAGAACCATAATGATTGAATCAAACGTGCGAAAGGAATTTTGGGGAGAGGCGGTACTCTACTCAAACTACGTAACGAATAGAAGTCCAGTATCAGAAAGAGAAGTAACTGCTAGTGAAATGTGGGAAGGCAGAAAACCTGATGTATCAAACATGCGAGTTTTTGGTAGTGTTGCATATAATCACGTACCTAAAGAATGGAGAAAGAAACTAGACAATAGAGGGAAGAAAATGATAATGATGGGTTACTGTCAAGGAGGATATAGACTATGGGATGATGAAAACTATAAGATAGTGAGTGCAAGAAACGTAATATTCGATGAACGACCAAAAGTTAAAGAAGAGATGGTTTATATACCGACTATTGAAGATAGATCTATCGATAAAGAACCTGAAGTTAAAGAAAAAAATAAAGAACCAGAAAAAGAAACTAGGGTAATTCCTAAAATAATAATTAAAGATCAAGACCAGACTGAAGATGATAATAGTCAGAAAAGAGCAATACACGGTCAAGATTCAGGAAGAGTAAAGAGGAATGTTCAAAAACCTCAATGGCAAAAGGATTTCGCAATGGACATGAGCTACGAAGAGCAGAATGAATCATTATATGCTCTATTGGGAAGCCTAACTGATGTACCTAAAAACTATGAAGATGTAGCGTTCGTATTCGGATCAACGGCGACTTTGCAGAAGCGGACAGGAACACACCTCGTAGTTCGATAAAAAACAGATGATATTTTTATTATTATTGTACAGATGAAATTATTAATTTACACAAAAAATATACTGAATAAATGTTCACGTTATATATATTTTTCTTATCCTGCATTTTCGAAAGAAAAGAGTGACGAGGGTAAAGTGGTGACCCCGACGTGATTTAGGGGTTTATGGTCCGTCAAAATGATGAATTCCCGTCCTTCCAGCAACTGTCTAAAGTGACGTACAGCAGAGTAGATAGCGAGCAGTTCTCGATCGTAAGTAGAGTAGCTCTGCTGTGCGTTCGATAGGGCCTTGGAAAAGAACCCTAGGGGAACCCAGTGGTCCTCTTCCCATTGTTGCAAAACAGCTCCCATGCACATTCCGGAGGCATCGCAAGCTAAGGAAATCTTTGCATTTACCTGGGGATGTCCGAGAAGTGTGGCCTTCTGTATTCCTTCCTTACATCTCAAAAAGGCTTCGTCGGCCTCCGATGTCCATGGGACGGGGGTTCTATCGTTCTTCTTGGCCAGGTGTAAGAACTGGTTCAACGGCTTTTGAAGATCAGCCGCCTTAGGAATGCATTGCCTATAAAAGTTCAGCATTCCGAGGAAACTACGCAATTCTCTGATGGGATAGATGGCGTGTACTCTTAGCTTATTACAAGGGTACTCCAATATCTTCAAATGATTTTTCACACCCGCTGCAGTAATTACAGGCGACGTGAAGTAGTTGACAAACACAAAATTTGTAAGACCCATGCTTAAGAATCGTTGAACCAAAGAGGGCTTATTTGATTTCCAAACTAACACGATGGTGTTGTCAGCTGTATAATTAGCGTTGATATTTGGCCAAAATTTGGAACTGACAATGTCCATATTTTTGGTACCAGCCATTCTTGCATATTCCTGACAGTGAACGTCCTGTGTTGTGCGAAACGTCAACTAAGAAGGCACGTCCTTATCTACCAGAAAAATTTCGCCATCAAGCTTTCCGCAGCGTCCACAACTTAAGCCATCCAGGAGTCCGCGCGACCAGGAAGTTAGTTTGTGGTAAATATTTTTGGCCTAACATGATGAAAGAAGTTACCCTGTGGACCCGAGCGTGCGTTGCTTGTCAGAAGGCCAAAATCGGTAGGCATACCGTCACACCTCCCGGTAGCTTTCCGGCGGTTGGACGGTTTGAACATGTGCACCTCGACATAGTGGGACCATTGCCGCCTTCGAACGGTAAGCGGTATTGCATAACCCTGATAGACCGTTTTACCAGGTGGCCAGAGGCTATTCCTGTGGAGAACATAACCGCAGAAGAGGTGGCTAGAGCATTTTACGCATTCTGGATTTCTCGCTTTGGAGTACCAGCTCAAGTGACTACTGACCAAGGTCGCCAATTTGAATCCGATCTTTTCGGAAAACTGACGCGGCTGTTGGGCACACAACGTATTCGAACAACGAGTTACCATCCACAAGCAAATGGTTGCGTAGAGCGATGGTACCGCTCCCTGAAAAACGCACTAAGGGCACACATGGATGCGGACAACTGGACAAGCATACTGCCTACCGTCCTGCTGGGGCTGAGATCCGCGGTCAGGGAGGACATAGGAGCTAGCGCCGCTGAAGCAGTATATGGCAAAACGCTGCGATTACCTGGAGAATTCCTAGACCCCGGTAATAGAAATGAAGATCGGGAGAGTTCTATTCAGCACCTTCAGGAGACGATGCGCAGGTTGAGTCCTGCTAAATTCCGCAGCAGTACGAGACCATTCTTCGTACCGAAGGACCTATTGACCTGCTCCCATGTATTCCTCAGGGATGACACGGTGAAGAGACCTCTGACGCCACCGTACACGGGCCCATACCGGGTTTGTCAAAGAGACATCAAGACATACCGGATAGAAGTTCGCGGGAAAGAGCTCGTGGTGGCGTTGGATCGGTTAAAACCTGCCTTCCTCCTCTGTGAAAGCGAGTCAACGCCGGACGGACATCATTCCGGTCTTGGCGGGCCGCACTCGTGCCAAGAGAAGGAAGGCACCGAAGGGCGTGTTTCGTCCTCGTATCGCACGCGCAGCGGAAGACTGGTGCGACCGAAGGTCCGTTTCTGCGACGTCGTCGTTGGGGGGAAGTGATGTAGCGTTCGTATTCGGATCAACGGCGACTTTGCAGAAGCGGACAGGAACACACCTCGTAGTTCGATAAAAAACAGATGATATTTTTATTATTATTGTACAGATGAAATTATTAATTTACACAAAAAATATACTGAATAAATGTTCACGTTATATATATTTTTCTTATCCTGCATTTTCGAAAGAAAAGAGTGACGAGGGTAAAAAGACATTGAAGAAAGAAAAGATAAAAAACTATGGAAAGAAGCTGTGAAAGAAGAAATAAAAGTATTAAAAGAAAGTGAGACATGGATAACAGTTGCAACTCCTGAAAACGTTAAGCTGATAGACTGTAAATGGGTATTTGCAAGAAAAGAAGTGAAAGACAAAGAGGTGTACAAAGCGCGATTAGTAGTAAGGGGCTTTCAACAAGAAGATAATTTTAGTGAAGTGTATTCTCCAGTACTAAGACTTCAAACGTTAAGAATATTGATATCGGTAGCGTGTGAAAGAAATTACTATATACATCAAATGGATGTAAAGGGAGCATTTTTATACGGTAGAATTGACAAAGAAGTATACTTGAAACCACCTGAAGGTGTGACTGTTGAAAAGGGGCATGTACTAGAATTAACAAAGTCATTGTATGGGTTAAGGAAATCACCAAAATATTGGTATGAATGTTTTAATACGACCATTACTGAATATGGGTTTGAAAGATCAGATAATGATTATTGTATGTATAAAAACGGAGACTTGTATTTATTATTGTACGTTGATGTTTTGTTGATCTTAGGAAGTAACTTGAAAGAAATACATTTAGTAAAAGAATTTTTGTCATCAAAATTTAGAATGAAAGATATGGGCCAAGAAAATTTAACATACTTAGGCATTGCAATAACTAAAAGGTCTGATTGTATTGTCATTGATCAGTCTAAATATTTAAAAGGTGTGTTAAAGAAATTTTGAATGAAGACTGTAAGGAGTGTGATACTCCTATGTGGATTAAAAAATTATTAGAAGAATTATCAATTAATGTCAAGAGTGTTAAAATTGTCGATGATAATCAGAGTACAATATATGCTGTTAAAAATCCAGATCAGAAACGCTTAAAACATATGGATGTTAAATTTAAATTTGTGAAACAGATGGCAGAAGATAAGGTGATGGAAGTTGAACATTTGTGTACTGAAAAACAGTTAGCTGATGTGCTAACTAAACCATTAAGCAAGAAACGATTTCTAATTTTTGTTAATCAATTAGGTTTGATAAATTTCAGAAACAGTGATATTGAGGAAGAGTGTTGAGATGGCAATATCACTGTTAATATAAAAGTCACATGTTTATAAAAAGTATAAAATGTGCAGTTCAATATTACAGTTAATAAAAATGAAACATAGTTGCCAATAGTTTGTCCTTGTATTTTCTTATCCTATTTTCATGTAATAAATTTAATAGTGCCAAAGTCAATTATTCATAGAAGTTAGATTCATCTTCTCGTATTCTTTTATTTTGATGTTGTTAGTCCTGTCTCACACATTGTGTATAAATTTCCTTGTGTATCGTGACCCAGTCACTGGAAGGAGAGTAGTGTGGAGACCTCCCTCTGAGCTCCTCATTATAGTGATCGCCATCTGGCAAGAAAACAAATAAACTGACCAGGTGTAAAAAGTATGATATTAATGTTGTGTGTCAGCTGTTAATATACAAAAAATCAATTATTAAAAACCTTTAGCTTTATCCATTACTAGTTTAATATTAATTCAGTTTAAGAGACCTACAGAGGTATGGGTTAACAGGACGGAGCAGTCCAGTAAAAGGAATGCTCTAGAAATCCGAGGGATACCGGCGAAGGCAGTGGAAAACGTGACGGCCTTAATGTTGGACGTAGGCGTGGGCCTAGGGTTGAAAATGAACTCCGAGGATATAGACCACTATCACCGACTCAGACCTCGGCTGGGAACCCATGATTCGGCTAGCATTTTCAGATTTGTCCGCCAGCAGAGTAGGGACGAAGTCATTCGCCTCCGTAAAATTATCAAAGACTTTTCTAAACGACACATGGGGTGGCTGGACATGACCTTCACCACCCAATACAAATAAAAATTGTACTTCCTGGGCAGAGAAAAAAAAAAAAGGAGGCAAACAAAAATTTCTTTGGATTTCGGGGGGTAAAATCCTCTGTAGAAAAGATAACGGAACTCCCGTTATATCATTAACAAGGGGTGGGGATTTGGCGCATCATCCTTCCTCCTTCCACCGCTTCTCTGCCTCATATCAGCCGTTTCTTATCTCTCCTCAGTGTGTGCTATTGTTTTACCAAGTATGGTTCAGCTTTTCGTGTTCTTATTTTTTCTTTATTCTCCAATGTATTTAATTTTTTTCACATCAGTTATTTTTACTTTCAATTTTCAACTTCTATTGTTTCATTTCTTCTTTTTTTTTTACTATATACACCTCTTCAAATGATTTCATTATTATTTATTATTATTTGTATTACTTTCTGTATTTATATTGGAACTGTATATAGTTGTAAATATGTATGTTCTCACCATGTATTTAGATTTGTAAATATCTATTTTGTATATATTCCACTTAATTTATTTTTTTATATATTCCATTATTTTATTTTATTTCCATTTTCTCTTTGTTTATCTATTATCTCTGTTTTGCATTATCACTTATAGGATTTCCTTTTCGATACATAGGACTGAGCCGTGTGTCCCTTCTACTTATCTTCCTCCTCCTCTCTTTTCCATCACCTATAATATATTAACCTGCTGTCATGTCAACGCCCAGTCCCTCTTCCCTCACTTTGACGACTTCCTAGACTTCTTCCAGTGGGCGTCGCCGGATTCCTCTCCAATTAAGAGCAGTGGGGGGAACAGTCTAATCCCCACATCACGATTCCTCTCGGACGAAGTTGAGTGCTCTCAACCGAATGGCAGGATTCCTCTCAGTTGTATAGGGAATAAGTAAATAATAAAGTTCAGATCACATACTTAATATAAATTGTAGGGGCGTAATAGCCGGCGTTCCGCCGGTGGGACGATATTTCTGCCCCTCTCCTTAGTTTCTAAGCTATGAGGACAATTCAGGTTAAATAATTTCGAATAAACTAAAGCTTGTAATTTCGGTCACGCCCGACATGATACTTGCGTAGATACGAATAATAATGTGAACACTGACCTTGACACTGGGACACTGAGCAACGGATGATTTCCAGACGGATGAATGGTGAGGAAGGGGTGGTGACGGAAAGTAAACAAGTTAAAGTAAACAAGATCATAGGTGAGAGGAAACCTGCCATGGGCTAAACGCAATCAAAACTGCACATAGAGGAATCGTGGAGGTCGGAGAGGAATCGTGGATCTCCCCTTCCAGTCCTGTACCTGATCGGAATCTCCGAGACCTGGCTCACTCTCCTCATACCCAGCTCCGCTCTTCCTTTTCCTACCTACACATTATTTCGCAAGGACCACCCTGGTCGGACCGGTGGGGGGTGGGGGTCTATGTACATGACTCCCTCGAGGCCCGTGTATTGGACTGTTCATCTGACTCCCCCCTCCCACATGTCGAGTACATGTTACTTGAAATAATAATTTTAAATGAAAAGTTGCTATATTGTATAGTCTATAGACCTCCCTCTATTCCTTTCGGCACCGACCTTGAATCCTTGCTCCTACAGTACTTCCCCGTCTACTCCAATTTAATCCTAGCCGGAGATTTCAGCTCTAACCTCCAATCTGACTCCTATTACAAAAAGTACCTGCTTAACCTATTTTACTCCGTCAATCTCTATTTATTACCCTACTCTGCTACCCATCATACTCAACACAGTCACACCTGGCTCCACATCCATGTCATTGATTTCTCTGATAAGTTACTTTCCTCCCCTCTATTCCCTGTTCCGTTTCTCTCCGGCCACGATCTAATCTCTATTTCCTATGATCTCCAATCCCCTCCATTTGAACAAAAAAACCATATCCTCAAGACATCTTTCCTCTTTCTATGGTTTATAATTAATTTATTAGCAATATCAAGTCACTCTTCGATCGGGATATTGGTTAATAAACTACGTAGTTAAATCTATGGTTATGTTTCTGTTACCTTCGTTTCATGGTATTTCGTTGTAGGCTCTGTGAAGTAGTGAAGAAAATGCTATATGTTTGTATGTTGTGGGAGGGTTTGATGTATTGTGTATGATGGAATCTATGGTTGTTGGTTTTCTGTAAATGTTGTATTCTAGTTTGTTGTTTATTATTTTCAAATTTAGATCTAAAAAGTTTAATGTATTCCATCCCATTTCTTTAGTAAATTTAATTTTTCATGTATTCTGTTTACGAAGTCAAATTTCTGTTTAATTTGCCTATTTGAGCCGTTAAACATTATGCATGATATGACATACTATGTCATCGACGAAACGATACCAAAATAGTATTTTAGTTTTAGTTGGAGTTTCATCAAGAATATATTTTTCTAGCTGGTCCATGAATAAATCGGCTAGTAGGGGGATCAGCAAGAACCCATTACTAATCCGTCTTTTTGTCTATTTATTTGTTCGTTAAACGTAGAATAATTTTGACTAGTGCATTATTTTAACACGTCATATATTTCAATTTTTTCATAAAAATGAATGTCTAGTTCTTATAATTAATTTATTAACAATGTCAAGACTCCCTTCCAGAGGGATATTGGTAAATAAATTAGTTACATCTAATGACAACAATTTAGCCCCCGATGGTATGTTCAATGTTTTATATTTTTCCACAAAGTCTAAAGAGTTTATGACTGTGTGTGAGAGTTGAAATTTGATGAATGATTTGAGTTTTTTATTGAGAAATTTTGATAATTTGTAAGTGGGGGAATTAATAAATGATACAACAGGTCTAATAGGGATGTTGTCTTTGTGGATTTTGGTAAACCTGTTAGTTTGGGAATTGTGGGTTTCATTACTATGAGTCTCTGTTTATACGTAGCTTTTCTAATAAAAGTAGATTTGGACTCAGCTTCCGTGGCTGAAGATAGCAATACCGAAAGTACTCCCAAAATGTTTTTATATTTTGTGAAATAGACAATACCTTAAAAACTTACGTTTTTCTCTATTTTTTAAATAAAAAAAAAATGAAGAAAGTTATTCAAGAAACTACAAAACATTTATTTATATTAATTTGTTAATATAATTGTTCCTTTGTCCAACATCGAATTATTCTTGCAGAAGCATCTCACTTGATAACTCCACCAGCCATCTCTTTCAATTCATTCTAGAATTAAGAAAAATAAAAAGAAATTAATAAATGAAAAATATAAGCAAAGTTACATTCAAGAAACTGTTGAAGACTGGTGTTTGTGTATAACTCGCTATTATCCTTAGGTCAACAAGCTTAGTTATAAGATGCCAAGTTACACCCGGGCAGTGGAGACTGGAGACTAATTCTCAACAGAATTCGCGTCCAGTTTCTTGCCTACGTGTCCCCATCGACAGTACGGTTACCTGAGGAGTAGGTCCACTGAGGACGCCTTGGCAAATATGTACTCTGTGTCTTCTCCGACAATGCTGCAGCCTTCGATAGCGCCTGGTGGCCTGCGATCCTCACGCGACTGCGGATGATGGGACCACCTAGGAATCGATTTGGGGTGATCTCAAGCTTCCTCTGCGAACTTTCTGCAACCACGAGCCAGCGCTGTGCTAGCACTACAGCGGAGGTCACCAGAGGCTGTTCCCAGGGCTCGGTCCTCGGACCTGCTCTGTGGAACATACCTACCCTTTGACGAACTGCTCCTTGATCCAATAAAGAACCGTGGATTCAAGGCAGTAGCCTACGTCGACGATCTTGTGGTCACGGTGCACGCAGATAATCACCTGCGTGAATGTATTGACTCAAAAACATTTTATTTTCGAATAATAAGTACTTACAAATAGTGAAGAAAGAGTATACATTGAAATTGAGTAGGATTTGAAATTTTGGAAAGGCTCATTCATTTATTTTTACCATAAACACAATCCGTTTCTGTATCCGTTATTATTTCATCCTTATTATTATTTTGTTGCCAAATTGCCTTCTTTACGTTTTCTTCAAAATTTACAATGATATTACTTGTTTGTCCCAATTTTTTATCTTTTAATTTTATAATTCTTTCAAATGCCACTTCATATTGATTTTTTAATTGAGAGAAACTATTTTTATTTTTTAATTCAGAAAGATTATTTTCTATAATATTATTAGTTCTTTCATTTTGCTGTTTTAGTTCAGAAATACTATTATTAGTTATTTCATTTTGGGTCATTAATTGTTGGAGCATGCTAATTATTTGATTTTTGTTACTATCTTTTATCATTTGATCAACTACATTATTTACCCTTTTAATTGCTGCTAAGTTTTTATTATTATATTCTTGCCTCTGTTTATTTGTCTGGGCACTTTCACTATTTGTTTGGGCAATTTCATTATTCATCGATTCTATTTTATTTTCTAATTCATTTTTAGCTGACTCTACTTGATTTTTTACTTCAAAAATACTAATTCCATTTTTTTTTAATTATTTGCTGCACCATATTAATGATATCATTATTATTTAAACTATCCGTGCCACCATCTTTGATTTGAGTTGCGACTCCTGAACCATTATTTGCGTCGGCCATCTTTGAGACGCTATCTCTTTACAATAGAAATTATGAAATAAATTTAAAATTTTACAATTAAGACAATACTATATATATATTTTTTTAATTGAAACAGGATTACAAAATTTCGGCCGCCATATAAAAAATTCTAATTTTCATATCCCTGTTCGCAGCGACAATTTATGTAACGGTTCTTATACGTCCATTTTAACATAGTCCCTGTTCGGGTGCCAATTATGTAGCGGTTCTTTATCTTTCTAGTCTAAAAGAAATATAATTGAAATTGGAACTAAATTAAAGTAAAGATGACACGTATTTATTTAAAAATCTTTTTTTTTTAGTTAATATAAATATTGAAGGGTTAGTAACATTGACACACATAAAATTACCCCAAATAATCATAGATCTTAATGCTGGAGTGTTGATGATGATGCTGTCTTCTTATTTAAACTGGTGATATGATGTGATGACTTCAATGCGATTTCATCCTTCTTCTATTTTCATATTTTCTTGTACCGCGTGGTTCTTGAACAAATGGTCATTTTTGGATCTCGAATCAATCCATGTTTTTTTTCTGGGGTTTCTACTTCTGGTTCTTCATGACGATATTGGGCATTATCTGATTCTGATAAGATGTCCGAGGACAAATGAACTCACTAAACTTCACTTATATTTCCTTCCATCTCACTACTTACTCCCTCACGCACACTACACCTGAACAACCACCTCACAAGAGCGACTCTCTAGAATGACACACCATTTTTCCGCGTGGGAACCAATTCTCCATTTTTTTTACACATTCTCAAATTTCATTGGTTAAAATTGGCACAGCCTCACAAGGCAAAACATATGTTTCTATTATTTACTAATTTTAAATAAGTTTTATTTTATATTATATTATTCATGTTCTAATACAATTATGATTCACTATTACATTAATATACAATTTTAACAATCATCAAATAATAAGGTTTAGTTTAAAATATCGATCATTTCGCAGTTGCGAGGTTGATAACATAACATAACCTCCTACTTGTTATACACAATGGACATTAGTCATTTCATTTCTTTATTTTTTTCTTTTTTTTATTTAATAGTGTAATGAGGACCATTACATTGTTTCCCCCTTTTAAAAAAAATAAAATTATAATACATTTATAGGTATACATTAAAAAAAAAATACATTATCATTTTTTACTATTTGTGCTAAACCATATCAACTTTTGATACTCGAAATGGCGTCATTCACCCACATTCCACCAGTACCACATCATTAGGTTCATCTAATTTACAAGTCCATTACTTAGCTTAGCTACACATGGTACATTTTGCAATAGCAATCTATAAAAATCTCAATCATCAAATCGTTCCAGACAGAAAAATCCTTAACGAAATCTTCTCTACAAGTAAGTCATAACTAATACATTTTAGATACACGCGGTCTATTATAACATCATTTTTTTTTTTTTTTACATAAAAGAAATCCAATACACTCATCTAACTTTTACATATTGTCATTTTTTTTTTAGGGTGTACCCACTCTCAACTCAATCTACCTGTATGCTGCCTGCAATCATAGTAATTCAATTTTTATGGAAGGATCTACGTTATTCAGCAATTACGGTAACTACTTCCCATCTACTCCTGTTTACGAAATTTTACTTTAAATGAATTATTTATTATGCTAATACTTTTGTTAAAAATATATATATATATTGAGATGTATTGAATATGAGAGATCCAGTGGTGAGTTACAAAAATAACAATAAATAAGGAGTAGTTGTCACTTTGACCGGTAGGGATCGTTAGTATGTATAATTATGAAAAATTAGTGACTACTGAAAAATGTGACGACCACTGGGAGCGTATTGGGTGTGTGCTCCATAGACTGGAGGGGATGAGAATTCGGGTCTGCTCCAGTGTCGATAGCGAAGGAGACTCCCGTTTTAGCTGCCGTAGGAGACAGAGGACTCCTGTTTGAGCTGCCGGATGAGACAGATCTTTCCCGTCTTAGCTGCTAGAGGGAGAGCATCCCCGCTGTATATCTCCAAGGGACTGGACTTTTCTCGCCTCTTCGTGGATTTGGAGGATTCTGGATGAGAGATCACAGGCTGGAGTATAATTTAGAAGTGGAAGATTTTTAAAGGTAACGAAACCATTTTTACATTTTATCCGACGTCGAGACGAATTGCTGAGCTGCAACCTAGAAGGGGCTCCAGGACACACTTATAATTGTTTTATTAAAAGATACAGTTAATACAGGAGATATCTAATAAGCGGAGATCTACGGAAAGAGGATCCAGAGCTGGCTGACCATCAGTTAGACATCTTCACATTGAGAGAGTACAAAGACATTTAAGATCATACAAATTATTTTCATATTTATTTCAGATGTTCGATTCTTTGAGGGACGCCTCCTATTTATATTGATTGATGGTTATTGTAATAAATTATGTTTTCTTTATAAATTGTTCTCTGAATTCTCTGTAGCCTAACTCACCATCTGACTACGCGATTTAACCCCAATAAGTAACTTCATTTTATTTTAACTAGTTTAATTTTTAAAGACCCAAGACAGGTCACTTCAATTTATGGTAGAGGCGCCAGGGTATCGAAAGAAATCCGGTGAGATAAGAGAGCAATTTATAATTTATATTGATTTATATTCATTATATTAATTTATATTTTAAAAATGGCTGAAAGTACAAGGTCAAAAATACGTAAGTCAATGACAAAGGGTGACCAGAGAGATGACGAAGAGTTAATGGAAGAAACGGATGAGGAATTAGTACTAGAAACAAACAAAACAACGGAAATGACCACAGACAAAAACATGAGTATGGACATAGAAACATTGATGAAAATGATAAAAGAGAATAATAAATTGTTAATGACAGAGATGACAGAAAGTAATAAATTAAATATGACAATAATGACAGAAAAAATGGAATCGAATATGACATCAATCAGGACGGATAATAAAACAATGACAGAAAGAATGGAATCAAATATGACAAACAAAATGGTGTCATTAACAGAAAACATCAATTCAAGGGCAGAAAAAACGGAACTACTAACGGTAGAGAACATACAATCATTAAAGACAGATATACAAGATGGCCTCCAAGGCCTGAACATACAAATTGAGGACTTGACCGGTCATTATAAACAATTACAGACTGACATGGACATTCAGGGACAAGAATTAACTACGAAAATTGTGCAACAAGGGGTCAAGATAAAAAAAAATATATTAGACACGAAATCAGAACTGACAGACGAGTGCGAACGGAGGAATGAGGATACAAAAGGCAGTATGAAACAGAATATAGACAAGATCGAAAATAAAATGACGGACATAGAAAAAGAGATAGTAAACTTAAAGAAATCAAAACAAGTTACTGACGATTTCAGAGGAACAACGGGACAGACAGAAACCATCATATATCGATCGGAAAACCAACCTGCAAAATTTACATTCAAAAACAGTAAAAAGGACTTACCTACAATTTTTGGAGGACTTAGTTTCAGAATATCAGTCACGCAGACCTAGTAATTTCAGTAGGTTTATTTTGGAACATTTAGAAGCAGAAGCACAGTGATGGTTTCTAAGAAAGAAAGATGAAATAACAAACATAGACACCTTTATACAAACATTCAAAGACAAATTTCATGGGGAGACATACGATAATATAGTGTCCCTGGAATTGGACACGGAGACGTTCAAAGAGCACATAGACCAGTCGCCGGTAGAATATTTTGTAAAGTTAGTCGCTAGAATCCGCGAGAGAAGTACAAAAAGTAGTGAGACTTACATCTGTCAAAGAATGGCCCGACATTTTGGGAAAACGGTTGAGACAAGCGTAATAGTACAAGGGACAAAAACAGTAGACGCATTCGCAGACATCTTAGAGAACGTTGGAGAAAAGGTGATTAAGAGAGAAATTCTCGGGGACAGACAATATAATTCAAACTTTCGACAGAGAGACCAATACAGACCCGACTTTAGGAGAAGCAACAATAATTATCCGGAACAACAATTTAATCCAAGAAATAATTTTCAAAATACAAATGATCAAAATGATTATCATAGGAAATACATAGACAGGACAAGAGACTATTTTAACAATAGATTTAATAATAATTACCGAAGACCGGATAACCAATTTAGGACAGTACAACACGAACAAGCTGGTCAACAGAACCCAGCACGAGACAGTAGATATTATAAAAAGGAAACCCAAACTAACTGCATAAACAGACAGGAGGAAGAAAATAGGGAAGAGACAAAAAACTAGAAATCAGACAGATTCGGGGGCGTGAGTCTGTCGATGTTCCACCAACGCCCACCATACTTAACCCTACAGCAATGCCCTTCATACCAAAAACAATAACGGACAGACAAAGTCGATTCTTGCCAACTGGAAACTCCATAGCATCATTACAAAAAGAGTTTAATAAATTATTAACAGAAGACAACTATGAGGACATAGACAGGAAAGCTAAGTGTCCGGAAATTAACATAACTTTTAACGACAATGAAATAGTTACCTTAATAGACACCGGATCTGAAATTAGCTGTATACAAGAGAGATATTTCGGTAAACTACGTGAACAAGAAAAACAAAATACAGACGGACAAAGAATTGACATACTTCCCGTACAAAATTTAGCAATAACGACCGCTACAGGTAAAAAATCGAAAGCCATCAAACATCAGATTGTAATAGAAGTAAATTTGACAGACAATTATAGACAAATACTACATCTATATGTTGTTCCAGACCTAGCACATAAAATAATTCTTGGAGTAGATACCTTAAACAAATTAGAGGCAATAATTAACCTAGTAGAGTCACAATTAATTATTCAATCAAGTATTGAGAAAATAGAGATACCCTTTATAAATACAGAGAGAAAAAGAAAAAGTGCACATTTAAAATTAAACACAGAACCTAAAATGAATAATGAAGATAAAATAGCAAAAATAGTTGAACAATTTAGTAACTTATATCCGAAACATAGTGAACAATTTCACCAATTATTAATAAAATTTAAGGACATTTTTAGCAAAAAACCAGGTTTAATAAAAAACTTCCAATATGAGTTAGAAGTGACAGATGATAGCCCATTCTTTCTTAAAAATTATCCTATTCCCTATTTCAAAATGGACAAAGTCAGGGAGGAGATTCAACGACTATTAGATTATATTATAGTACCGGCAAAAAGCCAATACATATCTCCACTTGTATGCATACATAAGAAAGACGATACTATCCGCATATGTACAGACGGTCGACATCTAAACTCAAGAATTAAATCAGACCACACAAACAAACAGAATCGACTATATTTTTCAAGCTGTCACAATACCAGATAGGTACTTTTCAACTATTGACTTAACAAAAAGTTTTTATCAGATAGGATTACACCCACGGTCGAGACAGTATACTGCTTTTATTTTCAACGGAATTACGTACCAATTCAATCGGGTACCATTTGGCCTCAAAATTAGTTCAGCCGCCTTAAATAGAGCATTAAATAACATATTTGAAGAATTTAAACCCCAAGTACAGTTATATGTAGACGACCTTTTAGTAATTACAGACACACTTGAAAGACATTATGAGATTTTAGAAAAAATATTCAACCGATTTACTGAATACAACATTACGATAAATATTTAAAAATCAAAATTCTTTTGCCAACAGTTAGATTACGTAGGATTCGTACTTACTCCAAACGGAATACAACCACAACCAGAGAAAATTAACTTAATACATAACTTCCCCATACCAAAAGACAGAAAACATTTAAGATCATTTTTGGGACTAACAAACTACTATCAAAAATTCAACTCAGATTATTCCAATAAAGTTAGCCAATTAAAAAATTTATTAAAAGAGAAAAGGAAATGGCAATGGACAGACAAAGAGACAGCGACTTTTAACCAAATTAAAGACTTGTTTGTAGAAAATATTCAACTAAAATACCCCGACTTTTCTAAAATCTTCTACCTTCAATGCGATTCGAGCAATTTTGCACTTGGGACTCAACTTTTTCAGAAAATAAATGGAGAAATTCACGTAATACAGTATGCTAGTCACATGTTGGGAGACCGAGAAATTAAATACCTACAGTATAACAGAGAAGGAGATGCTCGCAATAGTTTGGGCAATTAAGAAATTTGAAGTATATTTATTAGGTAAAAAATTCATAATTCAATCAGATCATAAAAGTTTAAGCTATTTCACTAAATGTAAAAACTTACCAGCGAGGCTACAAAGATGGGTCCTACTTTTACAATCATATGACTACACAATAGAGTACAAAACCGGGACAGAAAACAAGGCTGCAGATTTTCTTTCTAGATATAGTCAAGATAGTTTCCTCAAAGAAAAACGTTCAGTAGTACATGTATCCGAATTACACCAGGACAGTAACAAATTAGAGGACATACTTACAAACTTCAGTAATCAATACAAAACTGACGAAGCATTTATAAAATTCAAAGAAAAATATGATGAACCAAAAGACGATGTGTATCCACAAGTAACTCTTAAAAATAACCTTTATATTCTCAAATTTAGTAAAAAGTTGAAACATAAAATATACGTTCCAGAAAATTCGGTTAATAAACTTATTACAATATTTCACGAAAAACATGGACATGTAGGAGGGTCCAAGACATACCATTTATTAGAGTCCTCGTTTTATTTCCCCAAAATGAGAAAGAAAATACAAGAAATAGTTTCCTCATGTGAAGTATGCCAGTTATATAAAATCACCAACCATACACTATATTCCGAATATGTATTCTTGACAAATACCAGGCCGTTAGAGACTGTATCTGTTGACTTAATGGGACCATTACCGAATGCAAGAGGAAATTACAAACATTTATTCGTAATGGTAGACAACTTTTCAAAATTCACCAAATTATATCCTATAACTGTAGCCAACACTAAGAATGTCATCATATGTATTCATAAATTTTGTTCAGAAATTGGAACCCCGGATAGAATAGTATGTGACAATGGGACGCAATTTACTTCATTAAAATTTCAAGAGGAAATAGCCAGATTAGGGATCAATTTAGTATTCACTTCAATTCGTCACCCAAAGGCCAACCGAACTGAACGAACAAACCGTGATTTGGGTGAGTACTTACGACCAATATTACAGGGGCAACGTCATACACTTTGGGCAAAGAATTTACCATGCATAGAATGTTTAATAATTAACACGTATCATCACAGTATTGAAGGATATCCGATAGAGGTACATTTTGGAACAAGGGCACAACATTTATTTACAGAAACTTTACAACAATACATAGGGATTGAGCCAGATTACGACACAGACGAACTAACTCGGTTAAGAGAAACAACTTTCAAAAAATTATTCGAAAAATCCAGTGAAGCTAAAATGAAATATGACAGACAACATAAAACTCAAGAATTAAACATGGGGGAATCAGTATTAGTCAAATCATTGAGGATACCGAAAAACAACAAAGAAGTTTCTAAACTATTGCCATACTGGGAAGGACCTTATGTAGTAACAATTAAACATAGCCCCTCGACATATACGTTAGCTCACCCAGATACAGGACAGAAAAGGGGACGTTCTCATATTTCTCTTTTGAAAAGATATAAGAAAAAAGGTTTGAAATTGACGCAGGGAATTAACAGGGGGAGAACCCGGAACTAATTAAATGCCGCAGACGGAATTGACCAGGATTCTTGGGGTCCCACGAACCCCCGGCTAGTTGAGTGTTAATTGGGTTTTTCTAAAATCGAAAAAATCCATACTGGGCACGTTTGTATATAAAAGTTGTATATAATGTATCATATATTATATTGTTAGTATTTCATCAGTTTATTTCATTTTTAGACATGGTCAGATAATAGGTGTAACATAAGTGGGTAAAATAGGCGATGAAAACGCGAGAGACAGAATTTTGGGTAAAAAGGAAAGATAGGTTCATTTTATTTGGCAGGCTTGATAAAGCAAGTATGGACAGTATATTTCAAGATAAGGGGGAATCCAATTAATTTCAGAGTATTGTTGTGATAGCGGGCTTCATTTTGAAAGAGATCTCAACTAATATGGATATTTTATATACATTTGATTGTCGGCTGATTTTAGAAGTAATTATAAAAAAAAAAAATATATAGATAAATAATGAAGAATTTAATCAATATTGTTAGTAATACGTTTTGTTGCCTTGATAATTAAATATGGTGTGGAATGAAGAGTTCGGAATGGTATTGGCAACTTTTATATAGAAAAGGATAATTGACGTTATATTGTGATATGGAAGTTTATGGGGAATTTTGTGAGCCAAAAGGGCTATTCTACGATATTGTGAGCCATGAAAGGCATTCTTCGTCGATATTTGTGTTTTAATTGTGGATATAGATGCGTTGGAAGTATTTTTCGTCGTTATTGGTATTTTAATGCTGTGGAAGCATTCTTCATCGGTCGTCGTTATTAAGTGATACCTAAAGTGGAGTATTTGAAATGAGATTTGATAGCGAGGAAATGAATGTTTATAATTGAAGTAGGATTTAATTATCAAGGCACATTTATAGATAAATAATGAGGAATAAAGAATTTAAGGAATAATTTAAGAAATAATAAAGAAATGATTTAATTTAATGAGTTGACAGGACAAAGTTGAAACAGTATGAGACAGACAGACTGACATATTAAAGCCATTTTTAATTATCGTTAAACTGTAATATTTTATAAAAGATTGTGAACAGGTAATATTGTAACCGTATAGTATAAGTAATAGTGAAGTGTTAATCAGTGAGTGGGGTTAAATTCAGTGAAAAAAAAAAAAAAAAAAAAAATTACGTCGCTCCATCAACAAAATGTATCTCCGGAATTTTTTTAATCAAAGGAAGGCATATTGAGTTGTATTGAATATGAGAGATCCAGTGGTGAGTTACAAAAAGAACAATAAATAAGGAGTAGTTGTCACTTTGACCGGTAGGGATCGTTAGTATGTATAATTATGAAAAATTAGTGACTATAGTTCATGTGACGACCACTGGGAGCGTATTGGGTGTGTGCTCCATAGACTGGAGGGGATGAGAATTCGGGTCTGCTCCAGTGTCGATAGCGAAGGAGACTCCCGTTTTAGCTGCCGTAGGAGACAGAGGACTCCTGTTTGAGCTGCCGGATGAGACAGATCTTTCCCGTCTTAGCTGCTAGAGGGAGAGCATCCCCGCTGTATATCTCCAAGGGACTGGACTTTTCTCGCCTCTTCGTGGATTTGGAGGATTCTGGATGAGAGATCACAGGCTGGAGTATAATTTAGAAGTGGAAGATTTTTGAAGGTAACGAAACCATTTTTACATTTTATCCGACGTCGAGACGAATTGCTGAGCTGCAACCTAGAAGGGGCTCCAGGACACACTTATAATTGTTTTATTAAAAGATACAGTTAATACAGGAGATATCTAATAAGCGGAGATCTACGGAAAGAGGATCCAGAGCTGGCTGACCATCAGTTAGACATCTTCACATTGAGAGAGTACAAAGACATTTAAGATCCTATAAATTATTTTCATATTTTATTAATGTATGTTTTATTGATAATTTATTTCAGATGTTCGATTCTTTGAGGGACGCCTCCTATTTATATTGATTGATGGTTATTGTAATAAATTATGTTTTCTTTATAAATTGTTCTCTGAATTCTCTGTAGCCTAACTCACCATCTGACTACGCGATTTAACCCCAATAAGTAACTTCATTTTATTTTAACTAGTTTAATTTTCAAAGACCCAAGACAGGTCACTTCAATATATATATATATATTTTTTTTTTTAAATTTTTATTATATTTCCTTTTTCTTATTTACTTCCTTCATTATTAATTTTTTTATTTAATATTCCATTTATCAATATCAAAGTTTTTTGTTTTTCTATTTCTTCACATATCTTTTTTTTTTTTATTATTTGTTTACTTATATTATTACTAAAATAACTAGACATATTCGAGCACATATTCATACTCTCATTTTATTTTATATTGCTTACTTATCATTTTAAATTTCGGTTGTTTATGTTACACAGAATTACATTTACATTTATTTATCTTTTATTACATTTTTTTTTTATCCTGAAACTAGGAGCGATTATTGGTCTTAAAAAAAAACCTGTTATTGGGTGAATGCAAGCTACATCGCGTAGGATCGCTGATTGTCCTATCCCAAAATCTCCCATATTTTTGGGTTTTACGCATTAATAACAAACCCATTAAGCTATATATTGATAGGATCTTTGCCTCTTATAATAGATTGAAGCTATACCCGGCATCCTACACCATAAATTGATATGATCTTTCTTGGGGTCTTAAAACTTTTATTATTATTCTGAAAATGATTTTACTTTTGGGGTTAACATGCGTACTCAGAAGGTGAACTAGGCTATAGAGAGTTTAGAGAACAATTTATAAGACAACATACATTTATTAACACAATTATTGACCATATATTAGTGAGGCGTCCCTCCATAATCGCACATCTGGAATAAAATATCTATAAAACATGGAACAATTTATATGAACTTAAATGTTCTTGTAACTCCCGCAACATGAAGGTGTCTATTGATGATCAGCCAGCCATTCGTCTCGATGTCGGAGAAAAATGTAAAATAAATGATTCCGTTACCTTGAAAGTCTTCTTTTTCCTAACCACACTCAAGCCTGTGGTTTCTCCTCCAGGATTCACGAAGATTGAGGAACTTCCAGTCCCTTCGAAGTAGGCAGCAGGGATGATCTCCTTCCAGCAGCAAAATGAGAGTCTTCGGTCTCCTACGTCAGCTCAAACAGGAGTCTCCTTCCTCCTACAGCTCAGCCAGGAATGTCTTCTCCTTCAACAGCTCAACTCTGATGACTACCTCCTCCGGCCACTCAAACAGGAGTGACTGTCTCCTCTGGTAGCTGAACGAGCAATGTCTACCTCCTCTGACACTTCAGCGAGGAATGTCTGTCTCCTCTAGTAGCTGAATGGGGACTGTCTACCTCCTCTGACACTTCAGCGAGGAATGAATACCTAATACCGCACAGGAACCAACTTGAATTTCCATCCCCTCTACTTTATGTATCTTCCAACTAGTGCGCTACTCGTGGTCGCTCTCATAACTATAATTAACATTAGGTCTCTGTTATGCAATATATCACAATATATATATATTTTTTTATTATATATATTTTTTTCTTATCACATAACCCTTCACCAATTAACACATGCATAACAATATCATGAAAATAACTATCTTATACACCCTATTCACCCTTTATATAAAATTTCCCATTTAAATTCAACAATTACCCTTTGAATATAATATCTTTAATAAATAATTATGTTTTTTATTTAAAAAACATTTAAAATATCAAATTTTTTTTGTTCATAGTGAAGAGTACACTAACTTTTTTTTTTTTTTTTTTTTTATTTTATTAACATATTATTGTTTAGTTATCGCACCTATATATTTAATTAATATATTTTTTATTCTCTTAGTCAGAACACAACCACTTTAAATATTATTAATCAATCCTAGACTTTAAATAATCATTGTTATATTTCTCATAATATAACACATCCACTAGAAAATTCAATAAAACAGTATACATCATAAAAAAAATACATACAATAAATCTTCACATTATATAATCATCTCCAACCTTATTTACCTTCATTATTCATCATCAAAATTTTTAAATAGCTGTTATCGCACTTATTTATTTATCATAACTCACTCCTTTGACATAACAATCAATGACACTTATAAAGTTTCTTACGTTCCATACCTTTATTTTAATTTTGAACTTTAGTTTTATTTATTCATTGTGATAAGAGCTTTTTTGCTACCATATTTCCTGTAGAAATTTTAACTCTTTTCTTTATTTAAATTTTGATTTCTACAGTAGTTTTTCGAAAATGGCCCTAAAAAAATATTATCAATAATTTATGGCGTGGATTTTTTAAGAAAGTACACGTATACAACAAAAAAATTTAATTTAACAAACTTTACACTTGGATTTACAAAGAGGTACCAATTTTTTTAATAATTTTAAATATTATTAATTTCTAATCCAAGGTTTTTTTAAATGATATTACTGAGCCAACAGGGAAGATGAATAGAATAGGATTTTTAGAGGACAAATAATTGGGTTATTATCTTTATTTACCCATTATAATTAAAAATCTGAACATTGAATAAAACAAAAATAAAAAGAAAAACGAAAGAACAAAATCATTAAAACTAAATACTTAAAGCTATTTTTTTTTTGTTTGGGCATATTGAAAAACAAAGAAATTATTAATTATACCTTCTCGACGCCTCTACCACACAAACCAGACCCCGACAACTCTTCACACTTCAATTCCACCCCAGTCAACTTTCATCTAATTGTTCAACTTCACTATATTTAAAACATATCAATTTACAGTGCACTGTTCCAGAGCTAGCTCACGACTCAACTGTCTCTATTTGTTTCACAGCTACTTTCTTTTTATTAGGTCCCTTGTTTTTTTTTAAAACCTTGATATTGTGATAGTTGTTACTACCATTAATTAAATATTCTCTATATTTTCTTTAACAAGCTCCAAAGTTGGGCGACATTGTGATAGTTGTTACAGGGGTTATATTAAAATAAACCTTATTAAATTCAGGCCTCACGTTGTTGCGCCATTGTGATAGTTGGTGGGTGCCAATTTAATTAAAATGAGTAAATATTCTAATATTACCTTTATAGCAAAACCCAAAGTTGGGAGCCATTTTTGATAGTTAGTGCGTTCTGATAGTCGACACCATTAAAATTACATTTGTGAGTTTAAATTCATTCAATTCAATTGGACCAACATCTCTTATCTCAGGGTTCTAAGTGATTGTATACTAAAAGGTTCTTTGAAGGAGGGGGTGATAGATAGAAAACAGATGGAAGCGATCGATTATAATATTTCACATAATTAATACATAAAAATCATCATAAAAAAACAACATATAACAAGCAAGTTGCGAGACTCATGGATTATATTTAAAACTAATAATAATTGTCCTCTATCGCGAGTTCATTTTTGTTTATTAGACGAATTAAAAAATGTTTAGAATTTAAAAATTACTTTTAGGTATATTGATTTATTTATTGATGGTTAATAAAATATAGTGGGAATGGTACTCAGCCATATGCGACGATCCTGATGTCCTATCTTTGGGTTGGTTCCAAGAAGAGAATCCTTTTTCCATGTGGGTTTTCGGATCCATCAACATCGGCTGTCTAGAGTGTCTCGGAGTGCCAGAAATCACAGCCTCCATACAACGTACTGTTGCTTCTTCTCCTCTTCTTCGAATTACTGTACTACTGTAACATGATAAGTAACAAGATGAATTTTGCTGTAAAGCAAAAGCAGGTGGTTTCCCTGGAGTTTTAAAATGTTCACCCTCCTAGTCCAAATTTCGACAGAGACTGACTAGATCCATCATTCAGCTGCTCTCCCCACTTCTCTTTTGCTGATCACTGTCACCTATATTCTTTTTTTAATGATTTGATGCCTGTTTTTTATTAGTTATGATTTATTTATGATTTAATAAAAAGATTATTTGGTGATATTATATCTATCAAATGAAAAAAATTTCCAAACAAAAATATATCAATATCTCCGCCGTCAGTCGATATGTGATTAAGTTCGAATAAATCGATTTTTTACTTCATAATTGACATGATGTCTCTTCAGAAGCCCCCCTTCTTTTTCTCTTTCTATTAAAATTTCACATGTGGAGGTTAATCGAACCATCACATATCCGCCAACATCAGATAAAAAACATATTATTGTTTTCACATAATTTTTTTTTATAATTAAATGGACTATAAACATTATTACCAATATCTTTTTCTCCATCTTATGTTTTTTTTTTTCTCGCAACTCTTACATACGATATCATTATTCCTAAACATACATGCATAATATAACTTTATTTTACTTTAATTACTTATCTATCTACTTAAATCTACTATTACCAATCGATAATATGGCTGTTAAATATATCTAAATTGAATGAAAATGGCAACACTGTCAGTCAACCTTGGACATATCCCACCATCAACAATCATCCATTATACTCATTCAATTTAGTTGTGTCTAAGTCTCTATCTGATTTCACCAATAATCAACAACTTATTTAAAATCCTCGTAAGTATTCTATTCTAAATACATTAACCTTAATATGGAATATTTTATAATATCAAATGGGATGCTAGTTTTCCTTAATATAATATTTACTTTGCAGACAGAGTGTGCTCATTATACTCCATGTTTGCTTAACAACGTTTGTAATATGACTCTTTCCAATAAACAAATGACATGAACCTCAATACTAGGTTAGTATCCCTATTAACAATTACCTTTACTCTAAAAGCATTAATTAATTCTAGATAAGTTTACAATTACTCAAAAACACTCACGTTTACATACTTTTTTTTTTTTGTAATTACTTTCCGTTATAATTGTTATAAATAAACCAATAATCCTTTCTACCTTTCATGTCACCTCCTCGCACCAACAATAAAAATACTCATATTCAATTATTTTTTTTATAATATACCCTATCTACTTAAAAATTTCACCCGCTGTTTTTTTTTTTTTTTACAGACTCCATAATTCATAGGTTCTTTTGACCCGTTCACCTAAATTTTTTAGGAATAGAAAATAAATTATTACCGACAACCAATATATCTCTTCTCGACTCCATACTTCATAAATTCTAATCAATAATAGTTTTTAAATCACGCCAATCCTGCACGACCACGTATCATCCCAATTATCTAATGTTTATTATTATTTTTTTTTATTTACTACTTATTGGAATACTCAATCAAACAACTTAATATATTTCCGAGCATACTTAAAACTATCTTTTACGTCTATCATCTCTCAGGTACTTTATATTATTTTTTTATTATTCAAAATTATTATAATTTATTAGTATTTACTTATTAATTTTTTTTATCATCATACATTAACTCTTATTTATTTTTTATTCCAGGAAGGTTATTTCACCGGCCCTACAATCGACGTCCACGTATCATCATAATTATACAAACAAACATCGAGCCATATACAACTTTACACGGATTTTTAGTTTAACTTTCAATGAGCTCTTTTTTGCACAAATAGATAAGGTATTCAAACCACTATCAAACATACGAAGAGAAAAACCATAAATAAATTTACAAAAAGTTTATGTCATAAATACAATTACTTTAGTTTGTAACTCTCACTGAGCCACTCTTCAGAACATTGTTTGTTGCGAAATCAAGACAATAGCGCAACAACAAAACATATAAGATACTTAAAACTACTATCAAACATACGACTAGAAAAACCATAAACACCCGTTAATATTCCCATAGTATATTAGACTTTATAATAATATAATTCTAAACCCAAATATCCAATATGAACAATACAACATATTTACATTAATTTAACGATATAATATAATAAAAAATTCTTTATGAACTGACATTAGTCGAATATCCAATAATCATACTAATATTTTTTACTTCCAAGTCCTTGTACGTGATAACACATCATTATTTAAATTCTAATATGTTACAATCTTATTTTCATTAGGCTACCGCGTGTTCGAGACTACACCCTTCTGCGACTATTCATCTATAATTCCCGCAACAGGAGCATCGATACTTTCAAAAATCGCATCTTTTCTAATTCTAAGTTACTATAAAATTGTTATAGGATACTACAAACTTTTATTTTCTTATCGTTATCATAAATAGTTATTATTTTAACATTATTATCATATTTTTATCTAATTTCATTTATACGTTTTTATTATCTATTTATTTATTTTCTTTTTATTTTAACTATCTCTATTTCTCATATAGACATTCCTTTTCCTTATTATTTTTATGTGCGCAGAACTACATTACAAGTGATATATTGAAAAATGTTATGTTATTATTTTTTTTTATTCATCCCTTGAGGGTACGTATAACTTTGTTACATTCTTTTCTTTATTTATTCTGAGACTACAAGCACTTTTTGCTTACAAAAACCGGTTATGGGTGAATTCTAGCTAGCAATATGCAGGTTCGCTGACTTCCTGTCTCAAAAGTGCCCATGTTTTGAGTGCTACACATATTTTTGAAAAAACAAACCCTTAAAAAACATTATTTAATTTTATATTTATTATCTTTATTATTCATTAAACTAATTTTCAATTCTCTATATTCTTTTCTTTATTTCGCACTATATGAGGCGTATAGTCACCTTGTTTATATGAGACAAATAAGAAAAATCCAGCGGCACTACCACAAGGAATTTAACTCCTTGTCGCAAACACAGTGAGTTTTCCGCAAGCCTGTTCGACACACGCCTCTCAAGAAATTTTTATCCTTCTACTACAAATTTTGGTTATACAACATGTTCCTAATTATTAAATGATAAGTTCGTTTTTAACTCCGTAATAAGTGACCACAAAAGAACTCTATTTTTTGGATTTGAAACTTTTCTATCAAGAATTCTGGAATACTTTCATAAGGTAAATTTTATTTTCTTATTTTTATATTAATAGACTTCGAACATTTTTACTCGATTGTAATGTAAACAAGCCTGTTGCCAAGACAACTAAAGTCGAAGCAACATTATTTTTTTTGAACCAATTTAGAAAAAGAAAAAGAAAATAAAGAAGAAAGAAACCTAAAGATGAAGAAAATAAAATAGAAAATCAGCAGGAAGAAGGGAAGAACAACTTTAAAAGAAATCAAAAGGAAGAAAAGATATCTGTAGGTCTAACCTTACAGTTATCAACTAACATTTTGTACATCAATAACAAGATCCACCGACTTTAAAATGAAAGCAAATTGTCAGAGGGGACTAATTTCACACTTAGGAATATAATGAAACAGCTAAAAGAAGAAGGAATGAAGAAAATTTGAGGAAATTATAAGCAAAAATAAGAAAAGGTCAATAATTAAAAAACGAGTCGGTAGAAGGTTTTGGAAATTTTTAGAAAAAGACAGTTAATTATTAAAAAGAATTTGAAAAAGGAAAAGAAGAGAAAAACTGCCCACATCAGATGGAAAAGCCAGCTCAAAAATTTGAAAAGGAAGCAAGTTCCAAGAGTGATCCAATTATAGAGGATGGATCCAATCCAAAGCGGTAAAAAATGATCTGAAGGTGTATAGCACAAGAATTACATGCTATTTTCAAGAAATAAAGGAGCCAAATTTAAAAAAAAAAGTAACAGAAAATTCATGCAACATTTAATAAGAAAGAAGAAAAGGTAACCAGGGAAGAAAACGCAAAAAAAGTTTAATATTCAAGAAAAACAATGGACGGAAAACAGAAGACATCCGAATCTGCCGACCCATAATGCAGTGCAAACAGCTAAAGTTCAGTTGTCCTCCAGTCTTTGTGTATGCCAAAATCTGTGTTCCGAGGAGTCTAGTTTTCATAGTAATAACTATTATAAAAGTTGAGACAATGAGTAAAAGTGCGAAGTGACATTGAATAGATGCGAGCAGATGGAGGACATAATTTTTGTTAATATTTATATATAATTAATGTTAATTTTACTTTAGATCCATGGCGTCATGTGAGTACTCAAATTAATATACAATTTTATTCCAAAATGGCCGGTCAACAAGTATTCAATAAATTTTTTCAAGTATGTGAATTTGTAAGAATGTTTTAAATTTCTTTTTAACTCCCCAAATCTCTCTCAGCGAAGTTCAAATTTCGAAACTCATGGGGCCCCACGGACTACACCTTTGAGGTATGAACCAATTAATCGGGACAGAAGAAGTAATGCATTTTTTTACTCGGGAAACATAATTTGATTTTTTTTTTGGATTGGTACAATTAACGTAATTGTAAAAATTTTGTAGAGTTATTTATGACATAGTTTTTTCCTTGGGAGCTTCACTCCATTAATCAATTTATAATTCATTTTTTAGTAAACTAACTTCAATAAAATTTCAATTCAGTCTTATATGATTTGTTTTATTATTGATATAAATGAAGACTTAGACTCAATAATAAACCTTTCATTATGGCATATCCCTTGTGTGGAGAATTAAAATCCTAGCATTATGGCATCTCTTGTGAGGGATTTTATCTCTTGATTTTTTTTGTTTGTAGTTTATTTTGTTTAAAATTTAATATAAGTAATAAAAGTCTAACATTGTAGGTTAATAAATAACTCGTCTAGAGTCACCGAAACATTTTTTTAATGAAGATTAAATAAGCCTAAAGTGGCATTTTAAGTAAAATCAGGAAATAGGGGCCATGAGGAAATTTTAGTTTCGTTGAGAGAGAGGGGAATATACTACATGAATTTTTGTTTATATACATATAAAAATATTGAACCAACATTTTATTTGCATTTATATTGATATTTTTTTATTCGAGATACAAAATTTACTATTTAAGATGAAGCTCACTAAAGAGCAATCGGATAAGATGGATTTATGGAATTTATGATTGAGAGTATGGGGGATATGAATCAAAAAATGGATAAGCTGAGTAATCAAATAAACAATTTATGTAAGAAGATAAGAGGACCGAATAAAGTAGAAAATATCGAAAATAAAGGTATAGAGGAACCAGTTCAAATTGTAGAAATAAAAAAAGAAACAAACTTAGAAATTTTAGTAGAGGGACACAATATAGTAAGAGACTTAGACTTAGAGATGAAGGAAGTTAAAATAGCTTCGGAAATTAGTTCTAGAAATAATTTAGAAAATAGGAGTATAGATTTAGTAGTTAAAAATAAATTTCAAAGTAGGAAAAATATGGTCAGAAAATTTCTTTCCAAGGAAGAAGTTGTCATGAATTATCATTTAGAGCAAATTAATGTAGAAGTAAGAAAATATAAGAGTGTGGATGTTTTGCTGTATGGATGGAGAGTGGACTTGACAGAAATATTATATAGGACAGCTGACAGGTTCGAAAACATTTTTAGGGCAGAATACAGACTAATTGAACTGAAAATTCATGAAATTAAGGAAAATATACAAAACGACGATATACTGACAGACAGACTACGTAAAATTTTATTTAGTAGGGGGGGGGGGGGGGGGGGGGGGGAAGATATTTGAAGACATTATACGGCGCGGCATTAGAAAAAAGCAGGGGCTCCTCTAAGGCTCTGCAATGATAATTGTATCAGCCGAACTTAAAGTAAGTAACCATTTTTGAAACTCGAATGAGTTATACGACAATAACAGACAGACAAACTGAATAAAACTATAGACAAACACAGGCAAAACTATGGATGAATGAAATTTAGAATAAATGAAATGAAGAATGAATGAATATAATACATATTTTATGGATGGAATTTATTGTGAGATGTACATACCATTGTTGTCATTTGAAATGGTAATAGGTTAATATAGGTTTAGGAAATACTATATGTTGTTTGTTCATTGATGTAGAATTATATTATTGTTGTGATGAACGTCAGTTCGTTCTGTAGTGTTGAATCGATCCGGCAGGATCGATTATCAGAGCGAATTAGTGCAAGGAATAAACAACCCAGTTAAGGGAATTGAAACCGGATCCATCTGAAGGATCCATAGTCAATATAGACAAAATTTTTTTTAGTAGATTTTTTTTATTGTTCAACATTAGTATAATGGGTAATTAATCGAGAATGTGTGAAAAATAAATGAAGTAGATTAGTTTTTTTTTTAGTAGCTAATAAGCAAGCGGAGACAAGTTGATCCCCTGCCAATAAGCAAGCGGAGACAATTAGATCTCTTGCAGTATTTGGCGTCTGCACTTTGCCCAGCCTAAAACAGCAGACGGGAACCTGCCTGGAATTCCCTGGAGCTTAACGCGCTCCCTGTAAGTCGAGTTAGAGGACGGGTTCCGGACGGAGTTGGTCACTTTGGGTCGAAGAGAAAGAGTGCAGATTGCCTCATCTCTTCGGCGCTGGGTGTCAGCATCTGTGAGGAATCGTCCATCTGGGGGCCAGAGAAGGATTTTTAGCTGATCCTGTGGGAGCCGCACCCAGCCAATCTCAGGAACACTTAGACAAAGCTAATACACACAAAACATACATTATTTCGGGGATTTATGATTTATTTGATACATTTATGTTACACCGTACGGACAACACAACATTAAGAAACGAAATCATTTTACATTACTCAACTTACACAATACACAGGAGGGGATTTTGTATTATTTTGCATTTTTTTATGATTTTATTTGTATATAGTGTAGATATGTTAATTTAGGATTAGAGGAATGTATGCTGGTATGAAAGAAATTGAGAGTGAATGATCGCGAAATAGGGGGGGAGACAATATATATATATATATATATATATATTTTTATGTTGTGCAGCCATTTCTAACATACCTATCACTATTATTTTTGCATTTTCCCATAATCGGATTTGTGCAGCCAGTTCTAACACATATACCACTATTATTTATGCATTTTCCCATAAGCGGATTTGTGCAGTCTTTTCTAACATATATACCACTATTATTATGCATTTTCCCATAAGTGGATTTGTGCAGCCTTTCTAACATACATACCACTATTAATTTGCATTTTCCCATAAGTGGATTTGTGCAGCCATTTCTAACACACATACCTTTATTATTTATGTATTTTCCCATAAGTGGATTTGTGCAGCTTATTTTTTTACATATACCACTATTATTTTTTGCATTTTCCCATAAGTGGATTTGTGCAGCCTTTCTAACATACATACCACTATTAATTTGCATTTTCCCATAAGTGGATTTGTGCAGCCATTTCTGACACACATACCTTTAGTATTTATGCATTTTCCCATAAGTGGATTTGTGCAGCCTGTCTAACATACATACCACTATTATTTTGCATTTTCCCATAAGTGGATTTGTGCAGCCTGTCTAATATACATACCACTATTATTTTGCATTTTCCCATAAGTGGATTTGTGCAGCCTTTCTAACATACATACCACTATTAATTTGCATTTTCCCATAAGTGGATTTGTGCAGCCATTTCTAACACACATACCTTTAGTATTTATGCATTTTCCCATAAGTGGATTTGTGCAGCCTGTCTAACATACATACCACTATTATTTTGCATTTTCCCATGAGCGGATTTGTGCAGCTTATTTTTTTTTACATATACCACTATTATTTATGCATTGGCATTGACCCATAAGTTGGTTTCTTACATCAGTACATTTATCTTTATTATACATATATGTAAGCCGTAGCAAGTGGAAGATTAGTAGATTTGCTGGCAAGTATTTTTTTAGTTTTTTTTTGGGTAAAGAGAGTAAAGGGATAGGATTATTCGCGGGAAGAATTAAGAATTTTATAAATAGTTTCATCTATATATGTTTTGTTTAAGAAAAGGGGATGTAATATAATTAATAATAAAATCATTAGAATACATGGGGATAATTTTTTCTTTGAGACTTACAAGACGTTACTGAAAACTTAAATATTGATGAAGTTATTTAAAAGAGGGAAGAAGTAATTAGAGATTTATTTTTGTGTAAGATAGCCTACCCAAGGAAGGGAGGATCCACATTTTCTGCGACGATATATGAGGTATTATAATCTACGATGATATAAGAAGTTGTTAGGGATTTTTTTTTGAGATTAAGAAGTTGAAGTTTTTTTTTTGAGCTATAGCAGAAGTTAGGGAATGGGCGAAGGCCTAAGTAACGTCGAAATAAAAGGATAAGAAATATTTATACTTTGTAGGGGGGGATTTTGTAATTTGAGAAGTTAACGAAGGAAGTTGAAATATATTACTTAGGCCTTCGCCCATTCCCTAACTTCTCCTATAGCTCAAAAAAAAAACTTCAACTTCTTAATCTCAAAAAAAAATCCCTAACAACTTCTTATATCATCGTAAATTATAATACCTCATATATCGTCGCAGAAAATGTGGATCCTCCCTTCCTTGGGTAGGCTATCTTACACAAAAATAAATCTCTAATTACTTCTTCCCTCTTCTAAATAACTTCATCAATATTTAAGTTTTCAGTAACGTCTTGTAAGTCTCAAAGAAAAAATTATCCCCATGTATTCTAATGATTTTATTATTAATTATATTACATCCCCTTTTCTTAAACAAAACATATCTAGATGAATTTATTTATAAAATTCTTAATTCTTCCCGCGAATAATCCTATCCCTTCACTCTCTTTACCCAAAAAAAAAAAACTAAAAAAATACTTGCCAGCAAATCTACTAATCTTCCATTTCCTACGGTCTTACATATATGTATAATAAAGATAAATGTACTGATGTAAGAAATATTTAGAAAATGATGATATGGAACGATGAATTGAATTTAGAAAGGCAACCCAATTATTAATTTTTTTATTTAGGATTTGAAGTAGAATAAAAATTTAAATTTTGCGATTAAGATGGGAAAGAAGGATGGAACGTAATAGAAAATATTAAGTGGTGAAGCGGCAATATAATAATTAAATATAAATTTTGTTTGTTCTGGTACATATGTCCAAAGGATATTAATTACAGTAAAGTTTGCATTTAGGTAATAATATGTTCAATATTTTTTTTATATATGAAAATTAAAAGACAATTTTATTTGTCTTCCGCTCGTCCAAATTGTAAAGGACTGAGCTCATAAAAATTTATAATTAGTTTGTGAGAAAATTTTTTTTTTGTTCAATATAAAGTTTTTGTAAATGCCATGGATGATGAAGTGAAGTGACAAGTGCGAGATAAATTTTTTGAGGTTGCTGTGAGTGATAGAGACACCTGAAAGTGCCGGTTCACAACGACCAAATGGAGGAGGACTAAGAGCAGACTCATGAAGAAGGGACCTGTTGAACAAAAACCGTGTTTCCAGAGACACAATTTTTGCTCTGAAAAGTGGAAGAAGGCAAAATGTAATGTAAACAAGCCTGTTGCCAAGACAACTAAAGTCGAAGCAACATTATTTTTTTTGAACCAATTTAGAAAAAGAAAAAGAAAATAAAGAAGAAAGAAACCTAAAGATGAAGAAAATAAAATAGAAAATCAACAGGAAGAAGGGAAGAACAACTTTAAAAGAAATCAAAAGGAAGAAAAGATATCTGTAGGTCTAACCTTACAGTTATCAACTAACATTTTGTACATCAATAACAAGATCCATCGACTTTAAAATGAAAGCAAATTGTCAGAGGGGACTAATTTCACACTTAGGAATATAATGAAACAGCTAAAAGAAGAAGAAATGAAGAAGATTTGAGGAAATTATAAGCAAAAATAAGAAAAGGTCAATAATTAAAAAACGAGTCGGTAGAAGGTTTTGGAAATTTTTAGAAAAAGACAGTTAATTATTAAAAAGAATTTGAAAAAGGAAAAGAAGAGAAAAACTGCCAACATCAGATGGAAAAGCCAGCTCAAAAATTTGAAAAGGAAGCAAGTTCCAAGAGTGATCCAATTATAGAGGATGGATCCAATCCAAAGCGGTAAAAAATGATCTGAAGATGTAGCACAAGATTTACATGCTATTTTCAAGAAATAAAGGAGCCAAATTTAAAAAGAAAAATAACAGAAAATTCATGCAACATTTAATAAGAAAGAAGAAAAGGAAACCAGGGAAGAAAACGCAAAAAAGTTTAATATTCAAGAAAAACAATGGACGGAAAACAGAAGACATCCGAATCTGCCGACCCATAATGCAGTGCAAACAGCTAAAGTTCAGTTGTCCTCCAGTCTTTGCGTATGCCAAAATCTGTGTTCCGAGGAGTCTAGTTTTCATAGTAATAACTATTATAAAAGTTGAGACAATGAGTAAAAGTGCGAAGTGACATTGAATAGATGCGAGCAGATGGAGGACATAATTTTTGTTAATATTTATATGTAATTAATTATACCACCTCTCCTTCCTGCGTGAGTGCATTTTTACGTAATTAGTGAATCTAAAATTATATCGAAAAAAATTATTAAAATTGAGTATTTTTTACATCGCGACTTTAATAAAAAACAATACCTGGATAGCCAAATGCACTCCCACGAGAAGGACGGGTACAAGTTCATAACTGTGGGTTGACATCAGTAATTAACAATAATTAATTATTGCTGTCAACCAGAAGAAGAATGGGAGGGGGGAAATAGAATGAACAACTCAAACCCTAGAACAGTAACATATTTATTTTAGAAGAAAATATCATATTTATAAAAGAAAAACAATTGAATATAAATTGGCCATTTGTCGGAAGGACTTTCTACGTTAATTACGAGGTACCTCGATACTGATCCCTGCAGGTGGCGATGTGGTCATCCTTGATGTACATCCCTCCAACCCCATCTACTCACCTAGTCCTTGTAGGTCTGCCTGGAGGCCACAATAGAATTTAGATTGTTCACTGAGTTTATGTGCGTCCGAAATCAAAATGTATCTCACTCGCCTAAATGGCCCAAAACATGAACGAACACTGCTCAATTCACATATTCAAACTCACTGTCAAATATAAACTATACGTGTTGATCATCCGAGACGTGAACCAAGAATCTACAATCACATACTGAAACTCACTGTCAAATATAATAGTAACGTGGTGAACTGTTGGCACAAGAGCGAAGAGAAGACTAATGTTGTCACCAGAGCGAAGAGAAGACTAACTTTTTATAAACTGTTGAAGAGCTCTTGAGCCAAGAGCTAAGAGTGAAGAGTGGGGATGATCCTGATGTCTCATTGGTCGTCAGTCTCCGCCCACCCCATCCTCAGCCAATCACCGGTGACCACTTCTGTGATTGCCTGCGGATGTCAAGCTGTGAATCCCAGCGGATATTAATTAGAGTTATGTGAAAAACTGAGCCGACAATATAATTACCACACAGGATGCCGACAATTATCCTGGCTTCCTTTCTACTCCCCATCTCCATTGTTCTTTGTTTCTGCTCCCAGCGATTGCGTTTCCCTCACAGCAATCGCTGGTTTCGAGCATGTTCTTCCGAATGCAATTCTCTTTCGTTCAACACCTCACAAGCCATATTTTACTCCTAGCGATCGCGATTCTCTGCAGCATCGCTAGTTCTGAGCATTATGTAGCATGTCTATAAGGTAGGCATGCTACATAATGTTAATTTTACTTTAGATCCATGGCGTCATGTGAGTACTCAAATTAATATACAATTTTATTCCAAAATGGCCGGTCAACAAGTATTCAATAAATTTTTTCAAGTATGTGAATTTGTAAGAATGTTTTAAATTTCTTTTTAATTCCCCAAATCTCTCTCAGCGAAGTTCAAATTTCGAAACCCATGGGGCCCCACGGACTACACCTTTGAGGTATGTACCAATTAATCGGGACAGAAGAAGTAATGCATTTTTTTACTCGGGAAACATAATTTGATTTTTTTTTTGGATTGGTACAATTAACGTAATTGTAAAAATTTTGTAGAGTTATTTATGACATAGTTTTTTCCTTGGGAGCTTCACTCCATTAATAAATTTATAATTCATTTTTTAGTAAACTTCAGTAAATTAACTTCAATAAAATTTCAATTCAGTCTTATATGATTTCTTTTTATATAGATAATATAAAGTCTATTAAATACCTTTCACGATATTACTTAGAAGCGAATACAATTTATTCATAAGTTAACTGATTAAATCAAGAGATTTATTTTATTTTTTTATTGGTTCTTTGTTTAATTTTTTTTTTTTTTTACATTCACATAATCATCAATCCATTGTAAGGTCCATTAAAAAATATCCAAAGTTGTACCGAATTGTCCAGAAAATTTTCATCTATGTATGAGCGTTTTTTCTTAAATCGCTTATGATTTTTTATTTTCTTTATTTTTGGAATTATATCAATCAAGTAGCGTAACGATAGAGCTTTATATTTCCGAAGAATTAATCTTTTAATAAATTCTATCCGATTTTTACTTACATCTTGACAAAATTTTGGAATTTTCTTATCCGATACCTGTTTAGCTCCCAGACTCAAATTCCACATTGTCTTTGCAATTAAAGACCTCACTCCTTTGTTTACTTTCTCTTTTATTTTGGCAATATTCATAGTACTCATAATATTTTCCGACTTAAGTTCCCCGATAACAATTGATTGTTCATCTTGATTTAAATTTTTATTTACTTAGTCAGAATATTTATTTACGTTCTCAAATGGTAAAGTTAGCATTGTACAAGTCGATTGAATCGGAAGTACTTTATTAATTTCCCCAGGAGTTATGCCTCCTTCAACTAGGCTACCTTGACCTAACTGATTTTCTATCACCTGAATAGCTTCAGTGGTACTCTTTGTTTCTGTCCTAACTTCAACTATAGTATTTTGTAAACAGATCATGCTGTTATCGAGTCCCGCTATTTGTGTCTGACTTTTAATCCGTTCTGTGCAAATATCGCTCTCTATATGTGTCAGTCGATCGTGAAACTGAGTTCTACACTCATATACCTTGTCAGTAATTGATTTGTTTAGATCGCTAACCTCAGCTTGAACATTTAATTTAAAAATAGTGTTATCAGTTTGGATTTCAGCTATCTGTTTACATGTTTGGATTTCGGACTCATGTAAGTTTTTTTTTACTATTTCAATTTCTTGTTTATTCTCTGTCTTAAATGTATTTAGATTTTGTTCCAAATTTTCGACTTTACTATTTATAAGTGAAACGTTTTCCTCGGTTATTTTTTTATGGTGTTCAAAATTTTGACTCATAGTTTGTTGTTGTGTTTTTAATTCTTTAATTGCTATAATATGTTTATCCATTTGATTTGTTAGTTCATTTTTTACTTCAGTTATTTTTTCGGTTAAATTTTTATTTGTATCCTGACTTGACTGATTAATTTTTTTAGTTAAATTTTCGGTTATATTTTTATTTGTATCCTGACTTGACTGATTAATTTTTTTAGTTAAATTTTCGGTTATATTTTTATTTGTATCCTGACTTGACTGATTAATTTTTTTAGTTAAATTTTCGGTTATATTTTTATTTAGATCATAATTTGACTGATCTATTTTTTCCATCATTTGGGCAAACATTTCTCTCTATTTCTCGTTTTAGAATGACTAGGGGTGGACGTAATTCCTGGCATATCTAGGAACTTTGTAGATTGGTCATATTCATAGAATTATGTTTCATTGTCGTGAAAATGTGCGTGCGATGGACTATCTTGATTCACCGACCCACCTTTCGTCTTTAAAATAGACCTCCTCGGTTTACTCTCAGATTCCTCACTATTTTGACTTTCCGGACTACCCTCTTGGAGATTTTGCGCAAGATACGGATTGGCTGTATCCCCAGATTCGATATGAACATTATTTTCCCTTTGATTTATCTCGATTGGACTATTACTAACATCAGCTAAAAGTTTAGTTTCGCCATATTGAACTCCTACCCCCACCACATTCTCAGGTTGCAAATCCGCCATATTTCTACAATTATATTAATTAAATTTAAATTGTATATTCGCTCCTCTGCTTCTACCTATTACCTTCCTTGCCTGCGTGTACAGATGAAAAATTTTGAAATTTTAAATATTCTCATAAGGGACAAAAAAAAATTTATTTTATAAGAAATTACTAAATGCTACAACAAATAAAAATTATGAGAATACAATTGGAATATATTAATCTGCTGCACGCGATTGGGCGCCATTGTGATAGTTGTTACTACCATTAATTAAATATTCTCTATACTATACTATAGTATTCTTTAACAAACTCCAAAGTTGGGCGACATTGTGATAGTTGTTACAGGGGTTATATTAAAATAAACCTTATTAAATTCAGGCCTCACGTTGTTGCGCCATTGTGATAGTTGGTGGGTGCCAATTTAATTTAAATGAGTAAATATTCTAATATTACCTTTATAGCAAAACCCAAAGTTGGGAGCCATTTTTGATAGTTAGTGCGTTCTGATAGTCGACGCCATTAAAATTACATTTGTGAGTTTAAATTCATTCAATTCAATTGGACCAACATCTCTTATCTCAGGGTTCTAAGTGATTTTATACTAAAAGGTTCTTTGAAGGATGGGGTGATAGATAGAAAACAGATGGAAGCGATCGATTATAATATTTCACATAATTAATACATAAAAATCATCATAAAAAAACAACATATAACATGCGAGTTGCGAGACTCATGGATTATATTTAAAACTAATAATAATTGTCCTCTATCGCGAGTTCACTTTTGTTTATTAGACGAATTAAAAAATGTTTAGAATTTAAAAATTACTTTTAGGTATATTGATTTATTTATTGATGGTTAATAAAATATAGTGGGAATGGTACTCAGCCATATGCGACGATCCTGATGTCCTATCTTTGGGTTGGTTCCAAGAAGAGAATCCTTTTTCCATGTGGGTTTTCGGATCCATCAACATCGGCTGTCTAGAGTGTCTCGGAGTGCCAGAAATCACAGCCTCCATACAACGTACTGTTGCTTCTTCTCCTCTTCTTCGAATTACTGTACTACTGTAACATGATAAGTAACAAGATGAATTTTGCTGTATAGCAAAAGCAGATGGTTTCCCTGGAGTCTTAAAATGTTCACCCTCCTGGTCCAAATTTCGACAGAGACTGACTAGATCCATATTTCAGCTGCTCTCCCCACTTCTCTTTTGCTGATCACTGTCACCTATATTCTTTTTTTAATGGTTTGATGCCTGTTTTTTATTAGTTATGATTTATTTATGATTTAATAAAAATATATAATTATTTGGTAATATTATATCTATCAAATGAAAAAAATTACCAAACAAAAATATATCAATATCTCCGCCGTCAGTCGATATGTGATTAAGTTTGAATAAATCGATTTTTTACTTCATAATTGACATGATGTCTCTTTAGAAGCCCCCCTTCTTTTTCTCTTTCTATTAAAATTTCACATGTGGTTAATCGAACCGTCACAATATATATATATAATATAAAATGTGATAAAAGCTTTTTGCTACCACATTTCCTGTAGAAATTTGATCTCTTTTCTTTATTTAAATTTTGATTTCTACAGTAGTTTTTCGAAAAAGGCCCTAAAAGAATATTATCAATAATTTAAGACGTGCAATTTTTAAGAAAGTACACGTATACAACAAAAAAATTCCATTTAACAAACTTTACACTTGGATATATAAAGAGATACCAATTTTTTAATAATTTTAAATAATATTAATTTCTAATCCAAGATTTTTCAAATGATAATACTGGGCCAACAGGGAAGATGAATAGAATAGAATTTTAAGAGGACAAATATTAGGGTTATTTGCTTTATTTACACATTTTGATTAAAAAACTAAACATTAAACAAAACAAAAAATTTACAAAGGAACAAAATCATTAAACTAAATACCCAAAACTATTTCTTTTTTTATTTGGGCATATTGAAAAATATAAATGATTAAGAGTACCTCCTTGACGCCTCTAACACACAACCCATACACCGACAACTCTTCACACTTCAATTCCACCCCAGTCAACTTTCATCTAATTGTTCAACTTCACTATATTAAAAACAACTCAATTTTACAGTGCCTTGTTTAAGAGCTAGCTCACGACTCGACTCTCCTCCATTTGTTTCACAGCTGTTTTATATGTTTTCTTGTTTTGTTTTTTTAAACATTTTGATATATATATATATATATAATATATATATATTATTATATAAAAAATTACCTCTTTTCTATATTCATTAAAAAGAATGTTCTGTAGTTTTTACATCACATTTGCCTTTTCCTTCTTTTTAAAAAAAAATGTTTGTTCACAAAATTTTTTTTAGCTTCTTCCTCGAATCCACATGATAAGCTTCCTCCTTCAATACACAGATGGATTTACGTCTTCCTCCTATTCACATGATAGGCTCCTCCTCCAATACACAGGTAGATTAACTTCCTCCTTGAACGCACATGTTGGCTGGCTCCTTGGTGTCTTCAACTCATTGCTCAACGATGTATCGAAGTCTCTCTCTCACTTACATTCACTGATTTATTTTTTATATGCCCAATTCGACGCTCTTTTTATACATATATGCCCATTTTTTATTTTATAATTACTATTTACAATTATTAAACTTATATATATACGTACTTAATTTCTAATAAACAAAAACAAATCTTAATCTAAAAATTTACAATTAATCCTTAACCTAAAGAAAATGTTTATAAAAATTGGAACTAATTGAACATAAAAAAAATATAATACTAAATTTTTACATATTTACAGGATCAGTCATAGTCGTGAAATTAAGTTTGGAAATAATCATTGTGATGTACACTACGGAACATTTTTTTATGAATAAAAAGAGGTAATTTTTTTTATTATAATATAATATATATTTTATATATATATATATATATATATATATATATATATATATATATATATATATATATATATATATTAATGTGTTTAAAAAAACAAAACAATAAAACATATAAAACAGCTGTGAAATAGTGTTGAGTGGAGTCGAGTCGTGAGCTAGCTCTTAAACGGTGCACTGTGGTTTGATATGTTTTAAATAAAAATGAAGTTGAACAATTAGATGAAAGTTGACTGGGGTGAAGTTGAGATGATATTTGGTAGAAACTTGAAAATAAGGTACATTTGATTATATATATATTTTTCAATATGCCCAAATAAAAAAAGAAATAGATTTTTAAGTATTAATTTAATGATTTTGTTCCATTGTAAATTTTTGTATTGTTTGTTCAAATGTTAAGTTTTTTTTAAATTTAAATATGTAAATATAGATAATAACCCAATTATTTGTCCTCTTCAAATTCTATTCTATTCATCTTCCCTGTTGGCCCAGTAGTATCATTTAAAAAAACCTTTGGATTAGAATTAATATTATTTAAAATTATTAAAAAAACTGATATCTCTTTGTAAAGTTGTTTAATTGTATTTTTTTGTTGTATACATGTACTTTCTTAAAAATTGCACGTCTTTAATTATGGATAATATTTTTTAGGACAATTTTCGACAAACTACTGTAGAAATCAAAATTTAAATAAACAAAAGAGATCAAATTTCTACAGGAAATGTGGTAGCAAACAAGCATTTTATCACACATTGCATGCAGATTTAAGAAATTGCCAATTCATTTTACTGTCCGCCTTTACCATCAATATACAATTGTATGTATTCAAAATTATTATATAAAAAGATTGTATATAAAAAATTTTTACAAAATTAATTTTATATAAAATTTGAATAAATCCTTATTTATTTACTTCAACACACTTCCAAAATATCACATAGCAATCAAAATTAGGTCTCACGTCGGGTAATAATGAATACAAATTTAATTTATTTAATATATATATAATGCTTGTCTTTTGAGGTATAAAATTCTTTGAGACGTCCTTCATACTTCCTAACTAAAAAAAATGTATCTCATATTCCTTTACTTCAACTTCCTTCTCTACTAATAATAATAATAACTTCATCGTCGACGAAGCAAAAAGACGGTTCCTCCTATCTTAGGTAGGCAACCAACACTACATCATAAATCTCCTATATATATATATCGCTAGTTCTTTCTAGTCGACATATAAAAAATCATCTTCCACATATCAAAAATATATAAATCTCCATTTAATCACTAGCTCTTACTGGGATTAAAAAAAAATAATTTCTCCCAAAACAAATCTATATAAACCCGACGTCTAAAAGAATGTCATCAGCAATTTAATTTCAAACTTCTTTAATTAATATTACCCTTCGTTTGTTCCTATTCCTATAATGTGCTCCTACAACTCTTCCCATTCTCATCTACTCTCCTATTAAAAACAATTTACGTAGAAAAACATGTTACTCAATGTAATAAATGAAATTGTCTAACTAGTAGAATTTATAATAACAAAAATTTAATAACATATGCATACATACAATTTATAAAATATATTATCCTTTCAAGGCTTCTATACAGTTTCGTTCGTCTTTCTAATTTATAATATTATTATGATTTAGTCACGTCCGGTATCCTAGCTGAAAAGTTCCGAAACAGAAAATCTGTCCTGTTGACTCGGCTTCAGGAAGTGCGTCATGACTCCAAAGAGATCTAGGCATCTCTCAGCCTGCTGAAATTATCTTTCAAACATTTGGTAATAAAACAAAATCTATCTTCTTCCATATTATGTTCGTTCAAAGTCAGCTGTATGTATATGTTTTAATTTTCAATAAAATCATTATTAACAAGTAAGTCTCAAATAAATAATTAGGATATATTTGTGGCGCCCCCCCACATGTCTTATTTATTTATTTATTTTATTTATTCGTTTGATTATTTTGAATTAATTAATAATCGATAACATTTATTTCAATTTAATTTAAAAACATATGTTTTATGAAAATGACAATCAATATACATGTTATATAGTTAGTTTGAGTTGCTTCTCGTTAATTAAAAATATTTTAAAAAACTGAACTTTATTAGCTTTCATGAACCAGAAGCCTGCCGGAGCAGAGCCAACCAATGAGAGGGGTGAAGTTACCACCGTTCTGGTCGGCGGATGTGGAGGTATGGTTCGCGCATGTGGAGGCGCATTTTTATACTGCCCACTTGGAAGACGAGATGGCTCGGTATCATCTGGTAGTTGCGGCATTGGATGGCGGGACCTTAGCTCAGGTACGTGACCTAATATTATCAACCCCTAAAAATAGGCCATACTCGGCGTTGAAGGACCGCCTGATACAGACTTACATCAGGTCCACTGAAACGAGAATCAGCCGCCTCATAAGTGGACTCAGCCTGGGCGACCAGAGACCGTCAGCGCTGCTTCGAGAGGTAACAAAACTAGGGGATAAGTTACTACAATCAGAGGCATTGCAGTCCATTTGGTTGCAGCAGCTGCCTGAATGCATAAGGCCAGCAGTATTAGCCGCCGGCGGAGACATCCAGCACATGGCCCAAATGGCAGATCGCATGTTCGACTGTCTACCACGTTCCCCACAGGTAGCCACGAAGTACTGGGGATCAGCGAGCGTCTCAGGGCACTCGAGTCTGCAGTGGAGGCCTTGAGACAACAAAACGGCTTCCAGAGGCTTAAAACGCTGGACGGTAGGTCGCAGAAACCAGACCTGTGTTGGTATCATGAAAGGTTCGGCGCTCGCGCTAGCCGCTGTCGCCCCCCATGTACATACAAAAAAAACTAGTGAGACCGGCACCAGAGGCGGCGGGTGCTGGTAGTAATGCAGATAAAAACCGCCTTTTCATCTTGGATCGCAAATCTGGATTGCGGTTTTTAGTTGACACGGGGGCAGAAATTTCGGTTTTGCCTCCAACTCCCGCAGACCAGCTGCGAAAAGCACCAGGACAGACGATAACGTGGTTGTTCACACTTGCTGATGTCTCAAAACCTATAATAGGGGCGGACTTACTGCGCCATTTGAGGTTGAATGTAGATCTGGCCGCGTGTTGTTTAAGAGGCCCCAGCAGCAGCCAGCCCATTACTGGGTCTTTAGGTCAAGCTGAGGAAGTATTCATAGCGGTCACAAACGCGAGGAACGACGAGTACCACGTCATCCTCAACGAGTTTCCTGACATCATCCGCCCGAACTTTGTTCCGAGAGAGGAGGCTAAGCACAAGGTAAGGCATTTCATCCATACGGACGGACCTCCAGTGTTCGCCAGGCCTCGGCGCCTGCCTCCAGACAAGCTTAGAGCAGCCAAGCAGGAGTTCGATAACATGTTACAGCTAGGCCTCTGGACAGCCCCTGGGCGAGCCCGCTGCACATGGTTTCTAAGAAAATGGGAGACTGGAGACCTTGCGGCGACTATAGACGACTCAACGCCATAACGCGGCCCGATAGGTACCCCATCCCCCATGTACAGGATTTCTCTCATAGCTTGGCGGGCAAGAACATTTTCAGTACGATTGACCTCATGAAGGCCTACCATCAGATTCCTGTGCATCCAGACGATGTGGAGAAAACAGCTATCACAACCCCCTTCGGGTTATTTGAATTCCCAGTCATGACCTTCGGGCTAAGAAACGCGGCCCAAACGTTTCAACGATTCAAGAACGAGGTTACCAAGGGTCTGGATTGTTGTTTTCCCTACATCGATGACGTTCTAGTGGCATCGGAAAACGAGGAAATGCACAAGGAGAACCTCCGAGCTCTGTTCATGAGGTTGCAGCACTTTGGAATCATAGTGAATGGAAGTAAGTGCAGTTTCGGAAAGAAAGAAGTTGATTTCTTGGGCCATCGAGTTTCCGCACAGGGAATACAGCCGCTACCCGCAAAAGTTGACACCATAAGGACGTTTCCTCTTCCGAAGACGGCAGGAGAGTTGCGAAAGTTACTGGGAATGTTAAATTTTTATCGGAGGTTTATGCCCAAGGCAGCAGAGTACCAGATATCATTATCACAGTTAGCAGGCAACTGCAAGAAGACAGACCGTACACCTCTAGTTTGGACTGCGGAGACGCAGCAAGCCTTCGAGAGCTGAAAACACGTTCTGGTTGGCGCCACTTTATTAGCACATCCGCAACGAAACGCACATTTGTCCCTAGCTGTTGACGCCTCCGAGTCGGCCATGGGTGCCGTTCTTCAGCAGCGCTTACATGGAGACTGGCAACCCTTAGGATTCTTCTCCAGAAAATTTACAACCACAGAGAAACGGTACAGCGCGTATAATAGAGAATTATTAGCTGTTCGCCATTTCAAACATTGGCTCGAGGGGCGTCCGTTCACCCTTTTCACCGACCACAAGCCTCTAATCTACGCTATGCAGCAACCCACGGACCGAGGTTCTCCACGTCAGCTCCGCCATCTTGATTACATCAGTCAATTTACCTTGGACATTCAACATCTGCCCGGGAGGAAAAACATCGTGGCTGACACCCTATCTAGGATTGAGGAGCTGTATGCGCCGGACGCTCTGGACTACGAGAAGTTGACTTCAGAGCAAGCTGTGGACGAGGAGGTAACTCATTATAAGGAGAACCCTCGGCCCCACCTGATTTTACAGGGTGTTAGTACGCCCAGCGCTCAGATACCGATTCTTTGCGACACCTCTTCAATGAATTCCCGGCCTTTCCTCACAAGTGCATTCAGGAAAAAGGCATTCGCCTTACTTCACAACCTTGCACATCCAGGAATCAAGGCTTCGATAATACTGGTGCAGGAACGCTTCGTATGGCCCAATTTGAAGAAAGACTGTGCGGAGTGGGCAAGACGATGCTCAGCCTGTCAGCGGGCAAAAATTCATCGGCACACTAAGGCCCCTTTGGCTGAATTTCCACCTCCCGATGATCGTTCTGAAATGTCCATGTTGACATTGTGGGTCCGTTGCCGTCCTCGCAGGGCCACCGCTATTGTCTAACCTGCGTAGACCGATTTACGAGGTGGCCAGAAGCTCTTCCCATGGACTGCGCTGATGCGGAGACCGTCGCGCGTACATTTTACGCTGGCTGGGTATCTCGCTTCGGCGTGCCAGACCGGATAACTACTGATCAAGGTCGCCAGTTTGAGTCCGGCCTAATTTCGGCTCTCGGTCGGCTGCTGGGAACGAAGAGAGTTAGAACCACTGCTTACCATCCGCCAGCTAACGGTTTAGCTGAAAGGTGGCATAGAACTCTGAAGGCGGCGATCAGGTGTCATGATAACCCCAGCTGGACCGAGGTGTTGCCTACGGTACTACTAGGCCTGAGAGCGGCGCTGCACGAGGACATGGGCGCCTCGGTGGCAGAGTACACGTATGGAGCAACCCTTCGTCTACCTGGGGAGATGATAGCAGAAGCTCCAGCTGATCGAGAGCCGATTCCAGATTACGATTACGTCGAACAACTCCGACAGACGATGATCAAGTTGCGACCAGCACTGGCCAGCCACCACTGTAGTCTTCGTCAGACCTACATTCCGAAAGATCTCGAGAACTGCTCGCACGTGTTCGTCCGACACGATGCCGTGAAAGCACCGCTCCAGGCCCCTTACGACGGTCCCTTCGAGGTGCTGCATCGCCGGAGGAACACTTACACGATCAGCCGAGCGGGAGAAGCGGTGACGGTGGCCATCGATAGAATAAACCCGGCCTATCTCTACCAGGCCGACCATCGCTGACGCTGGAGGGGGAGTGGTGTGGCGCCCTTCACATGTCTTATTTATTTATTTTATTTATTCGTTTGATTATTTTGAATTAATTAATAATCGATAACATTTATTTCAATTTATTTTTAAAACATATGTTTTATGAAAATGACAATCAATATACATGTTATATAGTTAGTTTGAGTTGCTTCTCGTTAATTAAAAATATTTTAAAAAACTTAAGTTTATTAGTTTTCATAATCGCTAAATATTAAATTTGGATGACTAATCCCCAAATATAACTCTAAATTAATTTTATACCGATCCTAACATATAATCTAATCCTAAAAAATATAAATCTTAATTAATTTCAATGCAGAACTATACCAAAATTCATCCATACTCTTCATGTACCAAAATTCTCTCATTCAAAAAAATAATTTATCATCCATACTATTATATTAGTCCAATGTCACTTCGTCATATTTTAAATTGATCCTAATTCTGTCATGTTAGTCTGTCAGTCATTTCCTCAAACTCATCCGAGTTGCAAAAAAAATATGTTCACCATAAAAAGTGGCTAATGCAATAATATTGTTAATTTTCTCCTTAATACCTGTTTAAATTCTCTTACTCCTTTTTTAAAATTGTTCTTATGTCTTTTATTAGCCTCCTTTCTATTTCCAGTTTGTCTGTAAGTTCTAACTATATTTAATAAATAAAACAAACTTATTTTTGAAATATTGTCTATTCCACTAAAGATATATATACATATATAACTACCGGTTTCGGCTTTACACCATCGTCAGGTCTAGTTATGAACTAAGTCAGTTTGCAGAGAGCGACCCTTCAAATACATCTCAGGTCAAAGGGTGCTATTAAAACTTGGGAGTCCCCCGGCTGTACCGTTAGCTAACTCATGAAATATTTCTCAACAAAACCTAGTTCTAAATTTACATAAAACAATGTCACTAGACTAATACGTGGAAGAATAACAAATAAATAAGTACAAATACAAGTAAATAATAAAATAAAATTAATAATAATGTTAAGATTTAGATAACTTGAAACATATATGTGGAACCAAATATTAATAACAGATAATACAAACATATATGTGGAAACAGAACTGGTTTAGGGTGTTAACAGAGGGGAATAGTTGAAATAAATTTGGTCATTCATACAAATGTTCCTTTTGTTAGCTTTATTTATTTCTAATTGTTCTAAGCTATTAAGTAGCCTGCTTTTTGGGCAATAATGGAGATATTTGATGCCTGTAGATGGGTCGAAAGTGTGGCTATTGTCAATTATGTGGGTCGCAAATGTAGAACGGTTTCCTCGGTTCTTTATTTCGGCCGTGTGTTCTTTAATGCTTTCCCTAAAACGACGTCCTGTCTGTCCAATGTATAATTGACTGCACGTCGCACATTCTAGACTATAAACACAGTTTTTATTTTCAATATCTGTTTTGTCCCTACCTCTCTCTAGGCACTGGCTTATGGGATTGATAGTTTGAAACCCGATATTGAAACCTTCTTTTTTCAACTCTTTACCTATTTTTTCTGAAATTTTTCCATGGTAAGTTAAGCTGACCCATTTGCCTACCTATACGCCTATCTACAGGCATCAAATATCTCCATTATTGCCCAAAAAGCAGGCTACTTTAATAGCTTAGAACAATTAGAAATAAATAAAGCTAACAAAAGGAACATTTGTATGAATGACCAAATTTATTTCAACTATTCCCCTTTGTTAACACCCTAAACCAGTTCTGTTTCCACATATTCTGTTATTAATATTTGGTTCCACATATATGTTTCAAGTTACCTAAATCTTAACATTATTATTAATTTTATTTCTATTTTTTATTATTCACTTGTATTTGTACTTATTTATTTGTTATTTTTCCACGTATTAGTCTAGTGACATTGTTTTATGTAAATTTAGAACTAGGTTTTGTTAAGAAATATTTCATGAGTTAGCTAACGGTACAGCCGGGGGACTCCCAAGTTTTAATAGCACCCTTTGACCTGAGATGTATTTGAAGGGTCGCTCTCTGCAAACTGACTTAGTTCATAACTAGACCTGACGATGGTATAAAGCCGAAACCGGTAGTTATATATGTATATATATCTTTAATGGAATAGACAATATTTCAAAAATAAGTTTGTTTTATTTATTTATTACAAGTTTCCACAATATGTCCGCGTTTCTCAACTTAGAAGTTGTTAACTATATTTTCTTTAAAATTAAAATTTGTCTTTTGTTTGTTGTCCTCAGTCTGTTCGTTTGTTTTGTCTAATAACATCAAAATGTTCCTTTCACTCTGTCCATCCACATCAATATTCATCCTATTTTCTTGAATTTCACATAATACTAATTTTTCCACTTTTTTACTCTCTTTCTCCACCTCTTTCTCTAAAATTTGGGTCTGTTCCTCCCCACTGTTATTCTCGGTTCCTTCTACCTCATCAACTTGTGACTGACTGTCAATAATAAGAACCTCTTTTTCTACTTCGGAATTCCCTTCGTACAAATTGTTAATTTTTTGATTAAAGTGCTTTTCTTAGTTTTCTCCTGCTTTATCTATTCTATTTTCAACTCTTTTATTTTCTATTTGCACTTTCTCTATTTGATCCTTCAAATTGTCTACCTTCTTATCTAATCTCGCTTCCAAATCTTTAATGTCACCTCTTAAATTTCCCATTTCTCCCTTTAATTCTTTTCCCCGTTCTTCTATTTTTTGAATGATATTCCCCATCTCCCCAGTTAACTTTGTTAACACAACACGGAGTCATTCCATATCAGGACCAGCAACGCCCTCTTTTTCTTTATTTTTATTTACCCCCTTTGGCATTTTCTTACTTTACTAAATATATTAATACTAAACAAAAATAATGTTATATAAAATAGTAACCTTCTTTTGAAGTTGGCAAAAAAAATATTATTTCTCAAAATTAAATGTAACCCTTATTTGTCTATATTCTATCCTTTTCATCTTTTTCAACCTGTTTCCCTACTTTAATTAATATAAAAAAATTCTCCCATCAAGGTTTTACCAAAATATAATGGGGCTTTGTGGCGAAAATCGTCCACACAAGGGATATGCCAAAAATGTGATAAAAGCTTTTTGCTACCACATTTCCTGTAGAAATTTGATCTCTTTTCTTTATTTAAATTTTGATTTCTATAGTAGTTTTTCGAAAAAGGCCCTAAAAGAATATTATCAATAATTTAAGACGTGCAATTTTTAAGAAAGTACACTACTATTACCACATTTGCCTTTCCACTAATGTGAGTAATTTCGAAGTTATATTGTTGTAAGAGCAGACACCACCTCAGAAGTCGGCTGGTCGTGTTCTTACAACTTTTAATAAAAGTCAAGGCTTTATGGTCAGTTTCTATTATAAACTTCCTGCCCGCCAAATAAGTCTCGAACTTTTGGACACTCCATACCACAGCTAAAAGTTCCTGTTCAGTCGTGGTGTACGCTCTCTCTGCTGCTCTTAGGACCCTGCTGGCATACGCGACCACTCCCACTATGCCTGCATGGTCTCTTTGATACAGTTGAGCAGCAATGGCATATCCACTAGCGTCCGTCTGCAAGTAAAACAGTCTGGTAAAGTCTGGATGGTGTAGCATGACATTTTCTAAAAAAATTCCCTTAACGTCATTAAAAATGTCGGTTTCCCTTTTCCCCCATTGCCACTTTATTCCTTTTCTCAACAAATGAGACAACCTACTAATCTGCTCACCGTATGCCTTCGTGAACCTTTGATAGTAGTAATTTTTTGAAAAAATTTGACTTCTTTATATTAATTGTTACACCATGCTTCTTTAGGGCCAATAAAAGGGATTCTAATAAATTTAAATGTTCTTCTATGGATTCTGATAAGCATAAGAGGTCATCGACATATAAATGTATTTTACTGTAAAATTGGCTTATAACGAACTGCATTGCTCTACTAAGAGCAGCTAAGGAAATTGACAGTCCAAATGGGACTCTTCAAAATTGGTAAATCTTTCCTTGGTGCATGAAAGCAGTATATATCCTTGATTCTGGGTGAAGTTCTACCTGCCAGAAACTTTCTGTTTCCACAACGTTGTAATATTGTGTCTATTGTTTGAGAAGTCTCGTAATCAGGGACTAGCCTAGAGTTTAGTGATAGTTTGTTTAGTTCACATTTGCCTTTTCCTTCTTTTTAAAAAAAAAGTTTGTTCACAAATTTTTTTTTTTATTATTTTTTTTTTTTGTAAGTTCTTTCAGATTTAATTTCTTCCAATACACAGGTTGATTTAGCTTCTTCCTCGAATCCACATGATAAGCTTCCTCCTTCAATACACAGATGGATTTACGTCTTCCTCCAATTCACATGATAGGCTCCTCCTCGAACGCACATGTTGGCTGGCTCCTTGGTGTCTTCAACTCATTGATCAACGATGTATCGAAGTCTCTCTCTCACTTACACTCACTGATTTATTTTTATTTTTTATATGACCAATTCGACGCTCTTTTTATACATATATGCCCATTTTTTATTTCTTAATTACTATTTACAATTATTAAACTTATATATATATACGTACGTAATTTCTAATAAACAAAAACAAATATTAATCTAAAAATTTACAATTAATCCTTAACCTAAAGAAAATGTTAACTTAAATTTATAAAAATTGAAACTAATTGAACATAAAAAAAAATATAATACTAAATTTTTACATTTTTACAGGATCAGTCATAGTCATGAAATTAAGTTTGGAAATAATCATGTTGGATGCAGATTTAAGAAATTGCCAATTCTTTTTACTTTCCGCCTTTACCATCAATATAAAATTGTATGTATTAGAAATAATTATTTAAAAAGATTGTATATAAAAAAATTTACTTGAAATAAAAATTAAATAAATCCTTCTGTATTTTCTTCTTCACATTTCCGAAATATCACATAGCAATCAAAATTAGAACTCACGCCGGGTAATAATGAATACAAATTTAATTTATTTAATATATATATAATGCTTGTCTTTTGAGGTATAAAATTCTTTGAGACGTCCTTCATACTTCCTAACTAAAAAAAATGTATCTCCATATTCTTTTACTTCAACTTCCTTCTCTACTAATAATTCCCTAATAATAATAATAACTTCATCGTCGACGTAGCAAAAAGACGGTTCCTCCTATCTCAGGTAGGCAACCAACACTACAATATAAATCTCCAATATATCGCTAGTTCTTTCTAGTCGACACACAAAAAAAATCATCTCCCACAGATCAAAAAAAAAATATATACCTCTAATGAATTACTATCTCTTACTAGGATTAAAAATAATATCTCCCAAAACAAATCTATATAATCCCGACGTCTAAAAGAATGTCAACAACAATTTAATTTCAAACTTCTCTAATTAATATTACCCTTCGTTTGTTCCTATTCCTAAAGTTATATAATGTGCTCCTACAACTCTTCTCATTCTCATCTACTCTCCCTATATAAAAAAAAATTTACGTAGAAAAACATGTTACTTAAAGTATTAAATGAAATTGTCTAAATAATAGAATTTATAATAACAAAAACTTAATAACCTATGCATACATACAATTTAAAAAATATATTATCCTTTCAAGGCTTCTATACAGTTTCGTTCGTCTTTCTAATTTATAATATTATTATGATTTATTCACGTCCGGTATCGTAGCTGAACAGTTCCGAAACAGAAAATCTGTCCCCTTGACTCGGCTTCAGGAAGTTCGTCATGACTCCAAAGAGATCTAGGCATCCCTCAGCCTGCTGATTTCATCTTTCTAACATTTTGTAATAAAAAATATAATAAAAAAAAATTTATCTTTTTCCATATTATGTCCATTCAAAATCAGCTGTCTAATTGAATAGTTGGCTTGTCTGTCCACTCTGCTATACCTTCAATACTTCAATTTGGTTCAGATCCCTAATGAACTATTCCCCCCCCCCCCCCCTTTTTCTTAAAATATGGCTTTATTAGCGTCCAGTGAAATTTTCCTCTGTCTTTGTCCAAGTTGTCTGGGTCTGTAAGTAAGTATGTCGTGTCCCCATAACTAATTTTGATCCTGTACGGCCCTTCATATATATTTCGGAATTTTGTTGCTTGAGTCAGAGTTTGGTCCAATGTTCTCAACGATTTTACAAGTACTAAATCCCCCACCTGAAATTTATAAATTGTATGACTATTGTCAAATTCCCGCGCGTGTTTTTCCCCCGCGATTTTAATATTGTCAAACACCCTTTCCCTTAATCTTCGTAAATACCCCTCATTAAGGTGTGTCGTCTGTTAATATGTCACTGTCTTTGTCCACTGTTCGATGGTACAAGTTGGACCACGGCGTCCTATGTTGGGTCCCTAACATTACCTCACAAGGATAGGCTTTTGTTGTCATATGGAATGTGTTATTGATAATGAACTCTATGTCTTTTAAATGCTTGGGCCAATTTGTGTGTCGGTCAGTCAATACTGTCCGTAAATAGTTCCCTAAGTCTCGGTTCGTCCGTTCACTCAGGTTACTTTGGGGATGTCTGAAGGAGGCATACACATATTTGATGTCCAGTCTCTCTAATGTCTGTTGCCATAACTGGCTGGTGAACTGAGTTCCGTGGTCCATCAGCATTTTCGTCGGTTTTCCTACGTCCTTTATGTATTTGTCAACACACCTCAATGCAGCCCGCGTAGTCGCCTTTCATATATCATAAAGCCTAACAAATTTTGAAAAATTGTCAATCATGACCACGATATATTTTACACCCCTTCTACCCCTTGGTAAAGGTCCCATAAAGTCAATGCTAAACAATTCCAGTGGTCCCTTGGTTTCTATCCAATGATATTTTGAGTAGTAGGTCCTGTTCGGGATCTTATTTAGCTGGCAGCTGTGACAGGTCAGCAAGATGTTACTGATCTCATCCATGAGGTAGGCAATGTGGTAGTGTATGTTGATAAGCTGGAAAAGTTTCTGTATGCCAATATGATAATATGTGTTGTGTATTAATTCAATGAACTGTGATTTTAATTTGGTTGGTACAAGTATTCGAAAAGGTTTGCTTTGTTTTGTGTTAAGATGACCCTGTTACTGTATTTAAATTTTAGTGTTTTGTATTCAATGATAGTGTCAGGATGACCAATTAATTCTATGTGTAGCTGGTGGGGCACATCCTGTTCTGTGTATTCCCTGTGAAATGACTGTATGAATTTGTTTATTGGATGATGCTGTACGTTTTTAAATATATTGTTTATTTGTATTTCTTGATTCTTATGTAATTGATTACTTTCGTTATCTGTACCAATTTGTCTAGAAAGTGTATCTGTTACCACATTTGCCTTTCCACTAATATGAGTAATTTCAAAGTTATATTGTTGTAAGAGCAGACACCACCTCAGAAGTTGGCTGGTCGTGTTCTTACAACTTTTAATAAAAGTCAAGGCTTTTCTATTATAAACTTCCTGCCCGCCAAATAAGTCTCGAACTTTTGGACACTCCATACCACAGCTAAAAGTTCCTGTTCAGTCGTGGTGTACGCTCACTCTGCTGCTCTTAGGACCCTGCTGGCATACGCGACCACTCCCAATATGCCTGCTTGGTCTCTTTGATACAGTTGAGCAGCAATGGCATATCCACTAGCGTCCGTCTGTAAGTGAAACAGTCTGGTAAAGTCTGGATGGTGTAGCATGACATTTTCTAAAAAAATTCCCTTAACGTCATTAAAAATGTCGGTTTCCCTTTTCCCCCATTGCCACTTTATTCCTTTTCTCAACAAATGAGACAACCTACTAATCTGCTCACCGTATGCCTTCGTGAACCTTTGATAGTAGTTGGTGAGCCCAATAAAACCCTTCAACTCAGAAACATTCCTTGGAATTGGAAATTTTTTTTATGCTTTCTATTTTTTCCGGTTGAGATTTGATACCTTCCAGAGTTGTAATATTGTGTCTATTGTTTGAGAAGTCTCGTAATCAGGGACTAGCCTAGAGTTTAGTTTTCTGGCGTCGAGACATATCCTAATTTGTCCATTGGACTTACTCACAACTACTATCGGGTTGACGTAAGGACTACGGCTATATTCTATAATACCATTTTGCCGCATTGCCTGTATCTCAGCATGGACAGCCTCCCTTTGATATCCCTTAATTTTATAAGGCTTAATGAAATAAGGCTCATGATTATTTACTATTAGTTGATATTGATAACCTCATATCAATCCGGGGTTTTCTGAAAAAATATCTTTATATTTTGTTACTAGATTTTTAAAATCATTTAACAGCTGGTCGGGCAGAAAATCATTATTCGCTCTAATGTCCTGTAATTTGTTGGCGATTGGGTCAACCCTGGATTCGAAGTTCGATTCTTCGTCTATACATATCAACTTCTGGGTTGTATTTTTCTTTTGGTCAGCCTCTCTCACAAAAGGAATTTCTATGATTTCTCCGGGAATTGAATTCAACTGCACACATTGATCTTTAAAATTCAAAATAACGGAATTACTATTCAAAAATTCACTTCCTATAATGACATCATAACTTAATTCGGGGATGATCAAAAATCGAATATTCGCGGAATGATTACAAAAATCTACTTTAGTTATTATTTGGAACCTGATGGGTTTTGATTTTTTATTTGTGGCAGTGATGATGACTGAATTTGAAACTGGCAAAATTTCGAATTTAAATTTGTTTTTATTTATGTTAAAAAAAAATGTCGCTTATACCGTTGACCATAGAACCGCAATCAATCAAAGCGTTACTAATAACTTGCCCGATTTTAATTTTGACTTCCGGACAGTAATTAAACTTCTCTTCCTGGTTCCATGGATCTTCATACAATAATAAATCCTGAAATTCCCTTCGTAAAGACACTAACCTATCTTCAATACCAGAGCGACCCTGATTCTCTGCCCCTCCGAGCTATTTCTTTTTATCTAGATTCTCTTTAAAATTTTTATTTTGTAATTCCTGAGTCCTTAATTGATCCGAGTTTTCCATTGTCGGCCGCCCAGGTGGTCGATCATAAGGTCGACTCATCTGTCGCCATTCCTGATTATATCTATTTGTCCTAAGTGGCTCATATTTTCTATTGTCTATAACTGGAGGGTAACCACACCCACGATTATTATTGTAGTATCCTATGTTATGTGGTTGGTAATTTTGATTTACATTTGGAGAATATTTTGGAGCAGATGGTTGATTGGCATTATTTTGGAATTGATTTGAGTTCCCATTATAATATCCCTTATGTCTCTCTTGTTGCCATTTATAATCTACATTATTCTGGTCCACCATATGACTCCTACCTTCCCTATCCATTCCCTTCTCCCCCTCCTTAAACTTATCCCATTTGAACCCTTGTCCCTGACCGTTTATTCTGTCAACTCCCACTCTGTCCAGTACCTCAACAAATCCTGCAATGGTCTTGATCCCTTGATGTATAATTATATTTTCAATTTCTCTCCCGAAATGACCCGACATGCTCCTACAAATATATTCTTCTGGCATCTTATATTGACAATCTCGAGCCCTGATCACTAACTTTGAAAAATACTCTTGTGGAGTTAACCCCTTCCCTTTTTTAAAAAATGATCCCTGACCCAATTCATTCATAACAATTGAGTCAAAATTAGTTTCCCAGAATTTTCTTTTAAATATAGTCTTAAATTCCTCAAAAGATTATATTTCATTACAATTAATTTGCCAAAAAATAAGTCCTTCTTTTAAGTGATTCTTCATAAATTCATTTAATTTTAATTTCCCTCCATACAAAAAAAATTTAGATTCTAAGCTTTCTATAAAATCTTTGGGATTGTCCTTATGACTGTTCCGAAATATACAAGTGCCTCCCCCCGATAAATTTTGTTGCATCAATGTCTGGTTCAATAGCAACAGAGACTGGGATAGGCTAGAGTCAGATGCACTATTTGCTGCACCTCCTTGATCTTCTATTGGGAGAGCCTCCCTTCCCCTAGACATCTGTTCCTTTATTAGATGAGGCAGTTCCTTAACCGTCCTCTCTTGCAACTCCATAAATCTCTCACTAACTTCCTTCTCTAACCCTTCTTCAATTTTTTTTTGATTTAGCTTCATCTCTATTCGATCCTTCCCCACAATTCTCCCTTTAATTTCAAAATATTTCCCTCTATTTGACTAATCCTTTCAAAATTTGATTCTATTTTTTTTTTTAGCTCTACAACGTCCTTGGTTCCTTCTTCCTGAACTCCTTCTACATGGCTTATTCGTTCAGACATTGCAGTTAACTGAACTCTATTTTCCTTTCTTAAGTTTTCTGCTACTTTATCTATTCTATTTTCAACTCTTTTATTTTCTATTTGCAATTTCTCTACTTGGTCCTTCAAATTGTCCACCTTTTTATTTAATTTAACTTCTAAATTTTTAATGTCGCCTCTTAAATTTCCCATTTTTCCCTTTAATTCTTTTCCCTGTTCTTCTATTTTTTGATTGATATTCCCCATTTCCCCAGTTAACTTTGTTACAAAATTTCCTAATTTATTACTTTGCTCTTCCATTTTTTGATTCATATCCCCCATATCCCCAGTTAACTTTGTTAACACAACATGGAGCCATTCCTTATCAGAAGCAGCAATGCCCTCTTTTTCTTTATCTTTATTTACCCCCTCCCCTTGCGACTCCTCACCTGTACCCTGCATGGACTCCATTGCGGCTGGAGTCTCCCTTTCTCTATCTTCCGATAATTCCATATCGGATCTTTTCTCCGAACTTGACCCTTCCTCTCTACTTTCCTCCTCTAATCTTCTCGCTTGTCCTCTGGTAATTGGCATTTTCTTACTTTACTAAATATATAATTACTAAACAAAAACAATGTTATATAAAATAGTAACCTTCTTTTGAAGTTGGCAAAAAAAATATTATTTCTCAAAATTAAATGTAACCCTTATTTGTCTCTATTCTATCCTTTTCATCTTTTTCAACCTATTTCCCTACTTTAATTAATATAAAAAAATTCTCCCATCAAGGTTTTGCCAAAATATGATGGGGCTTTGTGGCGAAAATCGTCCACACAAGGGATATGCCAAAAATTTGATAATAGCTTTTTGCTACCACATTTCCTGTAGAAATTTGATCTCTTTTCTTTATTTAAATTTTGATTTCTACAGTAGTTTTTCGAAAATTGCCCTAAAAAAATATTATCAATAATTTATGACGTGCAATTTTTAAGAAAGTACACATATACAACAAAAAAATTCAATTAAACAAACTTTACACTTGGATTTACAAAGAGATACCAATTTTTTAAATAATATTAATTTCTAATCAGAGATTTTTCATGAAAAAAAAATGTTCCGTAGTTTACATCACATCATTAAACACAATTCAAATACCGATTGACAACTTCTTTGTTTACATTTCAAATTTTTCTCTTGTTCACTCCTTTTATTATAGTCTACATTTAACTTTTAATTTTTAATTATTCATTTGGCAACATTCAAATACTTAAGTGCTAATCTCTATATTTTTTTTTTGTTTTTATTAATTCATTCTTCAATTTTAATGTGATTTCATATATGCAAATCCTACAAAATGTTTCTTTTTAACAGACCTTCTTCCTATGTCATATAGTTCAGGTACATTTTTATTTATTTATACAATACTTTTATGTTATATTTTATAGTTTTAGATCAGAATCCTATTATTTTCTTTCTTTTATATTTTGTGATAATAGCTTTTTGCTACCACATTTCCTGTAGAAATTTGATCTCTTTTCTTTATTTAAATTTTGATTTCTACAGTAGTTTTTCGAAAATTGCCCTAAAAAAATATTATCAATAATTTATGACGTGCAATTTTTAAGAAAGTACACGTATACAACAAAAAAATTCAATTAAACAAACTTTACACTTGGATTTACAAAGAGATAACAATTTTTTTAATAATTTTAAATAATATTAATTTCTAATCCAAGATTTTTCAAATGATATTACTGGGCCAACAGGGAAGATGAATAGAATAGAATTTTAAGAGGACAAATAATTGGGTTATTATCTATATTTACATATTTAAATAAAAAAAAAACTTAACATTTGAACAAACAAAACAAAAATTTACAATGGAACAAAATCATTAAATTAATACTTAAAAAACTATTCTTTTTTTTGTTTGTTTGGGCATATTGAAAAATATATATATATAATCAAATGTACCTTCTTTTCAAGTTTCTTTCACATATCATCTCAACTTCACCCCAGTCAACTTTCATCTAATTGTTCAACTTCATTTTTATCTAAAACATATCAATTCACAGTGCACCGTTTAAGAGCTAGCTCACGACTCCACTCTACTCAACACTATTTCACAGCTGTTTTTTATATGTTTTCTTGTTTTGTTTTTTTAAACACCTTGATATATATATATATATATAATATTATAATAAAAAAATTACCTCTTTTCTATATTCATTAAAAAGAATGTTCTGTAGTTTTTACATCACAATTTATAATTTAGTTTTCTATTATCTTTTATCCGAAATTTTTGAATGTTATTTATAATCATCTTTCTATTTATTGGTTCCTTTCTTTGACTAAGATACCATGTCTTTGAATTCTTAAATTTATTTTTCTTATTATTATGTTTAAAATGGGGTTTCTTATTTTTGTTATTATTATGTTTATTTACACATTTATTACACTTTAATTTTCGATATCCGATTTTTCTTTTAGTTTTATTTATCTTATAATTTTTTAAGTTTGGGATTTTTTTATTATATAATTTCCTTGTTTCCTTGTTTCTTTATTTTTATTATGATTCGGTTTTTTCACCACTCTATCATTTGTTATTACAATTTTAATACATTTAAATTTGTCTAACTTCTTATTGGTTTTTCTTTTCTTTTTTGTTTCATTACTTTCCTTCCTAGCCTCTCTCCTATTTCTATTCACTTTACTCCTAATTATATTTAACTCATTTTCCTGAGTCTCATCCATTATTTTAAATTTATTTTCCTCGTCTATTATTAATCTATTTTTACATTTATTTTTACCATCAACACAATCCGTTTCTGTATTCGCTATTATTTCATCCTTATTATTATTTTGTTGCCAAATTGCCTTCTTTACGTTTTCTTCAAAATTTACAATGATATTACTTGTTTGTCCCAATGTTTTATCTATTCTTTCAAATGCCACTTCATATTGATTTTTTAATTGAGAGAAACTATTTTTATTTTTTAATTCAGAAAGATTATTTTCTATAATATTATTAGTTCTTTCATTTTGCTGTTTTAGTTCAGAAATACTATTATTAGTTATTTCATTTTGGGCCATTAATTGTTGGAGCATGCTAATTATTTGATTTTTGTTACTATCTTTTATCATTTGATCAACTACATTATTTACCCTTTTAATTACTGCTAAGTTTTTATTATTATATGCTTGCCTCTGTTTTTTTGTCTGGGCACTTTCACTATTTGTTTGGGCAATTTCATTATTCATCGATTCTATTTTATTTTCAAATTCATTTTTAGCTGACTCTACTTGATTTTTTACTTCAAAAATACTAATTCCATGTTTTTTTTATTATTTGCTGCACCATATTAATGATATTGACTTTGATTTGAGTTGCGACTCCTGAACCATTATTTGCGTCGGCCATCTTTGAGACGCTATCTCTTTACAATAGAAATTATGAAATAAATTTAAAATTTTACAATTAAGACAGTACCTACTATATATATTTTTTAAAATTAAAACAGGATTACGAAATTTCGGGCATCATGTAAAAAATTCTAATTTTCATATCCCTGTTCGCAGCGACAATTTATGTAACGGTTCTTATACGTTCATTTTAACATAGTCCCTGTTCGGGCGCCAATTATGTAACGGTTCTTTATCTTTCTAGTCTAAAAGAAATATAATTAAAATTGGAACTAAATTAAAGTAAAGATAACACGTATTTATTTAAAACTCTTTTTTTTTTTAGTTAATATAAAAGTTGAAGGGTTAGTAACATTGACACACATAAAATTACTCCAAATAATCATAGATCTTAATGCTGGGGTGTTGATGATGATGCTGTCTTCTTATTTCAACTGATGATATGATGTGATGACTTCAATGCGATTTCATCCTTCTTCTATTTTCTTATTTTCTTGTACAGCATGGTTCCTGAACAAATGGTCATTTTGGGATCTCGAATCAATCCATGTTTTTTTTTCTGGGGTTTCTACTTCTGGTTCTTCATGACGATATTGGGCATTATCTGATTCTGATAAGATGTCCGAGGACAAATGAACTCACTAAACTTCACTTATATTTCCTTCCATCTCACTACTTACTCCCTCACGCACACTACACCTGGACAACCACCTCACAAGAGCGACTCTCTAGAATGACACACCATTTTTCCGTGTGGGAACCAATTCTCCATTTTTTTTACACATTCTCAAATTTCATTGGTTAAAATTGGCACAGCCTCACAAGGCAAAACATATGTTTCTATTATTTACTAATTTTAAATAAGTTTTATTTTATATTATATTATTCATGTTCTAATACAATTATGATTCACTATTACATTAATATACAATTTTAACAATCATCAAATAATAAGGTTTAGTTTAAAATATCGATCATTTCGCAGTTGCGAGGTTGATAACATAACATAACCTCCTACTTGTTATACACAATGGACATTAGTCATTTCATTTCTTTATTTTTTTCTTTTTTTTATTTAATAGGGTAATGAGGACCATTACATTGTTTCCCCTTTTTAAAAAAAAAAAATTATAATACATTTATAGGTATACATTAAAAAAAAAATACATTATCATTTTTTACTATTTGTGCTAAACCATATCAACTTTTGATACTCGAAATGGCGTCATTCACCCACATTCCACCAGTTCCACATCATTAGGTTCATCTAATTTACAAGTCCATTACTTAGCTTAGCTACATATAGTACATTTTGCAATAGCAATCTATAAAAATCTCAATCATCACATCGTTCCAGACAGAAAAATCCTTAACGAAATCTTCTCTACAAGTAAGTCATAACTAATACATTTTAGATACACGCGGTCTATTATAACACCATTTGTTTTTTTTTTTTACCTAAAAGAAATCCAATACACTCATCTAACTTTTACATATTGTCATTTTTTTTTTTTTTTTAGGGTGTACCCACTCTCAACTCAATCTACCTGTATCTGCCTGCAATCAAAGTAATTCAATTTTTATGGAAGGATCTACGTTATTCAGCAATTACGGTAACTACTTCCCATCTACTCCTATTTACGAAATTTTACTTTAAATGAATTATTTATTATGCTAATACTTTTGTTAAAAATATATATATATATATTTTTTTTTTTTTTTGAGGACTATCCTGAATGATTTACTCAATTCACTCAGTACAACTCTACAGTGGAGACTCCAAAGCTAACCTGTCTTCACTTATACTTTTAAATATTGAAAAGTGTTATCAAATTTTACTTGTTATTGATATGTGCTACAAGATTTATATGATCTTTATATCCATTTCTTTAGTAATCAATAATTTTTGCATCGAGAAATGAATTAATTTGTATATGATTTTTATCTATTAAAGGAATACATTTCTTAAGGTAACTAACTTTCTTTAATAATATTTTACAATAATTAAGTAATAAATCTTATTTAATTATTTTGTTTACGTCTTACCATAGTGTAATATTATATTTTCTTTATTTTTTTTATTAGGAATATTATGCTTTATTATTTTTTTTTTTTAACAATCATTTTATCTCTTTAACACTCCTACCCAAACACTTCACTATTCTCTTTTCGTACACCACATATACAAAGTCCAACAATAAACAATGTTTTCATACAGTTAACCAACAATCATAAAATATACTATTAATTTTCATAGATAATCTCCCTGGTATTTATTTTTAACCATCCTCATCTCTTTGGATTTTTGCCTACTTCCATAAAATATACTCCTAATCAAATGTCCTTCTTACCTATAGGCTAAGCCTAAATTTTTAATATTCATACATTATTCCTCCATTTTAATTAAAATTACACCTCACTCCATCCTTCCAATTATATTTCCTTTTTCTTGTTTACTTCCTTCATTAATAATTTTTTTATTTAATATTCCATGTATCAATATCTAAGTTTTTTTTTCTTCTATTTCTTTACATAATATCTTTTTTTTTTTTATTTGTCTACTTTTATTATTACTAAAATAACTAAACATATTTGAGCACATATTCATACTCTCATTTTATTTTATATTGCTTACTTATCATTTTAAATTTCGGTTGTTTATGTTACACAGAATTACATTTACATTTATTTATCTAAATTTTTAGGATATTTATTTTCTATTCATCCTTTTGGATACATATTTTTATTACATTTTTTTTTATCCTGAAACTAGGAGCGATTATTGCTCTTAAAAAAAAAAACCTGTTATGGGTGAATGCAAGCTCACATCGCGTAGGATCGCTGATTGTCCTATCCCAAAATCTCCCATATTTTTGGATGTTACGCGTTAATAACAAACCCCTTAAGCTATATATATATATATATATTTTTTTTATTATATATTTTTTTTTCTTATCACATAACCCTTCACCAATTAACACATCCATAACAATATCATGAAAATAACTATCTTATACACCCTATTCACCCTTTATATAAAATTTCCCATTTAAATTTCCCCTTTGAATATAATATCTTTAATAAATAATTATGTTTTTTTATTTAAAAAACATTTAAAATATCAAATTTTTTTTGTTCAGAGTGAAGAGTACACTTTTTTTTTTTTTTTTAGCTACATAATTTTTGATTTAATTTACATATTATTGTTTAATTACCGCGCCTATATATTTAATTAATATATTTTTTATTCTTTTAGTCAGAACCCAACCACCTTAAATATTATTAATCAATCCTAGACTTTCAATAATCATTGTTATATTTCTCATAATATAACACATCCACTAGAAAATTCAATAAAACAGCATACATCATAAAAAAATACATACAATAAATCTTCACATTATATAATCATCTCCAACCTTATTTACCTTCATTATTCATCATCAAAATTTTTAAATAGCTGTTATCGCACTTATTTATTTATCATAACTCACTCCTTTGACATAACCATCAATGACACTTATAAAGTTTCTTACGTTCCATATCTTTATTTTAATTTTGAACTTTAGTTTTATTTATTCATTAAACACAATTCAAATACCGATTGCCAACTTCTTTGTTTACATTTCAAATTTTTCTCTTGTTCACTCCTTTTATTATAGTTTACATTTAACTTTTAATTTTTAATTATTCATTTGGTAACATTCAAATACTTAAGTGCTAATCTCTATATTTTTTTTTGTTTTTATTAATTCATTCTTCAATTTTAATGTGATTTCATATATGCAAATCCTACAAAATGTTTCTTTTTAACAGTCCACCTTCCTATGTCATATAAGTCAGGTACATTTTTATTTATTTATACAATAATTTTATGTTATATTTTATAGTTTTAGATCAGAATCCTATTATTTTCTTTCTTTTATATTTATAATTTAGTTTTCTATTATCTTTTATCCGAAATTTTTGAATGTTATTTATAATCATCTTTCTATTTATTGGTTCCTTTCTTTGACCAAGATACCATGTCTTTGAATTCTTAAATTTATTTTTCTTGTTATTATGTTTAAAATGGGGTTTCTTACTTTTTTTATTATTATGTTTATTTACACATTTATTACAATTTAATTTTCGATATCCGATTTTTCTTTTAGTTTTATTTATCTTATGTTTTTTTAAGTTTGGGATTTTTTTATTATATAATTTCCTTGTTTCTTTATTTTTATTATGATTCGGTCTTTTCACCACTCTATCATTTGTTATTAAAATTTTAATACATATAAATTTGTCTAAATTCTTATTGGTTTTTCTTTTCTTTTTTGTTTCATTATTTTCCTTCCTAGCCTCTCCTATTTCTATTCACTTTACTCCTAATTATATTTAACTCATTTTCTGTATCCGCTATTATTTCATCCTTATTATTATTTTGTTGCCAAATTGCCTTCTTTACGTTTTCTTCAAAATTTACAATGATATTACTTGTTTGTCCCAATTTTTTATCTAAAATATAAAGAAAAAAAAAGTCATCTTTGATTTATTTCTGATATGCATATATATTTGTATTTTAATCAGCACATACTATTTCATAATTGTCCTTTTATTATTAAGATTTCAATTAGATACGAAATTTTATTTTTAATGTTTTCCGTATTCTAAGACATAACTGTACAGGAAGGATAGGAAAAACCCCGTGGGTATTGAAGGAAAGAAATAAAGACAATATTTTAAAAAAAAACATTCGTTTTTCTTCATAATTTTATGTTTAATCTTGGTAGCTGGTTGTTGTGTCATGGCAACAGTTGCGACCAACATTATAAAGACAAAAAAAAAAATGTTTAATATTGATGAAATACAAATATTAATAAAAAATATATATATTGATGAAATCATACCGATAATCCATTGAGAGGAGTAACATTTACTGCATTTCGGACAGATTAATTCATTAAGATTCCCATGGACTTCGATAAGTTTATTTTGGACTAAACCAGTTAATCTTTCGAGATCATCAAAATTCTGAATAATACCACAAAATATATATTTTTTTAACATTTTATATTTTTGACTAAGCTATTACATCTATAAATTTATATTAATATGTAAACTAAAGAATAAATAAAATAAATATTTAACACTACTTTTTTTTAGTACGTACGCACTAAATCCAATGGGAGGAAATCCAATAAAAATAGAAAAGTGGAGGGAGTCTCACCGACAATGTATTTCTCACCTCCAATTTATTGAAATAAACTAGGTATATGCTCTCCCTGTAACGCCTGCTCCTCCTTAACTCGATTTAGCTTAAACCAGTAGGGGTTAACTTATGTACTTCTGAATCCACTTATGAAATTTCGTGTGGAAATGTTCATCTCATCGGGGGTTATTATGGGTTTTGAAGATAGCCACCCTCGTTCCTTTTATCATAAATTCAATAGATGTCTTATTCTGAGAGGTTTGAATCCAAATACGAAATGTTGTGTCGATATATTCGTTCTATCGCGAGTTATTGTGTTCATAAATGCACAGACACAAATTTCATTTTTTTTTTTTTCAATTTTAGGAATATTCCAATTTAATTAATGTCTCTAAAATGAGATAAAGGCTACATTTATGTTACTTTGTGCGAACACTCCTTTTGCGATTGTAAAGAGACAGAAAAAAACTCAAAATTGGTGGGCGTATTTTGGATGTTTCGAATGGTTATAACTCAAAATGTATTAGCTATGAGGGTCGATGTGGCTATTTAAATGATTTTAATCACCTCTATAAGACTTGATGAAAAACATTAATCCAAAGTATCAGTAAAAAGGAAACATGTTATTCATAGATTCATTCATAACCCTCACTGTATAATAAGCGATACTATTGAATTGTCACTAATTAGACTCATTTTGTGTATTGTTTAGTTGCTAAATGTGAATTTTTGAATCCTGGAGGCAGTTTGAAGGATAGGATTGCGTTTCGTATGATTCAAGATGCGGAAGACAAAATACTCTTGAAGCCTGGCTGTACTATTATTGAGCCTTCTTCCGGAAATACTGGTTGGTTTTTTATGATTATTATTATCGTTATGACGTTTCAACATTTTGTTTTTGTCATTTTCAGTCATGAAAGCACCGGTAGCTCAGAGGTAGCTTGCTTGCCTACTGTGCTCAAGATTCGAAACCCTTGCCGCTCCCCTGCCCAGGCCCTTCGATTTTTACTTCCTCAGCAATACGTAGTGTAGGGAAGTCATGTAATCGGTAGTAGGCGATATGACCCCTTGGTTAAAGCCCGGGCATAAGTCACAATAACTAACATATAACGATAGTTTATATTGAATCAAATGTGGACATCAAGTTATAAAATTAGAATAGACACATGTTTCTTCATCAAAACTGTCACAAGCCCAGACACGTCACATACAAAAAAATCATGAATGAGTTGGAGTTTGAAAGTATCATATTAAATGTATAAAATAATTTTTTGTCAAAATTCTTGCTATTATAAAGGTGTCCTTTCTTCTTTAAAATGCTAAAATTGTGTGCCATATTCCCAATATGGACTCCCTTGGACTAACATGGAGTGCAGAATAATCTTAAGTTTTATTGAGACCTCCAAGTCTCAAGTTCAAATATGTATAAAATTCGAAATAAATAAAAATTCAGCAAATTGCTTCATAATTCAAACATTGCATATTTCACCTATGACCCGATCACACTTCTCTGTAATATAATTTTTGTTTCTCCTTTCCAGGAGTCGGTCTTGCATTAGGCGCTGCTGTCAAAGGCTATAAGTGCATTATAGTGATGCCATGGAAGATGTCCAGTGAGAAAGTGAGCGTTTTGAAGGCACTTGGGGCTGAAATAGTTCGAACCCCGACTGAGGCGGCCTTCAATTCACCTGAAGGCCTGTTTGCTGTAGCAGAAAAATTAAATAAAGAGATACCGGAATCTATCATTTTAGATCAGGTGAAATAAGTTAGCTATAAAATTATATAATACCATTGTGACTAAGGTGTTCCCCGGGAGTCTCGAGGTCCTTATAACATTGTTAGTTACAACTTGCCTATCAAAAAATGTATACCTATAGGACCTGATAGGTAGACTCTCACTAAGGTTGGGGAAACAGACTCACTTATCCAAAACTAAATTCTCTCAGTAAAAAACGTTGTCGGTGAATCGCCGGCGAATTTTAGTAGAGGAAGTCAAAATAGTTTCGGAAGTTAGTTATAGAAATAGATTAGAAAATAAAGGTACAGATTTAGTAGTGAAAAATAAGTTTCAAGGTAAGAAAATATTGGTCAGAAAATTTCTTTCCAAAGGAGAAATCACGATGAATAATCATTTAGAGCAAATTAATGCAGAAGTAAGAAAATATAAGAGTGTGGATGTTTTGCTGTATGGATGGAGAGTGGACTTGACAGAAATATTAAATAGGACAGCTGACGGGTTCAAAGAAATTTCGAGGATAAAATACAGACAAACCGAACAGATAACTTGTAAAATTAGGGGAAATGAACAAGATGAGGAAACAATGACAGACAGACTACGCAGAATTTTATTTAGTGTGGGGGGGAAGATATTTGAAGACATTATACGGCGCGGTATTAAGAAAAAAGCAGAAGCTCATATAAGGCTCTGCAATGATAATTGTATCAGCCGAACTTAAAGTAAGTAACCATTTTTGAAACTCGAATGAGTTATAGTCAATAACAGACAGACAAACTGAATAAAACTATAGACAGACACTGACAAAACTATGGATGAATGAAATTTAGAATAAATGAATTGATATAAAGGAGTAAATGAATATATGTATATTTTATAAATGCAATGAAATTTGAGTCATAAGTACTTTTGATTGTTAAATGGTGTAACAATAGGTCTATAGTAGAGTATACGTTGATAGTAGAGGTATTAAGATATTTAGGAAGTATTATAACCTTGTTTATTGACTAGTTGTAATTGTTTAAGTGAACTCAGATGTTGCGTTCGAAAAGGGAGTTCGTTCAGTAGTGTTGAATCGATCCTGTTGGATCGATAGGAAGATCGAACTGGAGCATGAAGTAGACAACCCAGTTAAGGGAATTGAAACCGGATCCATCTGAAGGATCCATAGTCAATACAGACAAAAATTTTTTTTAGTAGATTTTTTTCGTTCAACATTAGTATAATGAGTAAATAACCGAGAATGAAAGAGTAGAATAAATGAAGTATATTAGTTTTTTTTTTAGTAGTATAATAAGCAAGCGGAGACTAATTGATCCCCTGCTAATAAGCAAGCGGAGACAATTAGGTCTCTTGCAGTATTTGGCGTCTGCACTTGCCCAGCCTAAAAACAGTAGACAGAGAACTAGCCCGGTCTCTCCGAAGCTTGACGCGCTTCCTGTATGTCGAGTCACAGGACTGGTTCCCGACGGAGCTGTCGCTTGGTGTCGGAGAGAGGGAGTGCAGATTGCCTCCTCTCTTTGGCATTGGGGGTCAGTATCTGGAAGGAACGGTCCAACTGGGGGTCAGAGAAGGATTTTTAGCTGATCCTATGGGAATCGAACCTAGCCATCTCAGAAACATTTAGACAAAGCTAATACACATAAAACATACATTATTACGGGGATTTATGATTTATTTGATACATTTATGTTACACCGTACGGACAACACAACATTAAGAAACGAAATCATTTTACATTACTCAACTTACACAATACACAGGAGGGGATTTTGTATTATTTTGCATTTTTTTATGATTTTATTTGTATATAGTGTAGATGTGTTAATTTAGTATTAGAGGAATGAATGCTGGTATGAAAGAAATTGAGAGTGAATGATAGCGAAATAAGGGGGGAGACAATATATATATATAGATTTTTATGTTGTGCAGTCTTTTCTAACATATATACCACTATTATTTTTTGCATTTTCCCATAAGCGGATTTGTGCAGTCTTTTCTAACACACATACCACTACTATTTTTTGCATTTTCCCATAAGCGGATTTGTGCAGCCAGTTTTAACACAATACCACTATTATTTTTGCATTTTCCCATAAGTGGATTTGTGCAGCCAGTTTTAACACAATACCACTATTATTTTTGCATTTTCCCATAAGTGGATTTGTGCAGTCATTATTAACACACATACCACTATTATTTTTGCATTTTCCCATAAGTGGATTTGTGCAGCCATTTCTAACATACCTATCACTAGTATTTTTGCATTTGCATTGACCCATAAGTTGGTTTCTTACATCAGTACATTTATCTTTATTATACATATATGTAAGACCGTAGGAAGTGGAAGATTAGTAGATTTGCTGGCAAGTATTTTTTAGTTTTTTTTTGGGGTAAAGAGAGTGAAGGGATAGGATTATTCGCGAGAAGAATTAAGAATTTTATAAATAGTTTCATCTAGATATGTTTGTTTGAGATAAAAGGGGATATAATATAATTAATAATAAAATAATTAGAATACATGGGGATAATTTTTCTTTGAGACTTACAAGACGTTACTGAAAACTTAGATATTGAGGAAGTTATTTGGAAGTTAGAGCTATTAGAGAATAGATAGCTAGATATTTATATTTTTTTGTGAGATAGCCTACCCAAGGAAGGGAGGATCCACATTTTCTGCGACGATATATGAGAATTATAATCTACGATGATATAAGAAGTTATTAGGGATTTTTTTTTTTGAGATTAAGAAGTTGAAGTTTTTTTTTGAGCTATAGGAGGAGTTAGGGAATGGGCGAAGGCCTAGGTAACGTCGAAATAATGGGATAAGGAATATTTATACTTTGTAAGGGGGAATTTTGTAACTTGAGAAGTTGACATAGGAAGTTGAATTTTAATTGAACCACCATGTGAAGAAATATTTAGAAAATGATGATGAGGAATGAGGAACTGAATTTAGAAAAGCAACCCAATTATTATTTTTTTTATTTATGATTTGAAGTAGAATATACATTTTTTTTGAGATTAAGATAGAAAGAAAGATGGAAAGTAAGAAAAGATATTAAGTGGTGAAGCGGCAATATTATAATTAAATATAAATTTTGTTTGTTTTGGTACATATGTCCAAAGGATATTAATTACAGTAAAGTTTGCATTTAGATAATAATATGTTCAATATTTTTTTTATATATGAAAATTAAAAGACAAGTTGAGTTGTCTACCGCTCGTCCAAATTGTAAAGGACTGAGCTCAGTTTATAATTAGTGTGTAAAGAATTTTTTTTGTTTAATGTAAATTTGTTGTAAATGACAGTGGGGAATGAAGTGAAGTGACAGGTGCGAGATGAATTTTTGTTGAGGTGGTTTGTGAGCGTAGAGACACCCAAAAGTGCCGGTTCACGACGACCAATTGGAGGACGACAGGAGTGGATGAAGGCGGAAAAAGGACCAGGATAAAACAGATGAAGAGGGAACCTTTGGAACAAAAATTGTGATTCTAGAAACACAATTTTCGTTCCAGAAAAAATAGGAGAAGGCAATTGTAATGTAAACAAACCCGTTGCCAAGACAACCGATGTCGAAGCGACGTTATTTTTTTGGAATCCATTTGAAAAAAAGGACAAAGAAAATAAAGAAGAAAGAAACCTAAGGATGAAGAACAACTTTAAAAAAAATCAACAGGAAGAAAGGAAGAATAACTTTAAAAGGAAGAAAAGGTGGCTGTAGGCCTAACCTTACAGTTATCAACAAACATTTTAAATAATAATTACAAGATCCACCGACTTCAAAAGGAAACTAAATTTTCAGAAGGGACTATTTTAACACCCAGGAACAAAATGAAACAGCTAAAAGAAGAAGGAATGAAGACAATTTCAGGAAGTTATAAGCAAAATTAAGAAAAGGTCAATAATTAAAAAACGAGTCGGTAGAAGGTTGTGAAAATTTTTAGGAGAAGACAGTTAATTATTAAGAAAAGATTAAAGAAGAAAAAGAAGAGAAAAACTGCCCACATCAGAAAGAAAAGCCAGTAGTAAATTTTGAAGAAACGGTCAGTTCTAAAATACATCGAATCAACTAGGCCGGATCCCATCTGAAATAATACAAGTGATCCGAAAGTGTATACCACAAACTTTAAACACTGTTTTCGAGAAATGAAGAAGGCAAAATTAAAAAGAAAAGTTACAGAAAATTAAGATGACAATTTAGAAGAAAGAAGAAACGGAAGAAAGGAGAGAAAACACCAAAAAATATTAATATTTAGAAGTAAAACAAGAGACAACAGAAAAAAGAAACTCGAATTTGCTACCCATAATTCCGTGCGGAGGCAGTTTAGTCAGTCTATGTTGGGTTCTGGTAGAGGTGGAACCTATGAGAGACTAGTCTCTATATTTTTTGACAATTTCAGTGAAAAGAGTGAGTTAACATGTTAAAGTGAGTACTAAGTGAATAGTGAAGGGTAGAGAGGATGCGGGAAGAACGTGGACCTCATAATTTATGTTAAAGGAGTAAAATTTGTAAATATATTTCAAGGGTGACGTCACGAGGTAGGATTCATTTTATTTTTTGTATATATTTCAATGTCCAATTTTCAAGTTCGAAGTTTTTTTTTATTAAAATAGTTTTCATTGTAAATATGTTTTGATTTTTTTTGATTCCCCATATCTCTCTCAATGAAATTCAAATCTTAAAACTCATAGGCCTTGCGAATCAACACCTTTGAGATAAGCGCCAATCGTTAGCGGGACATAATATTTAATAATCTTTATTTTCAGAATCACACCGGGAGACTTTTGGATTTTTGGATTGGTGCGAGTAACGTAGTTTGAAAATTTTACAGAGTTATTTATAACATATGTTTTTCATTTTTTTCAAGAGCTTCACTCAACCATATGGTAGATTATTTTATTTTTGAAATTATAGAGTTAATTAACTTAAATTTTTTTTATTATTCAAAATTTTATTCATTTTTTTAATTTATTGTGAAATCCATCAAGTCAATATATTTTATAAAACCTTTCATTATGGCATATCCCTTGTGTGGAAATTAAATTCAATTTTTTTATATACTCAAAGTAATATAACTATAGTAACCTCATTTTAAAAATAAAAACCTAGCACTGGACAATTCTATAGATATTGGTAAAGAACGGATTTCAGTTTAGTTGTTGCTTTTGGGAAGCCATAGCTCCGTTCTTATTGGTTCTAGCTCGGATCGCCTTTTTAATCCTACAGGATCCATCGAACTGTACTAATAAAATTATTAATCCCATTATTTTTAATTTTAGATTTCCCCAGAAGAGGGACCTCTGTTCTTCCTTATTTCAGAGGGACATTTACTCAATCTTAGCAGGGATGGTAGACCAGAGGCGGTTCTATGCGGGAATAATATCGTTCGGACTGTAAATAAAAGTGTTGTTAGAATTTGCTTATAACTAAAATAAGGAGAGCATTGAGTTAGTTATTATGACTCATGCCCGGGCTTTAACTATGAGGTCATATAGCCTACTACCTGAGCGCTCTTTCGTCACTCTGGTGGGACATGAGCCTGACTCTACTGTGGGAGTCCTAAATTTTGTCTACCCTAAATTTTTATTCACCTAGGATAGGGGTTTTTAACGAGTACCTGACGTCGTACAGGCTCAGGACCATCGCTTAACGTCCCATCGGAAGGACGGCGTGCTTAAGTTTATTTTACCTCCCAGATAAAATAAACTAAGGGCCTCGGTCGGGTTACGAACCCACGATCTTGAGCTCAGAAGTCAAGCACGCATATTACTGAGCTATCGGCGCCCTCAAGAATTAAAGGACTCGTCCAAATACTTTTCCATGCTAATCAAAATAAAAATCAAGATGAGATATAAATAAAATTAAGGAGAAACGGAAATATACAATAGTTGTAGCAAAAACAGATAAATTGATTAAAAGTATGAGATATGAATGGAAACTTTTCCAAGCTAATCAGTATACAACTAAGCAAAACATAATAATTCGTAACTAATTAAAAATTATTCAAAAAGATCCATTGAGAGACAATGTAGTTACATATATGCATAAGAGTTAAATAAAAAACCTACTGATATAGGTTCATTCGGTAAGTAATGCAGTTATGTGCATAAGAGGTAAATAATAAACGAAGAGAAATAGAACATTTAGATCGTAATCATACTAACAAAGTAAAAAAATAAAGACGAAATTCATAGAAATAAATGCATAAGACAATTAATATAGGGTAAAAATGATAACAGTAATAATTATAATTTCAATATCTATATTTGAATAGTCACCGAGAACCGTAGGAATGAAGTCATATCCGATGGTTTCCAGGATTCCTGTACTAAACATTAAATATAACCATCATAAGTGTCTTTTGTTCCAGAGAAATAGGAACAACAATTTTTCTCGACAATGAAATTGACTATTTTTCTTTGCAACATCGGAATCTACTAATTTTTTTCATGAGTAGGGAACATTGATCCATTTTTTCCTGGAGCTCATAATATTTCATCTTTGTCGTCACATATATAAAGGGCAAACGTCATCTGCACACTCACCAATATAATTCTAAGGCCCCACTGTATTTATTGATAGAAAATCTTATCTACAAACCCAAATTCTTCGAGACAGATCTTAAGATTGCATGGCATTTCCCGTGGAGTGACCTATTTTTTTAATGATATTGTACTTTGAACCTGTGAGTTCAAACTGAAATTAAACCACTAACAGGCATTGCCCGGAGAAGTCACTAGCTTTCATGCCATTTTAAGGATCTAATAAATGCTATTTGTTTTAATGGTAAAAGCCTCGAAGTTGCATAAATAATAGTGCCTTTTTGTAGTATAGATTGGTACCATAGCTGTTTTAAAATGAAACTTGCACCAAGAAGTGGTCGCTTCAAAAAAATATTAGAATGGAGTGACAAATATTCTCCGTAAAATGTAGTAAATGTTGTAATGAATTGTAGCGACATAAAATTGTATATTTGAGGAGCTTACTTTCAAAAGGGAACATGTGAATTTAAAAAAGATTTTCAGGAACCGTGATTTTCCATTTAAACTGGGAGAACAAAATGATTATTATGATTTAAAACCACTGTTGCTTTCTCTCAATCCTCTGATTGACAAGAGAAAGAATCAGATCTCTGATCTCATGTTTACTGGAGTATATCGCCATTTTTCTTTTGGACATGTTCCGTTCTGGTGGAAATCTTAGGACATGTTCCCTTTTGATGTGATCGGCGAGTTTAAAGCAACAATAATATCAGTTTTCTGATGAAAAATATTTTATTTAAAATGTAGGTACATTGACATAAAAATAACATAATACATAATAATTGAATTGAATTAAAACATTGAATTGAAAAAAAAAAATGAATTGTTAAAAAATTGATTTAAATTGCAAAAATCTTTTTAAAATGGTAAAAAAAAATATCTACTCACAGTCTGAATCAATGTTAGGTAGGTTTTTATGTTAGTAGTGGAAATCACCTCCTTCTTGCTCTAAGCAGTCACAGTGCTCTTCACCATCCATTTCGCCTTTTGGAAGTGGCAGTTCCTCACCATCCAGTACTGATTGGTACCACTGCAGCGCGGTGTCGTTCTTCCAATCTTTTCCAAAATGAGTCTCGAGAAGATACTCGACGTCTTTCTTTTTTTCATTAGTCAAAGAGCGTTATATAGATAAGGGAGGGGGCGTAATCATGTCGTCTTCCTTTTTGTTTTTTTTTCACAATTGAATTAAATTCTTCAGTAGCACAATCAAAACGATAATGAACGTGGTATTTAACCCGTGTTGACACTCCTCCTAGACGTGTCGGAAATTTTTTTATTATGGCTCTTTTTACTTGGCTTATCCCCTTTATCTTGGTGTATGTTTTTTCAAGTTCCTTAATATTAAGCACGTCCCATTCTGATCCAAGTGTTTTAATGGTACCCACTTCAGAATAAACTTCAGCGTATTCTTCACATGTTTTTATTTCCACTTTCGTTTTTAATATTTTTTCTACCCGTCCGAACACCCGGTCAGCCGGCAGAAAGCTATGTCCTCGGACAGGGAAAGTCAAATGAATTGACCGGACATGGGGTGGCGATTCTTTTTTCAACCAGTATGACAGCAGATGCAAAAGGTGCGAATTTCGGTTCTGCCCCGTGCACCCATCACAGAACAGGAAAATCTTTTCGACAACAGCACCTAATTATAAGCTTCTCAAATGGTTCAGTACTGCGGAACCTATCTCATTGGCACCTCGACCACTTTGAACTTCTGTCCATGTATAAAACACTGGATTGCTGCAATCGATAGCCACACAGCAAAATGTATAGAATGATATTTGACGTCGGTAGAATGCGTCACCAATTGGAGTTTTTGGGAGGGGATGCACCTGCTGTAATTCAAATACAAAGGCAGCATTTTTGTCATCATTCTTTGCTTCTTTCATCAATGCGTAAAATGAATTAGCTCTAAGGTTATGCAACCGAAGCTGTGTTATGAGCTCTTTTTTTTTTTCATCTCCTGAGGACTTTATCTCGTATTTCAATCTAACACAGGTGCCGCATACGTCTGTGGCTGGAGGCGAAAACCCAATGTTGTAGTCATTCACAAATATTTTGTAGAAAAAGTGATAAGTACAACCCAGATCTAAAGATGCCGACTCATTATACATTTTGTGTAATTTTCTAATACTCATTTCACAAGGGAGATGCACCCTCACAGTTTTCCCCCTACCATAATTGGATTCGCTGCATTTGAGATTGCTTAAAAACTTACTAACAGCTTCTCTTTTTTTTTTTAATTTTTGTGACTTGCGATCTCCCCCCCGCAAGTCACTGGGAATTTTACCATCGTGAAGAAATTTCCCAACTCTCAACACCCTTTTCTTGGACAAGCCAAGAGTATAACTAAAAAACTTTTGACAAACAGGAATCATCTTTTTGGTACCAAGTTCAGAAAAGTATTTGGACGAGTCCTTTAATTCTTGAGGGCGCCGATAGCTCAGTAATATGCGTGCTTGACTTATGAGCTCAAGATCGTGGGTTCGTAACCCGACCGAGGCCCTTAGTTTATTTTATCTGGGAGGTAAAATAAACTTAAGCACGCCGTCCTTCGAATGGGACGTTAAGCGATGGTCCTGAGCCTGTACGACGTCAGGTACTCGTTAAAAACCCCTATCCTAGGTGAATAAAAATTTAGGGTAGACAAAATTTAGGACTCCCACAGTAGAGTCAGGCTCATGTCCCACCAGAGTGACGAAAGAGCGCTCAGGTAGTAGGCGATATTACCTCGTAGTTATAATAACTAACTCAATGCTCTCCTTATTTTAGTTATAAGCAAATTCAAACAACACTTTTATTTACAGTCCGAACGATATTATTCCCGCATAGAACCGCCTCTGGTCTACCATCCCTGCTAAGATTGAGTAAAGGTCCCTCTGAGATAAGGAAGAACAGAGGTCCCCTCTAATCTCCCTCCTTATGACTCCATCTGACGGCTCTCCTAATTTATGTTATGAACGCATTTAAACACCCGAACTGCTTCCCAGACGCAAGTAATTTTGAACACCTTATATATTTGTAAATGTTCGGAGTTCCACAGTAATAAGTATGTGTCCTAATATAGAAGGTGGGATGTCCATGTATTTAAACGTTTGTTATCGATCCGACTAGTCCGTCTCCACTGAACGCGCACAAACAAAGAATTTCTTTTGATGTACCGACACCAGTTGGAACACGAAAAAATACTTGCAAACGTTTGCGCGTGCGCATGCTTCATGTCTCCACCAAACAAGTATAGAGTTTGCAAACATTCACAAACGGTTTGCGCGCTTGGTGGATAAGCACTTTAATGTGACTTCCGACATTTTACTTTTAGGTAATCCTAAATTTCTAATAGATAGATTCGGACTTTACCAATAATAGTTCGTGTGTGTGATCGAGCCTCCTTTTCCTGCAGCGGGCAGCCGCCAATTTGTACCTTTCTCTTCTGACCGCTCTTCGCTCTTCCTCTTCTGGGGAAATCTAAAATTAAAAATAATGGGATTAATACATTTATTAGTACAGTTCGATGGATCCTGTAGGATTAAAAAGGCGATCCGAGCTAGAACCAATAAGAACGGAGCTATGGCTTCCCAAGAGCAACAACTAAACTGAAATCCGTTCCTTACCAATATCTATAGAATTGTCCAGGAACTGGCTGATGTAGTGGGAAACCCAAAGATTAAGAAGGAGAAAAAACAGTCCTTTCCCCCAGAAGATATTTACTTAGGGTAAGCGCTTTCAGTTGTTATACCACCCTCAGACCCAGGCTCGTAAAATATACCTACAATATAAATGGTTATATTGTATGCGTTTTTTAAGGGTTGGGAATGGTGTAACAACCAAAAGCGATCACCCTAAATAAATATTTTCTAGATTTTTTTTCTTTCTTAAAAGAAAATCTATAGACTTCTTCCACTCTGGGATCTAACAAACATTCAAAGTCGGAGGCGGGATGCGACGCACTCACAAACTCGAAACCAGACACCTAAACACGAAAGACAAAAAAATGACCCAAATGTAAATATGTAGTTACCGATTTATCCTTGATTGGTCTTCTACCGCCGACATTCCTCCGGGTTTGCTGTATCAGTTGAGTGGGGATCACCTCCAGAGAGAGTGCAGTGGCACTTTGGTGCTGCTCTGTAATCCTGCCCCCTTGCCAACTCTTCGTGTCCACCAAGCTGATCAACGACCCCGTCTTGTGCAGAACTAAACAACAAACAGATTTACTTCAATTGTTGGCTAGAAAAAGTTCTGATAAGGTAATAACAGAAAGTCATCATAACAGAGGGACGCACCGGACCTCCACTATGTGACCCTATACATATTTTATAATGAACTAACTATTCCTTTGAAATGAGAGAGAGAGAAAAAACTTAATTAAATCTTGAAATAATTATTTTAAATGTTTTTGATTGTATTATATAATGGAGCAAAATAATTGGGGTCGATGTCTACCACTTTGTGAATCCTAGTTTTAAATGCTTAGGAAAATATGAATTTTAAGTAATAAAGTTTGATATTTTTTCCCAAAAATAACAAGGCAAATTGAAATACTTCCAGTTAAATATAATTATATTCTCTTATAATATTCTCCTTCAAAAGGAATATGAAATGCTCTACCATGTGGAATGATGCAAAATAAAACACAAATTTAAATTTTTTTATAGTCTTCTTTTTTGCGAAGTACGTACTCAATGATCGAATATATTTTTTTATCAATTTTTTTATTATATATATATTGTGATAGCTAGTACAGGGGTTACCTTAAAATAAACGTTACTATAAATTCAGGCCTCACGTTGTTGCGCCATTGTGATAGCCGTGCTACCATCAAATTAAATATTTCTATATGAAGCTCCAAAGTTGGACGCCATTGTGATAATCGATGGGTTTATATTTAATTTCTCTTATCTCAGGGTTCTAATTGATTTGATATTAAATGGTTCTTTGAAGGATGGGGTGTTAGATAGGAAACAGATAGAAGCGATCGATTATAATAAATCACATATTTAATGCATAAAAATCCTCATAGAAAAACAACATATAATAAGCGAGTTGCGAGACTCAAAGATGATATTAAAACTAATATTAATTGTCCTCTATCGCGAGTTCACTTGTGATTATAAGATGAATTAAAAATATCAAATTTAGAAATTATTTTTAGGCATATTTATTTATTGATGGTTAGTAGAATATACTGGGAAGGGTACTCAGCCACATGCGACGATCATGAGGTCCTGTCCATGGGTTGGTACCAAGAAGAGAATTCTTACTCCATGAGGTTTTCTGGATCCATCATCATCGGCTATCCAGGATGTCTAGGGATTCAACACATCACAGCCTCCATACAACTGTTGCTTCTTCTCCTCGTCTTTAATAACTGGATTACTGTAACATGATAAAAAAGGTGAATTTTGCTGTATAGCAAAAACAGGTGGTTTCCCTGGAGCCTTGAACTTTCGACCTCCTGGCCTAAACTTTCGACAGAGACTCTCAAGCTCCATCTTTCAGCTGTTCTCCCCACTTCTCTCTTGCGGATAACTGCCACCTATATTCCTTTTTAATGATTTGATGCCTGTTCTTTTTATTAGTATTGAATTATTAATGATTTAATAAAAAGATATAATTAATTGGTATTATTATATCTATAAAATGAACAAATTTCCAAACAAAAATATATATAATCTAAGGGGTTAGTTCCGCCAGTAAATATGTTACTGTTGTCATACCTTTCGGTGGATACCGTCGTCACTGGCTGCTGGTCGAGTACTGTGGGCGAGCGCTTTCGATGTAAAGACATCATGTTCAAGCCACTGTTAATGTTGTACTGTTGTTGTACCACTGTTGTACAACATTAACAGTGGCTTGAAGATGATGTCTTTACATCGAAAGCGCTCGCCCACAGTACTCGACCAGCAGCCAGTGAAGACGGTATCCACCGAAAGGTATGACAACAGCAAAAATATATCTTTATCTCCGCCGTCAGTCGATATGTGATTATGCTCGAATAAATCGATTCTTATTCCGTAACTGACATGACGTCTCTTCAGAAGCCCCCCTTCTTTTTCTCTTTCTATTAAAATTTCACCTGTGAAGGTTAATCGAACCGTCACATATCCCCCCACATCAGATAAAAAACATATTATTGTTTTCACATAATATTTTTTTAATAATTAAATTAGCTATAAACATTATTACCAATATCTCTTTTTTTCATCTTATGTTATATTTCTCGCAACTCTTACATACATATCATTATTCCTAAACATACATGCATAATATAACTTTATTTTATTTTAATTACTTATATAACTACTTAAAACTAATATTACCTATCGATAATATGGCTGTTAAAATAAACCTTAATTGAATGAAAATGACAACACTGTCAACCTTGGACATATCACACCATCAACAATCACCCATTCTATTCATTCAATTTAGTTGTGTCTAAGTCTCTATCTAATTTCACCAATAATCAACAACTTATTTAAAATCCTCCATATGAACAATACAACATATTTACATTTATTAAACGATATAATATATAAAATTCTTTATGAACTGACATTAGTCGAATGTCCAATAATCATACCAATAATTTTTATTTCCAAGTCCTTGTACATGATAACACATCATTATTTAATTTCTAATATGTTACAATCTTATTTTCATTAGGCTACTATGCGTTCGAGACTACACCATTCTGCGACTATTCATCTATAATTCCCGCAACTGGAGCATCGATATTTTCAAAAATCGCATCTTTTCTAATTTTAAGTTACTATAAAGTTGTTATAGGATACTGCAGTATTTTTATTTTATTATTGTTATCATAAATAGTCATTATTTTCACATTATTATCATAATTTTATCTAATTTTAATCATAAGTTTTTAGTTTCTATTTAGTTATTTACTTTTTTATTTTAACTATCTCTATTTCTCCAATAGACCTTCCTTTTCCTTTTTATTTTTATGTGCGCAGAACTACATTACAAGTGATATATTGAAAAATGTTATGCTATTATTTTTTATTCATTCCTTGAGGGTATGTATAACGTTATATTCTTTTCTTTATTTATTCTGAGACTACAAGCAATTTTTGCTTACAAAAACCGGTTATGGGTGAATTCTAGTTAGCAATGTGCAGGTTCGCTGACTTCCTGACTCAAAATTTCCCATATTTTTTGAGTGCCACACATTTATTGCAAAACAAACCCTTAAAAAACATTATTTAATTTTATATTTATTACTTTTATTATTCATAAAACTAATTTTCTATTCTCTTTATTTTATTCCTTTATTTCGCACTATATGAGGAGTATAGTCACCTTGTTTATATGAGACAAATTAGAAAAATCCAGCGGCACTACTATAACAAATTTGACTCCTTGTCGCAAACACAGTAAGTTTACCGCAAGCCTGTTCAACACACGTCTCTCAAGAAATTGTCATCTTTCTACTACAAATTTTAGTTATATAACATATTCCTAATTATTAAACTAATAAGTTCGTTATTAACTCCGTATTAAATGACCACAAAATACCTCTATTTTTGGATTTGAAACTTTTCTATCAAGAATTCTGAAGTATGTTCATAAGGTAAATTTTATTTTCTTATTTTTATATTAATAGACGTACAACTCCGCACCGGCGGAAAAGGTATGTAAAGTATTAAATAAACTTTTCAAACAATTTTCAGGCTTCACTCCAAAATTTTCGGTTAAAAATAGTATTGAATTGGCAAAACTTTTAAAAAATAGGTTAGTCCCCGTAAACTCCACTCTACTGTCCTTTGATGTTGTAAACCTCTTCTCGAATATCCCCTCAGAAAAAATAGCACAATATATGGAGGAAGTATTAATTAAGAAGGGTTGTAACCCCTGTATCACCGGTGAGTTGACAACCCTAATAAATCTTTGTCTAGAACAAAATTATTTCAAATTTAAGGATAAATTTTATCATCAAAAAATGGGAACACCCATGGGTTCCCCCTTTAGTCCTCTAGCAGCGGAGGTCTACATGGATTGGTTGGAGAGGGAGTTTATAATGAACCCCAGAAACCCACATTTCCACAAAATAGCGCTCTGGACGAGGTACGTGGATGATATTTTGGTGGAGTTCACGGGAACCAATTCTGAACTAAACAGCTCACACGACTACATAAACTCACTTACAGACACTATAAAATTCACCATAGACATAGAACAAAACAATAGCATCAATTATTTAGATCTACAAATCACAAAACAGGACAAGAGCTACACCTTCGACATTTACAGGAAACCCACCAGTACAGAAACTTTAATACCAAACAGTTCATCTCATCACACAAAACATAAACATGCAGCATTTCATTCTTTCATAGACAGATTACTCAAACTCCCTGTTTCCCGTGACTCCTACGAAAGAGAGTTGGAGCACATCAGACACCTCGCCGTCGTTAATGGTTACACAACCGACCTGGTAGACCGTATATTGAAAAGAAAGACGGAGGAGAAAATGGTAACGTCAGTGTACGGAGGGTGTAGCCAAACTAAGGAGAGGGATGGCGGGGGTGGCTGGTGTGTTCTGCCGTACCTCCCCAGACTATCTGAGAAATTATCTCGGGTAATAAATAGAGATGATGTGAATGTGGGTTTCAAAAGTAGGACTTCTCTTAAGGGGATGGTCTCAAAAACCAAAGATCGTGTGGACCTCCCTGACAAATCCGGCGTGTACAGGATTACTTGTAGAGACTGTGAATGTTTTTATCTTGGGCAGACAGGCCGGAAGCTGAGGACTAGAGTGAGGGAACATTTGAGGAGGGGCGACTCTGAATTTTTCCAACACCTCCAGAACACAGGACATGAGGCCGGTTCAGTCTCGTTACTGCATCATGTCCAAAAAAGTAGAAAGATGGATACATTAGAAAGTATCGAAATCAAATTGGAAAGGAGGAAGAGAGAGTCCCCCCTCCTCAACTCTAGAGAGGGGATGGGAGGTTTGTCCAGTCTCACGTACACCGTTCTCCCAGTTGTGACTCAGATGGTGGACAGGAATAACTTGTCTGTCCCCATCCATGATATTTTAAATTGTTAACGTTTGTTGTTGTAGATTGTTATTTATTTATTTTTATTGTTTAGTTTTATTCAAAATTTTTTATCAGGTATGTTTTATCAAAAATTGTGTTTTTAATTATTTATTTGCTATTTATATTACATACTATGTTAAGGATGGTTCTTTTGTAGACTGCCTGATGATGAGGGAGACCTCAAAAGCCGGCTAGCATTACTTAAATAAAAATCTGTGAGAGGTCAGACTACCTTATATTTGACATCCTGCGAAATAATCACTTCTCACTATATCTTCATATTAAAAATTTAATCGAAAAAATAGATCAGTCATATTATGACCTAAATAAAAGTATAACTGAAACAATTAACCACTTATAGCCAGGAACTAACGACGTAATAAATAAGTCAAGTCAGGAAACAAATAGGAATTTAACTAAAGAAATAACCGAGGAAAACGTTTCACTTATAAATAATAAAGTCGAGAATTTGGAACAAAATTTAAATACAGTTAGCACAGAAAATAAACAGGAGATTGATATTGTCAGAAAAAACTTACCTGATTTGAAATCCAAACGTGTAAACAGATAGTTGAAATCCAAACCGATAACACCGTTTTTAAATTAAATATTCAAGCTGAGGTTAGCGATCTAAACAAGTCAATTAATGACAAGGTACATGAGTGTAGGACTCAGGTTCACGACCGACTGACACAGATAGAGAGCGATGTTTGTATAGAACGGATTAAGTCAGACACAAATAGCGGGACTCGATAACAGCATGATCTGTTTACAAAACACTATAGTTGACGGTAGGACAGAAACAAAAAGTACCACTGAAACTATTCAGGTGATAGGAAATCAGTTAGGTCAAGGTAGCCTAGTTGAAGGAGGCATAACTCCTGGGGAAACTAATAAAGCACTTCCTATCCAATCGACTTATACAATGATAACTTTACCATTTGAGAACGTAAATAAACATTCTGATCAAATAAATAAAAAATTAAATCAAGATAAACAATCAATTGATATCGGGGAACTTGAATCGGAAAATATTATGAGTATTATTAATGTTGCCAAAATAAAAGAGAAATTAAATAAAGGAATGAGGTCTTTAATTGCAAAGACAATGTGGAATTTGAGTCTAGTAGCTAAACAGGTATCGGATAAGAAAATTTCCAAATTTAGTCACCATGTAAGTAAAAATCGGATAGAATTTATTAAAAGACTAATTCTTTGGAAATATAAAGCTCCATCGTTATTCTACTTGATTGATATAATTCCAAAATTAAAGAAAATAAAAAATCATAAGCGATTTAAGAAAAAACGGTAATAAATAGAAATTTTCTGGACAATTCGGTACGACATTGGATATTTTTTAATGGACCTTACAATGGATTGATAATTATTTGTATATAAAATAAAAAAATATTAACCAAAGAACTAATAAAAATAAATAAAATAAATTTCTAGAGTAATCAGTGAACTTATGAATAAATTGTATTTGTCTTGTAAGTAATATCGAGTAAAAATGTTCGAAGTCTATTAATATAAAAATAAGAAAATAAAATTTACCTTATGAAAATACTTCAGAATTCTTGATAGAAAAGTTTCAAATCCAAAAATAGAGGTCTTTTGTGGTCATTTAATACGGAGTTAATAACGAACTTATTAGTTTAATAATTAGGAATATGTTATATAACTAAAATTTGTAGTAGAAAGATGACAATTTCTTGAGAAACGTGTGTTGAACAGGCTTGCGGTAAACTTAATGTGTTTGCGACAAGGAGTCAAATTTGTTATAGTAGTGCCGCTGGATTTTTCTAATTTGTCTCATATAAACAAGGTGACTATACTCCTCATATAGTGCGAAATAAAGGAATAAAATAAAGATAATAGAAATTTAGTTTTATGAATAATAAAAGTAATAAATATAAAATTAAATAATGTTTTTTAAGGGTTTGTTTTGCAATAAATGTGTGGCACTCAAAAAATATGGGAAATTTTGAGTCAGGAAGTCAGCGAACCTGCACATTGCTAGCTAGAATTCACCCATAACCGGTTTTTGTAAGCAAAAATTGCTTGTAGTCTCAGAATAAATAAAGAAAAATATAACGTTGTACATACCCTCAAGGAATGAATAAAAAATAATAGCATAACATTTTTCAATATATCACTTGTAATGTAGTTCTGCGCACATAAAAATAAAAAGGAAAAGGAAGGTCTATTGGAGAAATAGAGATAGTTAAAATAAAAAAGTAAATAACTAAATAGAAACTAAAAACTTATAAATAAAATTAGATAAAAATATGATAATAATGTGAAAATAATGACTATTTATGATAACAATAATAAAATAAAAATACTGCAGTATCCTATAACAACTTTATAGTAACTTAAAATTAGAAAAGATGCGATTTTTGAAAATATCGATGCTCCAGTTGCGGGAATTATAGATGAATAGTCGCAGAATGGTGTAGTCTCGAACGCATAGTAGCCTAATGAAAATAAGATTGTAACATATTAGAAATTAAATAATGATGTGTTATCATGTACAAGGACTTGGAAATAAAAATTATTGGTATGATTATTGGACATTCGACTAATGTCAGTTCATAAAGAATTTTATATATTATATCGTTTAATAAATGTAATGTTGTATTGTTCATATTGGATATTTGGGTTTAGGATTATATTATTGTGAAGTTTAATATATTATGGGAATATTAACGGGTGTTTATGGTTTTTCTAGTCGTATGTTTGATAGTAGTTTTAAGTACCTTATATGTTTTGTTGTTGCGCTAGTGTCTTGATTTCGCAACAAACAATGTTCTGAAGAGTGGCTCAGTGAGAGTTACAAACTAAAGTAATTGTATTTATGACATAAACTTTTTGTAAATTTATTTATGGTTTTTCTCTTCGTATGTTTGATAGTTGTTTTGAATACTTTATCTATTTGTGCCATAGAATAGCTCAGTGAAAGTTAAACTAAAAATCCATGTAAAGTTGTATATGACTCGATGTTTGTTTGTTTAATTATAATGATACGCCGATTGTAGGTCTGGTTAGATAGCATTAGCCTGGAATAAAAAATAAATAAGAGTTAATGTATGATGATAAAAAAAATTAATAAGTAAATACTAATAAATTATAATAATTTTGAATAATAAAAAAATAATATAAAGTACCTGAGAGATGATAGAAGTGAAAGATAGTTTTAAATATGCTCGGAAATATGTAAACAAATAGAATTTGTTTGGTTAGATATGCTATTAAGTAGTAATAAAAAATGAAAAAGAGAATAAACATTAGATAATTGGAATGATACGTGTTCGTGTGAGATTGGCGTGATTTAAAAACTATTATTGATTAGAATTTATGAAGTATGAAGTCGAGAAGAGATATATTGGTTGTCGGTAATAATTTATTTATATTCCTAAAAAATTTAGGTGAACGGGTCAAAAGAACCTATGAATTAAGGAGTCTGTAAAAGATCAGCGGGTGTACATTTTTACGAAGATAGGGTATATTATAAAAAATAATTGAGTATGAGTATTTATTGTTTTGGTGCGTGTAGGTAACATGTACGGTGGAAGGGATTATTGGTTTATTTATAACACTTATAACGGAAAGTAATTTGAAAAAAAAAATGTTTGTATGTAAACGTGAGTGTTTCTGAGTAATGGTAAACTTTTACATATTTTTTATTTTAACAGCCATATTATCGATAGGTAATATTAGTTTTAAGTAGTTATATAAGTAATTAAAATAAAATAAAGTTATATTATGCATGTATGTTTAGGAATAATGATATTGTATGTAAGAGTTGCGAGAAATATAACATAAGATGAAAAAAAGAGATATTGGTAATAATGTTTATAGCTAATTTAATTATTAAAAAAATATTATGTGAAAACAATAATATGTTTTTTATCTGATGTTGGGGGATATGTGACGGTTCGATTAACCTTCACAGGTGAAATTTTAATAAAAAGAGAAAAAGAAGGGGGGCTTCTGAAGAGACGTCTTGTCAATTACGGAATAAGAATCGATTTATTCGAACATAATCACATATCGACTGACGGCGGAGATAAAGATATATTTTTGTTTGGAAATTTGTTCATTTTATAGATATAATAATACCAATTAATTATATCTTTTTATTAAATCATTAATAATTCAATACTAATAAAAAGAACAGGCATCAAATCATTAAAAAGGAATATAGGTGGCAGTTATCCGCAAGAGAGAAGTGGGGAGAACAGCTGAAAGATGGAGCTTGAGAGTCTCTGTCGAAAGTTTGGGCCAGGAGGTCGAAAGTTCAAGGCTCCAGGGAAACCATCTGTTTTTGCTATACAGCAAAATTCACCTTTTTTATCATGTTACAGTAATCCAGTTATTAAAGACGAGGAGAAGAAGCAACAGTTGTATGGAGGCTGTGATGTGTTGAATCCCTAGACATCCTGGATAGCCGATGATGATGTATCCAGAAAACCTCATGGAGTAAGAATTCTCTTCTTGGAACCAACCCATGGACAGGACCTCATGATCGTCGCATGTGGCTGAGTACCCTTCCCAGTATATTCTACTAACCATCAATAAATAACTTCAATAATGTGTCAGGAGCATATAGTTCATAATAGGTTTTATATTGAAGCAGCTTTTACTTTCTTACTCCCATTTTTTATTTTTATTAATAAATTTCTTTTGTTACACGGTCAAACGTTTCGGGTTATTTCTTCCCATCATCAGTGACTAAAAATATTAAATTAACAAGCATAATAGAAAATGTGCATCAAGAATTAACAATTTAAAATTTAAAATTAACATTATAACAATCTTTGTTTTTTAATTTTTTTATTGAAAAAGTAATGCTAAACCAACCTTGAGTATCCTGTTTTTAGGCTAAACTTGATAAAAGACCCTTTTTTTTTTGTTAAAGGGTAATAATATTAAATATTTTTTGTGATAAAACATCGCATTGGTAGTGCCAAGCTCTAATCACTAACCAACTTAAAGCTTGGCAATACCAATGCGATGTTTTATCACAAACAATATTTAATATTATTACCCTTTAACAAAAAAAAGGGTCTTTTATCAAGTTTAGACTAAAAACAGGATACGCAAGGTTGGTTTAGCATTACTTTTTTAATAAAAAAATTAAAAAACAAAGATTGTTAAAATGTTAATTTTAAATTTTAAATTATTAATTCTTGATGCACATTTTCTATTATGCTTGTTAATTTAATATTTTTAGTCACTGATGATGGGAAGAAATAACCCGAAACGTTTGACCATGTAACAAAAGAAATTTATTAATAAAAATAAAAAATGGGAGTAAGAAAGTAAAAGCTGCTTCAATATAAAACCTATTATCAATAAATAAATATGTTATATATATAATAATGTTTATAGCTAATTTAATTATTAAAAAAATATTATGTGAAAACAATAATATGTTTTTTATCTGATGTGGGGGGATATGTGACGGTTCGATTAACCTTCAAAGGTGAAATTTTAATAGAAAGAGAAAAAGAAGGGGGGCTTCTGAAGAGACGTCATGTCAGTTACGGAATAAGAATCGATTTATTCGAGCATAATCACATATCGACTGACGGCGGAGATAAAGATATATTTTTGCTGTTGTCATACCTTTCGGTGGATACCGTCTTCACTGGCTGCTGGTCGAGTACTGTGGGCGAGCGCTTTCGATGTAAAGACATCATCTTCAAGCCACTGTTAATGTTGTACAACAGTGGTACAACAACAGTACAACATTAACAGTGGCTTGAACATGATGTCTTTACATCGAAAGCGCTCGCCCACAGTACTCGACCAGCAGCCAGTGACGACGGTATCCACCGAAAGGTATGACAACAGTAACATATTTACTGGCGGAACTAACCCCTTAGATTATATATATTTTTGTTTGGAAATTTGTTCATTTTATAGATATAATAATACCAATTAATTATATCTTTTTATTAAATCATTAATAATTCAATACTAATAAAAAGAACAGGCATCAAATCATTAAAAAGGAATATAGGTGGCAGTTATCCGCAAGAGAGAAGTGGGGAGAACAGCTGAAAGATGGAGCTTGAGAGTCTCTGTCGAAAGTTTGGGCCAGGAGGTCGAAAGTTCAAGGCTCCAGGGAAACCACCTGTTTTTGCTATACAGCAAAATTCACCTTTTTTATCATGTTACAGTAATCCAGTTATTAAAGACGAGGAGAAGAAGCAACAGTTGTATGGAGGCTGTGATGTGTTGAATCCCTAGACATCCTGGATAGCCGATGATGATGGATCCAGAAAACCTCATGGAGTAAGAATTCTCTTCTTGGTACCAACCCATGGACAGGACCTCATGATCGTCGCATGTGGCTGAGTACCCTTCCCAGTATATTCTACTAACCATCAATAAATAAATATGCCTAAAAATAATTTCTAAATTTAATATTTTTAATTCATCTTATAATCACAAGTGAACTCGCGATAGAGGACAATTAATATTAGTTTTAATATCATCTTTGAGTCTCGCAACTCGCTTATTATATGTTGATTTTCTATGAGGATTTTTATGCATTAAATATGTGATTTATTATAATCGATCGCTTCTATCTGTTTCCTATCTAACACCCCATCGTTCAAAGAGCCCTTTAATATCAAATCAATTAGAACCCTGAGATAAGAGAAATTAAATATAAACCCATCGATTATCACAATGGCGTCCAACTTTGGAGCTTTATATAGAAATATTTAATTTGATGGTAGCACGGCTATCACAATGGCGCAACAACGTGAGGCCTGAATTTATAGTAACGTTTATTTTAAGATAACCCCTGTACCAGCTATCACAATATATATATAATAAAAAAATTGATAAAAAAATATATTCGATCATTGAGTACGTACTTCGCAAAAAAGAAGACTATAAAAAAATTTAAATTTGTGTTTTATTTTGCAACATTCCACATGGTAGAGCTTTTCATATTCCTTTTGAAGGAGAATATTATAAGAGAATATAATTATATTTAACTGGAAGTATTTCAATTTGCCTTGTTATTTTTGGGAAAAAATATCAAACTTTATTACTTAAAATTCATATTTTCCTATGCATTTAAAACTAGGATTCACAAAGTGGTAGACATCGACCCCAATTATTTTGCTCCATTATTTCAATATTTAATTAAGTTTTTTCTCTCTCTCTCATTTCAAAGGAATAGTTAGTTCATTATAAAATATGTATAGGGTCACATAGTGGAGGTCCGGTGCGTCCCTCTGTTATGATGACTTTCTGTTATTACCTTATCAGAACTTTTTCTAGCCAACAGTTGAAGTAAATCTGTTTGTTGTTTAATTCTGCACAAGACGGGGTCGTTGATCAGCTTGGTGGACACGAAGAGTTGGCAAGGGGGCAGGATTACAGAGCAGCATCAAAGTGCCACTGCACTCTCTCTGGAGGTGATCCCCACTCAACTGATACAGCAAACCCGGAGGAATGTCGGCGGTAGAAGACCAATCAAGGATAAATCGGTAACTACATATTTACATTTGGGTCATTTTTTTGTCTTTCGTGTTTAGGTGTCTGGTTTCGAGTTTGTGAGTGCGTCGCATCCCGCCTCCGACTTTGAATGTTTGTTAGATCCCAGAGTGGAAGAAGTCTATAGATTTTCTTTTAAGAAAGAAAAAAAATCTAGAAAATATTTATTTAGGGTGATCGCTTTTGGTTGTTACACCATTCCCAACCCTTAAAAAACGCATACAATGTAACCATTTATATTGTATGTATATTTTACGTGCCTGGGTCTGAGGGTGGTATAGCAACTGAAAGCGCTCACCCTAAGTAAATATCTTCTGTGGGAAAAGACTGTTTTTTCTCCTTCTTAATCTTTGGGTTTCCCACTACATCAGCCAGTTCCTGGACAATTCTATAGATATTGGTAAAGAACGGATTTCAGTTTAGTTGTTGCTCTTGGGAAGCCATAGCTCCGTTCTTATTGGTTCTAGCTCGGATCGCCTTTTTAATCCTACAGGATCCATCGAACTGTACTAATAAAATTATTAATCCCATTATTTTTAATTTTAGATTTCCCCAGAAGAGGGACCTCTGTTCTTCCTTATTTCAGAGGGACATTTACTCAATCTTAGCAGGGATGGTAGACCAGAGGCGGTTCTATGCGGGAATAATATCGTTCGGACTGTAAATAAAAGTGTTGTTAGAATTTGCTTATAACTAAAATAAGGAGAGCATTGAGTTAGTTATTATGACTCATGCCCGGGCTTTAACTATGAGGTCATATAGCCTACTACCTGAGCGCTCTTTCGTCACTCTGGTGGGACATGAGCCTGACTCTACTGTGGGAGTCCTAAATTTTGTCTACCCTAAATTTTTATTCACCTAGGATAGGGGTTTTTAACGAGTACCTGACGTCGTACAGGCTCAGGACCATCGCTTAACGTCCCATCGGAAGGACGGCGTGCTTAAGTTTATTTTACCTCCCAGATAAAATAAACTAAGGGCCTCGGTCGGGTTACGAACCCACGATCTTGAGCTCAGAAGTCAAGCACGCATATTACTGAGCTATAGGCGCCCTCAAGAATTAAAGGACTCGTCCAAATACTTTTCCATGCTAATCAAAATAAAAATCAAGATGAGATATAAATAAAATTAAGGAGAAACGGAAATATACAATAGTTGTAGCAAAAACAGATAAATTGATTAAAAGTATGAGATATGAATGGAAACTTTTCCAAGCTAATCAGTATACAACTAAGCAAAACATAATAATTCGTAACTAAGTAAAAATTATTCAAAAAGATCCATTGAGAGACAATGTAGTTACATATATGCATAAGAGTTAAATAAAAAACCTACTGATATAGGTTCATTCGGTAAGTAATGCAGTTATGTGCATAAGAGTTAAATAATAAACGAAGAGAAATAGAACATTTAGATCGTAATCATACTAACAAAGTGGAAAAAATAAGGACGAAATTCGTATAAATAAATGCATAACACAATTAATATAGGGTAAAAATGATAACAGTAATAATTATAATTTCAATATCTATATTTGAATAGTCACCGAGAACAGTAGGAATGAAGTCATATCCGATGGTTTCCAGGATTCCTGTACTAAACATTACATATAACCATCATAAGTTTTTTTTGTTCCAGAGAAATAGGAACAACAATTTTTCTCGACAATGAAATTGACTATTTTTCTTTGCAACATGGGAATCTACTAATTTTTTTCATGAGTAGGGAACATTGATCCATTTTTTCCTGGAGCTCATAATATTTCATCTTTGTCGTCACATATATAAAGGGCAAACGTCATCTGCACACTCACCAATATAATTCTAAGGCCCCACTGTATTTATTGATAGAAAATCTTATCTACAAACCCAAATTCTTCGAGACAGATCTTAAGATTGCATGGCATTTCCCGTGGAGTGACTAATTTTCTAATGATATTGTACTTTGAACCTGTGAGTTCAAACTGAAATTAAACCACTAACAGGCATTGCCCGGAGAAGTCACTAGCTTTCATGCCATTTTAAGGATCTAATAAATGCTATTTGTTTTAATGGTAAAAGCCTCGAAGTTGCATAAATAATAGTGCCTTTTTGTAGTATAGATTGGTACCATAGCTGTTTTAAAATGAAACTTGCACCAAGAAGTGGTCGCTTCAAAAAGATATTTGAATGGAGTGACAAATATTCTCCGTAAAATGTAGTAAATGTTGTAATGAATTGTAGCGACATAAAATTGTATATTTAAATTCAAAACCCCCTAAGGATGGCACGAAATCGGTCAAAGGAAAGGGAGGGACCAGAAAAGGGAGACTCGACTCAAATACCGTAATAACCGTCGATGTAATGAACTTATCCATACAACGTTTAGTATGAGGATTCAGAAGGCAATATTAAGTCAAATATAGAGATTTAGCCCAAACGGTCGATTACCTAGGAGGGAGAGCGAAAACGTAATTGATTAATTCATGCTGGGGATGTACACAGCCGGCGATTCACCGACAACGTTTTTTACTGAGAGAATTTAGTTTTGGATAAGTGAGTCTGTTTCCCCAACCTTAGTGAGAGTCTACCTATCAGGTCCTATAGGTATACATTTTTTGATAGGCAAGTTGTAACTAACAATGTTATAAGGACCTCGAGACTCCCGGGGAACACCTTAGTCACAATGGTATTATATAATTTTATAGCTAACTTATTTCACCTGATCTAAAATGATAGATTCCGGTATCTCTTTATTTAATTTTTCTGCTACAGCAAACAGGCCTTCAGGTGAATTGAAGGCCGCCTCAGTCGGGGTTCGAACTATTTCAGCCCCAAGTGCCTTCAAAACGCTCACTTTCTCACTGGACATCTTCCATGGCATCACTATAATGCACTTATAGCCTTTGACAGCAGCGCCTAATGCAAGACCGACTCCTGGAAAGGAGAAACAAAAATTATATTACAGAGAAGTGTGATCGGGTCATAGGTGAAATATGCAATGTTTGAATTATGAAGCAATTTGCTGAATTTTTATTTATTTCGAATTTTATACATATTTGAACTTGAGACTTGGAGGTCTCAATAAAACTTAAGATTATTCTGCACTCCATGTTAGTCCAAGGGAGTCCATATTGGGAATATGGCACACAATTTTAGCATTTTAAAGAAGAAAGGACACCTTTATAATAGCAAGAATTTTGACAAAAAATTATTTTATACATTTAATATGATACTTTCAAACTCCAACTCATTCATGATTTTTTTGTATGTGACGTGTCTGGGCTTGTGACAGTTTTGATGAAGAAACATGTGTCTATTCTAATTTTATAACTTGATGTCCACATTTGATTCAATATAAACTATCGTTATATGTTAGTTATTGTGACTTATGCCCGGGCTTTAACCAAGGGGTCATATCGCCTACTACCGATTACATGACTTCCCTACACTACGTATTGCTGAGGAAGTAAAAATCGAAGGGCCTGGGCAGGGGAGCGGCAAGGGTTTCGAATCTTGAGCACAGTAGGCAAGCAAGCTACCTCTGAGCTACCGGTGCTTTCATGACTGAAAATGACAAAAACAAAATGTTGAAACGTCATAACGATAATAATAATCATAAAAAACCAACCAGTATTTCCGGAAGAAGGCTCAATAATAGTACAGCCAGGCTTCAAGAGTATTTTGTCTTCCGCATCTTGAATCATACGAAACGCAATCCTATCCTTCAAACTGCCTCCAGGATTCAAAAATTCACATTTAGCAACTAAACAATACACAAAATGAGTCTAATTAGTGACAATTCAATAGTATCGCTTATTATACAGTGAGGGTTATGAATGAATCTATGAATAACATGTTTCCTTTTTACTGATACTTTGGATTAATGTTTTTCATCAAGTCTTATAGAGGTGATTAAAATCATTTAAATAGCCACATCGACCCTCATAGCTAATACATTTTGAGTTATAACCATTCGAAACATCCAAAATACGCCCACCAATTTTGAGTTTTTTTCTGTCTCTTTACAATCGCAAAAGGAGTGTTCGCACAAAGTAACATAAATGTAGCCTTTATCTCATTTTAGAGACATTAATTAAATTGGAATATTCCTAAAATTGAAAAAAAAAAAAATGAAATTTGTGTCTGTGCATTTATGAACACAATAACTCGCGATAGAACGAATATATCGACACAACATTTCGTATTTGGATTCAAACCTCTCAGAATAAGACATCTATTGAATTTATGATAAAAGGAACGAGGGTGGCTATCTTCAAAACCCATAATAACCCCCGATGAGATGAACATTTCCACACGAAATTTCATAAGTGGATTCAGAAGTACATAAGTTAACCCCTACTGGTTTAAGCTAAATCGAGTTAAGGAGGAGCAGGCGTTACAGGGAGAGCATATACCTAGTTTATTTCAATAAATTGGAGGTGAGAAATACATTGTCGGTGAGACTCCCTCCACTTTTCTATTTTTATTGGATTTCCTCCCATTGGATTTAGTGCGTACGTACTAAAAAAAAGTAGTGTTAAATATTTATTTTATTTATTCTTTAGTTTACATATTAATATAAATTTATAGATGTAATAGCTTAGTCAAAAATATAAAATGTTAAAAAAATATATATTTTGTGGTATTATTCAGAATTTTGATGATCTCGAAAGATTAACTGGTTTAGTCCAAAATAAACTTATCGAAGTCCATGGGAATCTTAATGAATTAATCTGTCCGAAATGCAGTAAATGTTACTCCTCTCAATGGATTATCGGTATGATTTCATCAATATATATATTTTTTATTAATATTTGTATTTCATCAATATTAAACATTTTTTTTTTTGTCTTTATAATGTTGGTCGCAACTGTTGCCATGACACAACAACCAGCTACCAAGATTAAACATAAAATTATGAAGAAAAACGAATGTTTTTTTTTAAAATATTGTCTTTATTTCTTTCCTTCAATACCCACGGGGTTTTTCCTATCCTTCCTGTACAGTTATGTCTTAGAATACGGAAAACATTAAAAATAAAATTTCGTATCTAATTGAAATCTTAATAATAAAAGGACAATTATGAAATAGTATGTGCTGATTAAAATACAAATATATATGCATATCAGAAATAAATCAAAGATGACTTTTTTTTTCTTTATATTTTAGATAAAAAATTGGGACAAACAAGTAATATCATTGTAAATTTTGAAGAAAACGTAAAGAAGGCAATTTGGCAACAAAATAATAATAAGGATGAAATAATAGCGGATACAGAAAATGAGTTAAATATAATTAGGAGTAAAGTGAATAGAAATAGGAGAGGCTAGGAAGGAAAATAATGAAACAAAAAAGAAAAGAAAAACCAATAAGAATTTAGACAAATTTATATGTATTAAAATTTTAATAACAAATGATAGAGTGGTGAAAAGACCGAATCATAATAAAAATAAAGAAACAAGGAAATTATATAATAAAAAAATCCCAAACTTAAAAAAACATAAGATAAATAAAACTAAAAGAAAAATCGGATATCGAAAATTAAATTGTAATAAATGTGTAAATAAACATAATAATAACAAAAGTAAGAAACCCCATTTTAAACATAATAACAAGAAAAATAAATTTAAGAATTCAAAGACATGGTATCTTGGTCAAAGAAAGGAACCAATAAATAGAAAGATGATTATAAATAACATTCAAAAATTTCGGATAAAAGATAATAGAAAACTAAATTATAAATATAAAAGAAAGAAAATAATAGGATTCTGATCTAAAACTATAAAATATAACATAAAATTATTGTATAAATAAATAAAAATGTACCTGACTTATATGACATAGGAAGGTGGTCTGTTAAAAAGAAACATTTTGTAGGATTTGCATATATGAAATCACATTAAAATTGAAGAATGAATTAATAAAAACAAAAAAAAATATAGAGATTAGCACTTAAGTATTTGAATGTTACCAAATGAATAATTAAAAATTAAAAGTTAAATGTAAACTATAATAAAAGGAGTGAACAAGAGAAAAATTGGAAATGTAAACAAAGAAGTTGTCAATCGGTATTTGAATTGTGTTTAATGAATAAATAAAACTAAAGTTCAAAATTAAAATAAAGATATGGAACGTAAGAAACTTTATAAGTGTCATTGATGGTTATGTCAAAGGAGTGAGTTATGATAAATAAATAAGTGCGATAACAGCTATTTAAAAATTTTGATGATGAATAATGAAGGTAAATAAGGTTGGAGATGATTATATAATGTGAAGATTTATTGTATGTATTTTTTTTTATGATGTATACTGTTTTATTGAATTTCCTAGTGGATGTGTTATATTATGAAAAATATAACAATGATTATTTAAAGTCTAGGATTGATTAATAATATTTAAAGTGGTTGTGTTCTGACTAAAAGAATAAAAAATATATTAATTAAATATATAGGTGCGGTAATTAAACAATAATATGTAAATAAAATAAAAAATTATGTATCTAAAAAAAAAAAAAAAAAAAAAAAAATGATAGTGTACTCTTCACTCTGAACAAAAAAAATTTGATATTTTAAATGTTTTTTAAATAAAAAAACATAATTATTTATTAAAGATATTATATTCAAAGGGTGATTGTTGAATTTAAATGGGAAATTTTATATAAAGGGTGAATAGGGTGTATAAGATAGTTATTTTCATGATATTGTTATGGATGTGTTAATTGGTGAAGGGTTATGTGATAAGAAAAATATATATATATATATATATAGCTTAAGGGGTTTGTTATTAACGCGTAACATCCAAAAATATGGGAGATTTTGGGATAGGACAATCAGCGATCCTACGCGATGTGAGCTTGCATTCACCCATAACAGGTTTTTTTTTAAGAGCAATAATCGCTCCTAGTTTCAGGATAAAAAAAAAATGTAATAAAAGTATGTATCCAAAAGGATGAATAGAAAATAAGTATCCTAAAAATTTAGATAAATAAATGTAAATGTAATTCTGTGTAACATAAACAACCGAAATTTAAAATGATAAGTAAGCAATATAAAATAAAATGAGAGTATGAATATGTGCTCGAATATGTCTAGTTATTTTAGTAATAATAAAAGTAGACAAATAAAAAAATAAAATAAAAAAAAAGATATTATGTAAAGAAATAGAAGAGAAAAAAACTTAGATATTGATACATGGAATATTAAATAAAAAAATTATTAATGAAGGAAGTAAACAAGAAAAAGGAAATATAATTGGAAGGATGGAGTGAGGTGTAATTTTAATTAAAATGGAGGAATAATGTATGAATATTAAAAATTTAGGCTTAGCCTATAGGTAAGAAGGAAATTTGATTAGGAGTATATTTTATGGAAGTAGGCAAAAATCCAAAGAGATGAGGATGGTTAAAAATAAATACCAGGGAGATTATCTATGAAAATTAATAGTATATTTTATGATTGTTGGTTAATTGTATGTAAACATTGTTTATTGTTGGACCTTGTATATGTGGTGTAAGAAAAGAGAATAGTGAAGTGTTTGGGTAGGAGTGTTAAAGAGATAAAATGATTGTTAAAAAAAAAAAATAATAAAGCATAATATTCCTAATAAAAAAAATAAAGAAAATATAATATTACACTATGGTAAGACGTAAACAAAATAATTAAATAAGATTTATTACTTAATTATTGTAAAATATTATTAAAGAAAGTTAGTTACCTTAAGAAATGTATTCCTTTAATAGATAAAAATCATATATAAATTAATTCATTTATCGATGCCCAAATTATTGATTACTAAAGAAATGGATATAAAGATCATATAAATCTTGTAGCACATATCAATAACAAGTAAAATTTGATAACACTTTTCAATATTTAAAAGTATAAGTGAAGACAGGTTAGCTTTGGAGTCTCCACTGTAGAGTTGTACTTTCGATGAGTGAATTGAGTAAATCATTCAGTCCTCAAAAATATATATATATATATAGATTTTTTTTTTAAACAAAAGTATTAGCATAATAAATAGATATAAAACAGCTGGCTGGTGAACTTGAAGTGTTAAAAAAAAAATCTTTTTGACTAACCTTATTTATTTATTAAATTAAAAATTTTTTTTTGTTAAAAAAAAAAAATAATAATAATAATCTGAATTGACAAGAATCCACGCTGAACAAGAGCACCCAGGATGCGGCCAAATGAGGGCCGGAGCCCGACAGGACCAACCCCCCTGGTAGGCCACTCCCAGACAAGGCCCCAAGAGAAAGACGCTCTCCCCGCGACCAGCACTCCCGGGTCATCGGCCAATAAGGTAAGGGCTAAGCTATCACCCTCTATCAATGCAGAACCCCTCGCCGTGCCTACAGCAGAGGCTTATAATATACAAACCATGGTTGCCTCCACTTTAACTCAAGCAAAAGTAAACAAAGCCGCGCAGGCGACTATAAACAACGGGGTACGTCGACTGACTGAACTGTTAGTCATGGTGACTGGGAGATACACAGTCGCCGAGGCCCGAGAAAAGGCTGCCTATGCGCTACTAGATAGTCTGAGCCCGAATGTTATGGCGGAGACGATAGCTAAAACCATAGCTGAAAAGATACGGGAGTCTTACCTGCCACCCCCCTACCACCAACCCTCGCCCAAAACGTCAGGTGGTGAACCAAGGGACGTAACGAAGCCCTGCCTCGCCCAAACTACAAAAACGGCCAACATAACCCAGCGATTCATAGGGAGCTCTTCCAAGCCCAAAAACACGGCACCAACTACATCTGCAGGACTCCCCTTCCAGGACGTGCCTCCTACGAACCCTGAGGATCCCGCCTTCCCACCACCTGAGACGTGGTCCGAAGTCGTCAAGAAGAAAAGGAAGAGGAAGACAGCGTCCCCACCCCCCAAGAAGACCAAGCAAGATATCCTCCGGCAACTGTTGGAGACTACGCCCTCCGTTTCGACGAAAAATGTGACTTTCATGGCAGTAGTTGAACCAACAGTAGGAAACGACGCAGGGAAGTTACAAGAAGCTCTGGACAAATTGACCCCGTGCGAGCTCGGGATCAACATTAAAGCCTGCCGGCCCGCCAGGAGAGGGGGGATCCTCCTCGAGGTGTCCTCTGCTAACGAGCTGAGAGCACTGTCGACCAACGCAAAGCTCCAGGAAGCGGGCCTCAAGGCAGAGGCACTCCAGAGAAGGAGCCCACGCCTCGTGGTATATGATGTGCCCTCGGGCTTGTCAGTAGAGGACATCACCAGGAGGTTCCGAGCCCAGTACCCAGATCTTTCTCCCCCTGTCCTAGTATATAGAAAAGGCCCAAGGGACCAATCGGCAGTTCATTGGGTAGTGGATGTGGCTCCAGAAACCAGAAAAGTCCTCATCAATGCCGGCAGTATCACCCTAGGGTGGTACTCATGCAGGGTTCGCGACTGCTTGGATGTCTCGCGATGTTGGAAATGCCAGACGTTCGGTCACATTGGTAAGTCGTGCAGCAAAACCAGGGTGTGCGCGATGTGCTCGGAAGAGGGGCATGACAGCAACAACTGCCCTAACAAAGCTAAGCCGCCGAAGTGTTGCAACTGCAGCACGAAGGGTACCCGCGCCGCTCACAAAGCTGATAGCGATGTCTGTCCATCATATATCCGCGCTCTTGAGTCTCTGGCCTCGCGTACGGATTATGGTAGATAGGGATCGCGGGGGCCTTCGTTTACTGCAGCTCAATATGAATAGGCGCCGGATTGTGGCTGAGGAAGTACGACAACTTGTGCCTACGGAGAATATCCAAGTGCTAGCCCTCCAGGAACCCTACTGTGTTTGAGGTAGCGTGGCAGGCCTAGGTACTAGCCACAGAATTGTTACAGGCGCTCGGAACGGCGAACGGCCAATGGCCGCAATCGTGGTGACCGGCCCCCAGGTGGATGTGATGGCGCTCCACCATCTGTGCACCAGCCACATTGCTGTGGCTTTTATCAGGCACGCCAACGCCAGCTGCTATGTGATCAGCAGATACTTCCCTCCGTCTGAAAACATAGAACGACAGCTGGGTCACCTGGATCTAGTATTGAATGCCCTCACAGGACGCAACATCATAGTTCTGGCTGACGTCAACTCCTGGTGTGTCTCTTGGGGATCGGTTCGAACTGACCGCCGGGGCGACAGGCTATTGGAGCTGATCGCCCGCCATGACCTGTGCATAGTCAACGACCCATCCTCACCGCCTACATTTCACGGCTCCCGAGGACACTCTCACATCGATGTCACACTGGTGTCGAGTGGACTGTACCCAGCTGTGGGTAGTTGGTGTGTCCGAGAGGTCACGTCTAGCGACCACAGCGTACTAGACGTTTTGCTCTTTGACAACCGCCTCCCCGCAACCAGGCCCAAAGACCCCCGTTACGCTACACGCAAAACAATATCTGACGCCTTTGTGACCGCCGTTGCTGCCTACTCCTGTGATGAAGAATGGGAAGGTCTCAGGAGTTCGGACCCGGATGACCAGATTGAGGATGAGGTCGGCAAACTCAGTAATTTATTACTTCGAGCTGCTGACGAGACCATCCCCAAGAAGGTCCACCGGGTTAAGAAGGTACCCTGGTGGAGCAAAGATCTTACCTTTGACAAGAGGACCGTTTATCGTGCCAGGCGGAGGTATCAGCGGTGCCGAGACCCAGTCCAAAGGGAGGCGCGAAGGGAGGAGTACCGGCAGCTCAGCAGGGCGTATGGCAGGAGAGTCGAGACCGCAAAAAAGGAGAGTTGGAGAAGTTTTGTTGAGGAAGAAAGCAGTAGGAACCCGTGGGGAATACCTTACCGTGTCATCACTGGGAGGCTCAAATCAATTCCACCTGTAGCCTCCATCAGGGACGGCCACTGGCAAGCAATGTCCCTAGCGGAGACGAACAGGTTATTCCTGGAGGAGGCCTTTCCCGCTGACGATCCGGCACAGGATTCGCCCGGCCAACGCGATATCAGGAGCGCTGCTTGTACCCTGCCAGAGACGGAAAATGCACCTGACTGGGACGAGCTCGATCTGCTCTTGGCGGTTGGGAAACAAAAGAGTGGCGGCGCCCCTGGGAACGATCTCATCGACGCCGCTATAATCAAGAAAGCATTCCCGACCATCAAGACAGATCTTCTACATCTGTTCAACGCTTGTCTAAGGCGAGGCCATTTCCCGAGCGCTTGGAAGCGTGCTCTAATATGCACCTTTGTTAAGCCCGGGGACAGGGACCTCTCCTTGGCAAAGAGCTACAGACCAATCAGCCTGCTCCTCATCTTTGGGAAGGTACTGGAGACCCTTATCTTCAATGGAATTAAAACGCAAGTACACGCCTTAGTATCCCATAGGCAATTTGACTGCATGAGGGGTAGATCTGCCGAGGACGCATTGAGGATGCTGAGAGCAGACGTAGAAGAACGCGACGGCAAATATGCCCTCTGCGTTTTCTTCGATATTGCGTCGGCCTTTGATTGCGCCTGGTGGCCAGCCATCCTCACGAGACTGCGGACTATGGAATTGCCTAGGAATTTATTTGCGCTGATATCTAGCTTCCTCTGCGATCGATCCGCCACCATAAGCCAGCTGTATACTAGTACTACAGTGGACGTCACTAGAGGCTGTCCTCAGGGATCGGTTCTCGGACCAACCCTGTGGAATATACTCTTTGACGGGTTGCTCCGTGACCTCGAGAACCGTGGGCATAAGGCAATCGCCTATGTCGACGATCTCGTGGTTACAGTTCAGGCTGATAGTCATGCCAACCTTACCCTTCGCGCGCAAACTGCAATAGACGATATAGGCAGCTGGTGCTGCGCCAATAAGCTGGCTCTCTCACCGAGTAAGACCTCGGCCTTATTGATGAGGGGGAGACCCGATGCTCGACAACCCCTGGTTTTGACAGTCCATGGGCGGCACATTGAATGCCCAGCTGTGATAACGTACCTTGGGGTGCGGATCGCACGAGGCCTGAAAGTGATGCCCCACGTTGTTGCCATTAAAGAAAAGACGATAGCCACTTTCAACGCCCTGAGTCGCCTAGCCCGCGCGACGTGGGGCCTCGACTATTCCGCGTGTAGGACCATCTACACAGGGGTATTCGTGGCTGTAGCAAGGTACGCTGCTGCAGGTTGGTGGCATCGCCCCACGAATCGGCAGCGCACGATTCTGACGCAAGCCCAGAGAGCAGCCCTTTTAAGAGTTACAAGGGCTTATCGTACTGTCTCTACGGCTGCGCTACAGGTACTACCGGGGGCCGCCCCCATTGACTTGATCTTGGATGGGGCTGTCGCTTCGTATTTCTGTAGACGCAACATGCCCTTAAGAGCAGATATTGATGAGCCCTTACGTCTAGCCCTAGAGGAAGAGATGCGCGGACAGTCCAGACCAGTGCGCTGCAAGGACATCGTCCAGAATTGGATTGTGGAAAAATGGCAACAACGTTGGTCACGATGCCCGGATGGCCGAACGACGTACGCATACTTCCCGGACGTCCGGGAACGCCTTGACTCAACATGGGTACAGCCTAATCACTGGACGTCTCAAATATTATCAGGTCATGGTGATTTCAACTCCAAGCTGTTCTTCTTTCACAGGAAGAACACCCCGAACTGTTCGTGCGGCGGTATCGAGACTGCAGAACATGTGGTCCTCGAATGCCCGCTGTACGACTAAGCTAGGGTGGAGTTGATTCATGGGACAAGATCGTATTTGGGACTAGATCTACGGCATATGGTGACGGAAACTGACTACCCGATGTTCTGCCGATTCGTCGGCTCCTGGCGGGAGCAGAAACAGGCAATGTAATGATCCCGAGCTCTGCCTAAACGTAGACTGGGTGATGTTGCTGCAACGCAAGGCGCACCCTCTTTTAAAACTAATAAAAAAAAAAAAAAAAAAAAAGCATAATAAATAATTCATTTAAAGTAAAATTTCCTAAATAAGAGTAGATGGGAAGTAGTTACCGTAATTGCTGAATAACGTAGATCCTTCCATAAAAATTGAATTACTATGATTGCAGGCAGCATACAGGTAGATTGAGTTGAGAGTGGGTACACCCTAAAAAAAAAAAAAAAATGACAATATGTAAAAGTTAGATGAGTGTATTGGATTTCTTTTAGGTAAAAAAAAAAACGAATGATGTTATAATAGACCGCGTGTATCTAAAATGTATTAGTTATGACTTACTTGTAGAGAAGATTTCGCTAAGGATTTTTCTGTCTGGAACGATGTGATGATTGAGATTTTTATAGATTGCTATTGCAAAATGTACCATGTGTAGCTAAGCTAAGTAATGGACTTGTAAATTAGATGAACCTAATGAAATGGTACTGGTGGAATGTGGGTGAATAACGCCATTTCGAGTATCAAAAGTTGATATGGTTTAGCACAAATAGTAAAAAATGATAATGTATTTTTTTTTTAATGTATACCTATAAATGTATTATAATTTTTTTTTTTTTTTTTAAAGGGGAAACAATGTAATGGTCCTCATTACACTATTAAATAAAAAAAGAAAAAAAGAAAAAAATTAAATGACTAATGTCCATTGTGTATAGCAAGTAGGAGGTTATGTTATGTTATCAACCTCGATACTGCGAAATGATCGATTTTTTTAACTAAACCTTATTATTTGATGATTGTTAAAATTATATATTAATGTAATAGTGAATCATAATTGTATTACAAAAAGAATAATAGAATAAAACTAATTTAAAATTAGTAAATAATAGAAACATCTGTTTTGCCTTGTGAGGCTGTGCCAATTTTAACCAATGAAATTTGAGAATGTGTAAAAAAATGGAGAATTGGTTCCCAAGCGGAAAAATGGTGTGTCGTTCTAGAGAGTCGCTCTTGTGAGGTGGTTGTTCAGGTGTAGTGTGCGTGAGGGAGTAAGTAGTGAGATGGAAGGAAATATAAGTGAAGTTTAGTGAGTTCATTTGTCCTCGGACATCTTATCAGAACCAGATAATGCCCAATATCGTCATGAAGAACCAGAAGTAGAAACCCCAGAAAAAAAAACATGGATTGATTCGAGATCCCAAAATGATCATTTGTTCAGAAACCACGCGGTACAAGAAAATAAGAAAATAGGAGAAAGATGAAATCGCATTGAAGTCATCACATCATACCACCAGTTGAAATAAGAAGACAGCATCATCATCAACACCCCAGCATTAAGATCTAAACAGGGACTATGTTAAAATGAACGTATAAGAACCTTTACATAAATTGTCGCTGCGAACAGGGATATGAAAATTAGAAATTTTTATATGGTGCCCGAAATTTTGTAATCCTGTTTTAATTTAAAAAAATATATATAGTAGGTACTGTCTTAATTGTAAAATTTTAAATTTATTTCATAATTTCTATTGTAAAGAGATAGCGTCTCAAAGATGGCCGACGCAAATAATGGTTCAGGAGTCGCAACTCAAATCAAAGATGGTGGCACGAATAGTTTAAATAATAATGATATCATTAATATGGTGCAGCCAATAATAAAAAAAAAATGGAATTAGTATTTTTGAAGTAAAAAATCAAGTAGAGTCAGCTAAAAATGAATTAGAAAATAAAATAGAATCGATGAATAATGAAATTGCCCAAACAAATAGTGAAAGTGCCCAGACAAATAAACAGAGGCAAGCATATAATAATAAAAACTTAGCAGCAATTAAAAGGGTAAATAATGTAGTTGATCAAATGATAAAAGATAGTAACAAAAATCAAATAATTAGCATGCTCCAACAATTAATGGCCCAAAATGAAATAACTAATAATAGTATTTCTGAACTAAAACAGCAAAATGAAAGAACTAATAATATTATAGAAAATAATCTTTCTGAATTAAAAAATAAAAATAGTTTCTCTCAATTAAAAAATCAATATGAAGTGGCATTTGAAAGAATAGATAAAACATTGGGACAAACAAGTAATATCATTGTAAATTTTGAAGAAAACGTAAAGAAGGCAATTTGGCAACAAAATAATAATAAGGATGAAATAATAGCGGATACAGAAACGGATTGTGTTGATGGTAAAAATAAATGTAAAAATAGATTAATAATAGACGAGGAAAATAAATTTAAAATAATGGATGAGACTCAGGAAAATGAGTTAAATATAATTAGGAGTAAAGTGAATAGAAATAGGAGAGAGGCTAGGAAGGAAAATAATGAAACAAAAAAGAAAAGAAAAACCAATAAGAAGTTAGACAAATTTAAATGTATTAAAATTTTAATAACGAATGGTAGAGTGGTGAAAAGACCGAATCATAATAAAAATAAAGAAACAAGGAAATTATATAATAAAAAAATCCCAAACTTAAAAAAATATAAGATAAATTAAACTAAAAGAAAAATCGGATATCGAAAATTAAAGTGTAATAAATGTGTAAATAAACATAATAATAACAAAAGTGAGAAACCCCATTTTAAACATAATAATAAGAAAAATAAATTTAAGAATTCAAAGACATGGTATCTTAGTCAAAGAAAGGAACCAGTAAATAGAAAGATGATTATAAATAACATTCAAACATTTCGGATAAAAGATAATAGAAAACTAAATTATAAATATAAAAGAAAGAAAATAATAGGTGTCTAATCGTTGGAAAATTTTGTATATTGAAAATTGCTTGTCTAGGATTCTGATCTAAAACTATAAAATATAACATAAAATTATCGTATAAATAAATAAAAATGTACCTGAACTATATGACATAGGAAGGTGGTCTGTTAAAAAGAAACATTTTGTAGGATTTGCATATATGAAATCACATTAAAATTGAAAAATGAATTAATAAAAACAAAAAAAATATAGAGATTAGCACTTAAGTTTTTGAATGTTGCCAAATGAATAATTAAAAATTAAAAGTTAAATGTAGACTATAATAAAAGGAGTGAACAAGAGAAAAATTTGAAATGTAAACAAAGAAGTTGTCAATCGGTATTTGAATTGTGTTTAATGATGTGATGTAAACTACGGAACATTTTTTTTTTATGAATATAAAATGTAATTTTTTTATTATAATATAATATATATATATATATCAAAGTTTAAAAAAAAAACAAGGGACATAATAAAAAGAAAACAGCTGTGAAACAAATAGAGGCATTTGAGTCGAGAGCTAGCTCTGGAACAGTGCACTGTAAATTGATATGTTTTAAATATAGTGAAGTTGAACAATTAGATGAAAGTTGACTGGGGTGGAATTGAAGTGTGAAGAGTTGTCGGGGTCTGGTTTGTGTGGTAGAGGCGTCAAGAAGGTACAATTAATAATTTAATTTTTTTTCAATATGCCCAAACAAAAAATAGTAAACAAAATAGTTTTAAGTATTTAGTTTTAATGATTTTGTTCTTTTGTTTTACTTTTTATTTTTGTTTTGTTCAATGTTCAGATTTTTAATTATAATGTGTAAATAAATAAAATAACCCAATTATTTGTCCTCTTAAAATCCTATTCTATTCATCTTCCCTGTTGGCTCAATAATATCATTTTAAAAAACCTTGGATTAGAAATTAATATTATTTAAAATTATTAAAAAAATTGGTATCTTTGTAAATCCAAGCGTAAAGTTTGTTAAATGAAATTTTTTTGTTGTATACGTGAACTTTTCACGCCATAAATTATTGATAATATTTTTTTAGGGCCATTTTCGAAAAACTACTGTAGAAATCAAAATTTAAATAAAGAAAAGAGATCAAATTTCTACAGGAAATGTGGTAGCAAAAAAGCTTTTATCCCATTTTTGGCATATCCCTTGTGAGGACGATTTTCGCCACAAAGCCCCATCATATTTTGGCAAAACCTTGATGGGAGAATTTTTTTAATATTAATTAAAGTAAGGAGACAGGTTGAAAAGATGAAAAGGATAGAATAGAGACAAATAAGGGTTACATTTAATTTTGAGAAATAATATTTTTTTGCAAATTTAAAAAGAAGGTTACTTACTATTTTATATAACATTTTTTTGTTTAGTATTAATATATTTAATAAAGTAAGAAAATGCCAATTACCAAAGGAGAGGCGAAGAGATTGGAGGAGGAAAGTAGAGAGGAAGGGTCGAATTCAGAGGAAAGATCTGATATGGAATTATCGGAAGATAGAGGGAGGGAGACTCCAGCTGCAATGGAGTCCACGGAGGGTACAGGTGAGGAGAAATCAGATAAGCTAGATAGATTTATGGAATTAATGACCCAGCAATTAGCAAATTTAAATAGCAATATCAATCAAAAAATAGAAGAACAGGGTAGAGAATTAAGGGGGGATTTGGAAAATATAAATCAGAGAATAGAAGAACAGGGTAGAGATTTAAGGAGGGATATGAAAGAGCAAGGAATATAATTAAGGGGGGATTTAGAAAATATAAATCAGAGAATAGAAGAACAGGGAAAAGAATTAAAGGGAGAAATGTGAAATTTAAGAGGTGACATCCAAGTTTTGGAAGCGAGATTAGATAAAAGGGTGGACAATTTGAAGGACCATGTAGAGAAATTGCAAATAGAAAATAAAAGTTTAGAAAATAGAATAGATAAAGTAGCAGAAAACTTAAGGGAGGAAAATAGAGTTCCGTTAACTGCCATGTCTGAACGGGTAGCCGTGTAGAGGAAATTCAGGAAGAAGGAACCAAGGAAGTTGTAGAGCTAAAAGAAAAAGTAGAAACAAATGTTGAAAGGATTAGTCAAATAGAAGGAAATATTTCGAAATTAAAGGGAGAATTGAGTAAGGATCTTATAGAGATGAAGTTAAATAAAAAAATAAATTGAAGAAGGGTTAGAGAAGGAAGTTAGTAAGAGATTTGTGGAGTTGCAAGAGAGGACGGTTAAGGAACTGCCTCAACTAGTAAAGGAACAGCTGTCTAGGGGAAGGGAGGCTCTCCCAATAGAAGATCAAGGAGGTGCAAATAGTGCATCTGACTCTAGCCTATCCCAGTCTCTGTTGCTATTGAACCAGACATTGATGCAACAAAATGTATCGGGGGGAGGTACTTGTATATTTCGGAACAGTCATAAGGACAATCCCAAAGAATTTATAGAAAGCTTAGAATCGAAATTTTTTTTGTATGGGGGGAAATTAAAATTAAATGAATTTATGAAGAATCACTTAAAAGAAGAAGGACTTATTTTTTGGCAAATTAATTGTATTGAAATAGAATCTTTTGAGGAATTTAAGACTATATTTAAAAGAAAATTCTGGGAAACCAATTTTGACTCAATTGTTATGAATGAATTGGGTCAGGGATCATTTTTTAAAAAAGGGAAGGGGTTAACTCCGCAAGAATATTTTTCAAAGTTAATGATCAGGGCTCGAGATTATCAATATAAGATGCCAGAGGAATATATTTGTAGAAGCATGTCGAGTCATTTTGGGAGAGAAATTGAAAATATAATTATATATCAAGGGATCAAGACCATTGCAGGATTTGTTGAGGTATTGGACAGAGTGGGAGTTGACAGAATAAACGGTCAGGGACAAGGGTTCAAATGGGATAAGTTTAAGGAGGGGGAGAAGGGAATGGATAGGGAAGGTAGGAGTCATATGGTGGACCAGAATAATGTAGATTATAAATGGCAACAAGAGAGACATAAGGGATATTATAATGGGAACTCAAATCAATTCCAAAATAATGCCAATCAACCATCTGCTCCAAAATATTCTCCAAATCTAAATCAAAATTACCAACCACATAACATAGGATACTACAATAATAATCGTGGGCGTGGTTACCCTCCAGTTATAGACAATAGAAAATACGAGCCACTTAGGACAAATAGATATAATCAGGAATGGCGACACCTTATGATCGACCACCTGGGCGGCCGACAATGGAAAACTCGGATCAATTAAGGACTCAGGAATTCCAAAATGAAAATTTTAAAGAGAATCTAGATAAAAAGAAATAGCTCGGGGGGGCAGAAAGCAGGGTCGATCTGGTATTGAAAATAGGTTATTGTCTTTACGAAGGGAATTTCAGGATCTATTATTGTATGAAGAACCATGGAACCAGGAAGAGAAGTTTAATTACTGTCCGGAAGTCAAAATTAAAATCGGGCAAGTTATTAGTAACGCTTTGATTGATTGCAGTTCTATGTTCAACGCTATAAACGATTTTTTTTAAACATAAATAAGAACAAATTTAACTTCGAAATTTTGCCAGTTTTAAATACAGTTATCATCACTGCCACAAATAAAAAATCAAAACCCATCAGGTTCCAAATCATAACTAAAGTAGATTTTTGTATTCATTCCGCGAATATTCGATTTTTGATCATCCCCGACTTAAGTTATGATATCATTATAGGAAGTGAATTTCTGAATAGTAATTCCGTTATTTTGAATTTTAAAGATCAATGTGTGCAGTTGAATCCAATTCTCGGAGAAATCATAGAAATTCCTTTTGTGAGAGAGGCTGACCAAAAGAAAAATACAACCCAGAAGTTGATATGTATGGACGAAGAATCGAACTTCGAATCCAGGGTTGACCCAATCGCCAACAAATTACAGGACATTAGAGCGAATAGTGATTTTCTGTCCGACCAGCTGTTAAATGATTTTAAAAATCTAGTAATAAAATATAAAGATATTTTTTCAGAAAACCCTGGATTGATCCGAGGTTATCAATATCAACTAATAGTAAATAATCATGAGCCTTATAAAATTAAGGAATATCAAAGGGAGGCTGTCCATGCTGAGATACAGGCAATGTGACAAAATGGTATCACAGAATATAGTCGTAGTCCTTACGTCAACCCGAAAGTAGTAGTAAGTCCAATGGACAAATTAGAATATGTCTCGACGCCAGAAAACTAAACTCTAGGCTAGTCCCTGATTATGAGACTTCTCAAACAATAGACACAATATTACAACGTTGTGGAAACAGAAAGTTTCTGGCAGGTAGAACTTCACCCAGAATCAAGGATATATACTGCTTTCATGCACCAAGGAAAGATATACCAATTTTGAAGAGTCCCATTTGGACTGTCAATCTCCTTAGCTGCTCTTAGTAGAGCAATGCAGTTCGTTATAAGCCAATTTTACAGTAAAATACATTTATATGTCGATGACCTCTTATGCTTATCAGAATCCATAGAAGAACATTTAAATTTATTAGAATCCCTTTTATTGGCCCTAAAGAAGCATGGTGTAACAATTAATATAAAGAAGTCAAATTTTTTCAAAAAAGAAGTAGATTACGTGGGTTTTATATTAACTCTGGAAGGTATCAAACCTCAACCGGAAAAATAGAAAGCATAAAAAAAATTCCAATTCCAAAGAATGTTTCTGAGTTGAAGAGTTTTATTGGGCTCACCAACTACTATCAAAGGTTCACGAAGGCATACGGTAAGCAGATTAGTAGGTTGTCTCATTTGTTGAGAAAAGGAATAAAGTGGCAATGGGGAAAAAGGGAAACCGACACCATCCAGACTTTACCAGACTGTTTTACTTACAGACGGACGCTAGTGGATATGCCATTGCTGCTCAACTGTATCAAAGAGACCATGCAGGCATAGTGGGAGTGGTCGCGTATGCCAGCAGGGTCCTAAGAGCAGCAGAGAGAGCGTACACCACGACTGAACAGGAACTTTTAGCTGTGGTATGGAGTGTCCAAAAGTTCGAGACTTATTTGGCGGGCAGGAAGTTTATAATAGAAACTGACCATAAAGCCTTGACTTTTATTAAAAGTTGTAAGAACACGACCAGCCGACTTCTGAGGTGGTGTCTGCTCTTACAACAATATAACTTCGAAATTACTCACATTAGTGGAAAGGCAAATGTGGTAACAGATACACTTTCTAGACAAATTGGTACAGATAACGAATGTAATCAATTACATAAGAATCAAGAAATACAAATAAACAGTATATTTAAATACGTACAGCATCATCCAATAAATAAACTAATACAGTCATTTCACAGGGAATACACAGAACAGGATGTGCCCCACAAGCAATGGCATATCCACTAGCGTCCGTCTGTAAGTAAAACAGTCTGGTAAAGTCTGATGGTGTAGCATGACATTTTCTAAAAAAATTCCCTCAACGTCATTAAAAATGTCGGTTTCCCTTTTTCCCCATTGCCACTTTATTCCTTTTCTCAACAAATGAGACAACCTACTAATCTGCTCACCGTATGCCTTCGTGAATCTTTGATAGTAGTTGGTGAGCCCAATAAAACTCTTCAACTCAGAAACATTCTTTGGAATTGGAATTTTTTTTATGCTTTCTATTTTTCCGGTTGAGGTTTGATACCTTCCAGAGTTAATATAAAACCCACGTAATCTACTTATTTTTTGAAAAAATTTGACTTCTTTATATTAATTGTTACACCATGCTTCTTTAGAATTAATTGATCATCCTGTCACTATCATTGAATACAAAACACTAAAATATAAATACAGTAACAGGGTCATCTTAACACAAAAACAAAGCAAACCTTTTCGAATACTTGTACCAACCAAATTAACATCACAGTTCATTGAATTAATACCCAACACATATTATCATATTGGCATACAGAAACTTTTCCAGCTTATCAACATATACTACCACATTGCCTACCTCATGGATGAGATCAGTAACATCTTGCGAATCTGTCACAGCTGCCAGCTAAATAAGATCCCGAACAGGACGTACTACTCAAAATACCATTGGATAGAAACAAAGGGACCACTGGAATTGGTTAGTATTGATTTCATGGGACCTTTACCGAGGGGTAGAAGGGGTGTAAAATATATCATGGTCATGATTGACAATTTTTCAAAATTTGTTAGGCTTTATGATATAGGAAAGGCGACAACGCGGGCTGCATTGAGGTTTGTTGACAAGTACATAAAGGACGTAGGAAATCCGACGAAAATGCTGATGGACCACGGAACTCAGTTCACCAGCCAGTTATGGCAACAGACATTAGAGAGACATCAATAACACATTCCATATGACAACAAAAGCCTATCCTTGTGAGGTAATGTTAGGGACCCAACATAGGACGCCGTGGTCCTACGAACTGTGGACAAAGACAGTGACATATTAACGACACAGCACACCTTAATGAGGGGTATTTACGAAGATTAAGGGAAAGGGTGTTTGACAATATTAAAATCGCGGGGGAAAAACACGCGCGGGAATTTGACAATAGTCATACAATTTATAAATTTCAGGTGGGGGATTTAGTACTTGTAAAATCGTTGAGAACATTGGACCAAACTCTGACTCAAGCAACAAAATTCCGAAATATATATGAAGGGCCGTACAGGATCAAAATTAGTTATGGGGACACGACATACTTACTTACAGACCCAGACAACTTGGACAAAGACAGAGGAAAATTTCACTAGACGCTAATAAAGCCATATTTTAAGAAAAAGGGGGGGGGGGGGAATAGTTCATTAGGGATCTGAACCAAATTGAAGTATTGAAGGTATAGCAGAGTGGACAGACAAGCCAACTATTCAACTAGACAGCTGATTTTGAATGGACATAATATGGAAAAAGATAAATTTTTTTTTATTATATTTTTTATTACAAAATGTTAGAAAGATGAAATCAGCAGGCTGAGGGATGCCTAGATCTCTTTGGAGTCATGACGAACTTCCTGAAGCCGAGTCAAGGGGACAGATTTTCTGTTTCGGAACTGTTCAGCTACGATACCGGACGTGAATAAATCATAATAATATTATAAATTAGAAAGACGAACGAAACTGTATAGAAGCCTTGAAAGGATAATATATTATATAAATTGTATGTATGCATAGGTTATTAAATTTTGTTATTATAAATTCGATTATTTAGACAATGTTGTTTATTAGTTTGAGTAACATGTTTTTCTACGTAAATTTTTTTAATAGGGAGAGGAGATGAGAATGAGAAGAGTTATAGGAGCATATTATATAACTTTAGGAATAGGAACAAACGAAGGGTAATATTAATTAGAGAAGATTGAATTCAATTGCTGATGACATTCTTTTAGACGTTGGGATTATATAGATTTGTTTTGGGAAATATTATTTGTAATCGTAGTAAGAGCTAGTATTAATTAGAGTTTTATATTTTTTTGATCTGTAGAAGATGATTTTTGTATGTCGACTAGAAAGAACTAGCGATATATATAGGAGATTTATGATGTAGTGTTGGCTGCTTACCTGAGATAGGAGGAACCGTATTTTTGCTACGTCGACGATGAAGTTATTATTCTTAGGTAAAAACTCCCTAAGCCAGGGAAGTAAATTGTATTGAAATATATGTGAGATACATTTTTTTTAGTTAGGAAGTATGAAGGACGTCTCAAAGAATTCTATACCTCAAAAGACAAGCATTATATATATATTAAATAAATTAAATTTGTATTCATTATTACCCGGCGTGAGACCTAATTTTGATTGCTAAGTAATATTTTGAAAGTGTGAAAAAAAAAAAAAAAAACGAAGGATTTATTTAATTTTTATTTCAAGTAAATTTTTTTATATACAATCTTTTTATATAATTATTTTGAATACATACAATTGTATATTAATGGTAAAGGCGGAAAGTAAAATAATTGGCAATTTCTTAAATCTGCATGCAACATGATTATTTCCAAACTTAATTTCACGACTATGACTGATCCTGTAAATATGTAACAAATTTAGTATTATATTTTTTTTATGTTCAATTAGTTCCAATTTTTATAAATTTAAGTTAACATTTTCTTTAGGTTAAGGATTAATTGTAAATTTTTAGATTAAGATTTGTTTTTGTTTATTAGAAATTAAGTACGTATATATATAAGTTTAATAATTGTAAATAGTAATTATAAAAAAAAAAGGGCATATGGGGATGAGGAGCCTATCATGTGAATTGGAGGAAGATGTAAATCCATCTGTGCATTGAAGGAGGAAGCTTATCATGTGGATTTGAGGAAGAAGCTAATCAACCTGTGTATTGGAAGAAATTAAATCTGAAAGAACTTATAAAAATAAATAAAAAAATTTGTGAACAAACATTTTTTTTTCAAAAGAAGGAAAAGGTAAATGTGATGTAAACTACGGAACATTTTTTTTATAGATATAAAAAGTAATTTTTGTATTATAATATAATATATTGTGATGTAAAAACTACAGAACATTATTTTTAATGAATATAGAAAAGAGGTAATTTTTTTTATTATAATATAATATATATATTATATATATATATCAAAATGTTTAAAAAAACAAAACAAGAAAACATATAAAACAGCTGTGAAACAAATGGAGGAGAGTCGAGAGCCGAGTCGTGAGCTAGCTCTTAAACAAGGCACTGTAAAATTGAGTTGTTTTTAATATAGTTGTTTGGGTCAGGGTCGGACACTTAACGTTGTGAGCAAAGGCCCGATAACCATGAAGAACCCAGAATGATAGGGGAGTAAAATATGTGAGGAATAAATGCGGAAATAGTGAAAATAAGAATTCTATTTGGAACACAATAAGTAAATTGAAATGAATGTTACTTGATCACTGTAAACAGAATGTTCTGGTCGATTCGGCTGTGTCGCTCCTTGGTGGTCCGTGATGATAGACGAGATCGGAGGGGGTCCTCACGGGGAAGTCTTCATGTGTGAGATGTATCCAGGCCAGACTGCGTTGGACGAAGTGCTGACTGGGCCGTAAGATGCGTCCCTGTCAGGCTGTGGTGAACGACTGGTCGCTGGACCGGGAGTAGTGGGGATAGCGAGCGAGCTAGCCGTGCCGTAGGGACCATAGTGGGGGGTGCTGGCTAAGCTCGTAATTGAACAATAGTGAAGTTGAACAATTAGATGAAAGTTGACTGGGGTGGAATTGAAGTGTGAAGAGTTGTCGGGGTATGGATTGTGTGTTAGAGGCGTCAAGGAGGTACTTTTAATCATTTATATTTTTCAATATGCCCAAATAAAAAAAGAAATAGTTTTAGGTATTTAGTTTAATGATTTTGTTTCTTTGTAATTTTTTTGTTCTGTTTAATGTTTTGTTTTTTAATCAAAATGTGTAAATAAAGCAAATAACCCTAATATTTGTCCTCTTAAAATTCTATTCTATTCATCTTCCCTGTTGGCCCAGTAATATCATTTAAAAAATCTTGGATTAGAAATTAATATTATTTAAAATTATTAAAAAATTGGTATCTCTTTATATATCCAAGTGTAAAGTTTGTTAAATGGAATTTTTTTGTTGTATACGTGTACTTTCTTAAAAATTGCACCTCTTAAATCATTGATAATATTCTTTTAGGGCCTTTTTCGAAAAACTACTGTAGAAATCAAAATTTAAATAAAGAAAAGAGATCAAATTTCTACAGGAAATGTGGTAGCAAAAAGCTTTTATCACATTTTTGGCATATCCCTTGTGTGGACGATTTTCGCCACAAAGCCCCATCATATTCTGGTAAAACCTTGATGGGAGATTTTTTTTATATTAATTAAAGTAGGGAAACAGGTTGAAAAAGATGAAAAGGATAGAATAGAGACAAATAAGGGTTACATTTAATTTTGAGAAATAATATTTTTTTTGCCAACTTCAAAAGAAGGTTACTATTTTATAAAACATTGTTTTTGTTTAGTATTGATATATTTAGTAAAGTAAGAAAATGCCAAAGGGGGTAAATAAAAATAAAGAAAAAGAGGGCATTGCTGGTCCTGATATGGAATGGCTCCGTGTTGTGTTAACAAAGTTAACTGGGGAGATGGGGAATATCATTCAAAAAATAGAAGAACGGGGAAAAGAATTAAAAGGAGAAATGGGAAATTTAAGGGGAGATATTAATCAGAGAATAGAAGAACAGGGAAAAGAATTAAAGGGGGAGATTGGAAATATTAAAAAGAGAATAGAAGAACAGGGAAAAGAATTAAAGGGAGAGATGGGAAATTTAAGAGGTGACATTAAAGATTTGGAAGCGAGATTAGATAAGAAGGTAGACAATTTGAAGGATCAAATAGAGAAAGTGCAAATAGAAAATAAGAGAGTTGAAAATAGAATAGATAAAGCAGGAGAAAACTTAGAAAAGCACTTTAATCAAAAAATTAACGATTTGTATGAAGGGAATTGCGACAGTCAGTCACAAGTTGATGAGGTAGAAGGAACCGAGAATAACAGTGGGGAGGAACAGACCCAAATTTTAGAGGAAGAGGTGGAGAAAGAGAGTAAAAAAGTGGAAAAATTAGTATTATGTGAAATTCAAGAAAATAGGATGAATGTTGATGTGGATGGACAGAGTGAAAGGAACATTTTGATGTTATTAGACAAAACAAACGAACAGACTGAGGACAACAAACAAAAGACAAAGTTTAATTTTAAAGAAAATATAGTTAAAACTTACAGACAAACTGGAAATAGAAAGGAGGCTAATAAAAGACATAAGAACAATTTAAAAAAGGAGTAAGAGAATTTAAACAGGTATTAAGGAGAAAATTAACACTGAATGAATATTTAGAGAAGGGGGATGGGATGTTTAGAGACACCATTCGCCGGGGCATCCGGAAAAATAAATAAATAAATTTGGGCTTTGCAATATTATTGCATTAGCCACTTTTTATGGTGAACATATTTTTTTTGCAACTCGGATGAGTTTGAGGAAATGATTGACAGACTAACATGACAGAATTAGGATCAATTTAAAATATGACGAAGTGACATTGGACTAATATAATAGTATGGTGTAATGTAAATAAATCGTCGCCATGACGACTGGCGTTATAGTATTTTTTTTTTAAACCAAATTTAGAAGACGAAATCAAAGTAAAAGAAGAAAGAAAATTAAGAAAGAAGAAAAGAAAATGGAAATCAGAAGAACAACACAAGTTTAAAAAGAAATAAAATACAGTAAAAGTAAAGAAAAGATAGCTTTAGGCCTAACCTTACAGTTATCAACGAACATTTGAAACATCAATTACAAGATCCACCGACTTCAAAATGAAACTAAATTTTCAGAAGGAATTAATTTCGCACCCAGGAACAAAATGAAACAGCTAAAAGAAAAAGAAATGAAGAAAATTTGAGGATATTATAAGCAAAAATAAGAAAAGGTCAATATTCAAAAAACTGATCGGTAGAAGGCGATGAGAATTTTTAGAGAAGGACAGTTAATTATTAAGAAGAGATTGAAGAAGAAAAATAAAAGAAAAACTGCCCACATCAGAAATAAAAGCCAGTAGTCAATTTTGAAGAAAAGGTCAGTTTTAAAATACATCGAATCAACTAGGCCGGATCCCATCTGAAACAATACAAGTGATCCGAAAGTGTATTCCACAAACTTTAAACCCTGTTTTTGAGAAAAGAAGAAGCCAAAATTAAAAAGAAAAGTAACAGAAAATTCATGCAATATTTAATAAGAAAGAAGCAAAAGAAACGAGGGAAGAAAACGCCAAAAAAGTTTAATATTTAAGAGAAACAAAGGACTGAAAACAGGAGACATCCGAATTTGCCGATCCACAATGCAGTGCAACAGCTAGAATTGAGTCGATGTGTCGTCTCTCACAGGGCACAACCTATGTGAGACTAGTCTATGTTTTTTTGGTTAAAGATGTGTAAAAAGTTGTGAGTGACAATGGAAAGTGAGTAGGAGTGACCGGTAAAGAGTTGAAGGGATGTGGAGAAAGTGTGGACTCCAAAATTGATGTTAAAAAAAGTAAATTAAATTGTTTGTATGTTCAAGGGTGACGTCACCAGGTAATATCCATTTTGTTTATAATTTTCAATATGGCCATTTTAGTTTTTCAAATTTATAATTTTTTTTAGTAAAGCCAGCTTATTTATAAATATGTTTTAATTTCTTTTTAAATTCCCCATCTCTCTCTCAATGAAATTCAAATTTCAAAACTCATAGGCCTTGCGGACCCCACACCTTTGGAGGTGAGTACCAATTTTTCGGGACACAATAGCTAGAATTAATAATTTATTTCAGAATCATACCGGGAAACAATTTTGATTTTATTGGTAAATTCCAAGAATGTACAGAGTTAGTTATGATATATATATTTTTTATTTTGAAAAGTCAGAAACCAACTTAAATTCATATTTTTTATTATTCAATTAAAATCAGTAATTAAAGTCAATTAGCATTAGCAATTAAACCTTTCATTATGGCATCACTTGGGGAGGAAGAATTTCCTTTTTTTATTTTATTATTGTAAATCAATAAATAACTCGTCTAGAATCATCGAAAACATTTTTTTAATAAAGATTAAATATGTCTAAAGTTGCATCTTATTTAAAATCAGGAAATATAGGGGCCATGAGGAAATTTTAGTTTCGTTGGGAGAGTGGGGAATATTGTATGGATTTTTTCAGTATATATATAATAATATTGAACTCATTTGTGTTTGTTGCGATATTTCTATAATTTTTTTGTTTTTGTATTACTATTTAATTATTAAAAATGCCAACCATGAGAGGCGAGAGTAAGAGAATGTTGGAAGTAGAGGCAGAACAAAATAGGACGGTAGGATCGGATGATTCGCGAGTTGATACAGATAGTTTTGAGGGAGAAATGGAGGGGGTAGATAAAGACATAGTTGCGACTGTTGAGAAGGAAAAAGAGGTAGAAGTAGAGACGAAAGAGATAGTAGAGGAGAAACCAGATAAGATGGACAGATTAATGGAATTTATGATGAGGAGTATGGCGGAACAGAATCAAAAATTTACAAATTTAGAGACAAAATTAGGAAATGTAGAGAAAAATTTAAAGGGGGAAATGGGAGATAAATTAGAAAAATTAGAGACAAACTTACGAGGTGACATTCAAGATTTAGAAGTAAGATTAGACAAAAAGGTGGACAATTTGAAGGACCAAATAGAGGGTTTGCAAATAAAAAATCAAAATTTAGAAGACAAAATAGATTATGTCGCAGAAAACTTAAAGGGGATTTTAATCAAAAAATAAGCAACTTAAAAGAAGGAATAAAATTTCAGATGGAAGAAGTAGTCTGTAAACTAGGTGTCGCAGAGGAGAAATGCGATGAGCGATTTCAAACTTAGAATCAAAGTTGTCAGGAGTTAGGGAGGACAATAGCGTCCAAACAGCTGAAATTTCTGAAAGGATTAGCCGTGTAGAAGGGATTCAGGAGGAAGGATTTAAGGAAGTTGTAGAATTAGGGAGAAAAATCGAAACCAACTCAGAAAAAATTAGTCATATAGAAGGGAATATGTCGAAGTTGAAAGGGGAATTGCGTGAGGAAGTAGGAAGGCTTACGGAGATGAAGCTGAATCAGGAAAGGATTACAGAAGTGTTAGAGGAAGAGGTGAGTAAAAGGTTTGTAGAATTACAAGAGAGAACGAATAAGCAATTGCCACAGTTAGTAGGGGAACAGCTGTCTAGGGGAAAGGAGGCCCTTCCAACAATCAATCAGGGACAACAATCAAATGATGGCTCTGACCCCAGTCTATCTAGATCTTTACTATTGTTGAACCAAACATTAATGCAACGGAATGTGGCGGGAAAAAATCTATGTGTGTTCAGGAACAGTCATAGGGACAATCCCATGGAATTTTTGGAGGAATTAGACTCAGAGTATACCCTTTATGGAGGGAGGGTGAAGCTGAATGAATTTCTTAAAAATCACCTGAAGGAGGAGGCATTGATTTTTTGGGAAATTAATAGTCACGAGGTAGGAACTTATGAGGAATTTAAGGTAATCTTTAAAAATAAATTTTGGGGGGCAAATTTCGACTCGATAGTGATGGAAGAGTTAAGTCAGGGTTCATTCTTCAGAAGGGGAAAAAATTTAACACCATAAGAATATTTATCAAAATTAATTCTGCGTGCTCGATCGTGCCAGTATAAAATGTCAGAAGAATTTGTGTGTAGGAGTCTAGCATATCATTTCGGAAGGGAGATTGAAAATATAATTTTGTACCAAGGGGTAAATATGATAGCGAAATTTGTAGATGTTCTAGATAGAATGGGGGGGGGGGGGGGGGGGGGGATAGGATCATAAATCAGGGACATTGGAGCAACAATAATAATAGTCAAGGGGGATTTTCAGAAAGGGGGGCGAACAGGGGTGTTAATAATCGGGATCCAAATTTTGTAAACAATAATAGAGAATTTAACAATAATAATAGAGATAATAGGAATCAGTTTAGCGCGGAAGTTAGACGTCCACCAAATGATTCATGGAGGGAGAATCAGTTCAATAGGAACCAAAATTTTCAAAGGCCAGTTTTTACAGCCAACAACTACCAGGGGTATCAAAACAGGCAACACCCATACGCACAAAATAATTATAATAGGGACAGAGGTCCAGGGAATTATAATCGACAATTTCAAAATAAAGGGCAGGAAAATCCACCCAGAGGAAATCCCGAGGGGCCTAGGAAAGTTGTAGATAACTCTGATCAGTTTAGGACCAGAGAATTCACTAATGAAAAATTTCAGAGTAAAGTAGAGCAGAAGTGAGACGAGGCGGCAGGAAGTCATAATCAGTCCGGCACTGGCGATGGACTGATGTCCCTGAGAAAGGAATTCAGTGATCTGTTATTATTTGAGGAACCATGGAACCAGGAGGAGAATTTAAATTATTGTCCAGAAATAAAAATTAAAACCGGGAACATTCAAAGTAACGCCTTAGTAGATTGTGGCTCCACGGTTAGCGCTATAAGTGAGAAATTTTTTTATAAACATAAAGATGAATTCCACTTCGAAATTTTGCCTGTTTCGAATACTGTTATTATAACTGCCAGAAGTAAGAGACCAAAACCCATCAGGTTCCAAGTAATAACTTCAGTCCAAATTAATAATTGCTTCGTTGATATAAGATTTTTGATTATCCCAGATTTAAGCTACAATATAATAATAGGTAGCGAATTTTTAAGTAGTAAATCCGCAATTTTGAATTTTGAGAAAAAATGTGTGCAGTTTAAATCAAGTCCCGCGGAGATAATTGAAATCCCATTCATCACGGACATCAGATCAGAAAAAATTAATACCCAACAACTAAGGTGCTTAAGGGAAGATTCAAACTTCGAGTGCAAGGCTGATAGGTTTGAAAGAAAATTAGAAGAGATACGGGAGAGTCATGATTTTCTGCCCGGTTAGAATTTAAGAATTTATTATTTAAGTATCAATACATGTTTTCAGATGTTCCTGGACTGATCAGGGGGTTCCAATATAGGTTAGAAGTGAACAATATGGAGCCATATTTTATAAAACCATATAAAATTAAAGAATTTCAGAGGGAAGCCGTCCGTTCTGAGATTCATTCCATGTTAGGAAAAGGAATTATAGAACGTAGCCGAAGTTCTTTTGTGAATCCAATAGTAATTGTGAGTAAGTCCGATGGAAATGTTAGGATATGTTTAGACGCCCGAAAATTAAATTCCAGACTGGTCCCTGATTTCGAAACTTCCCAGTCTATAGACAGTATATTGCAAAATTGTGGACAGAAAAATTTCATTAGCACAATAGACCTGACCAAGAGTTTTTGGCAGGTGGATTTACATCCAGAAGATAGGCAATTTACCGCCTTTATGTATGAAGGTAAGGTCTACCATTTTTGTAGGGTGCCATTTGGCTTGTCCATATCATTAGCTGCCCTCAGCAGAAGCCTAGAACATGTACTAGAAAAATTTTACCATAAGATATATCCCTATGTGGATGATTTGTTGTGTTTATCCAACTCCATTGGAGACCACTTAAATTTATTAGAGTCATTATTTGAGACCCTGGATGCCTACGGCATCACCATAAATTTAGAAAAATCCCAATTTTTTAGACATAAAGTTGAGTATGTAGGCTTCATTCTTAATTTGCAAGGCCTTAAGCTACATCCCAGTAAAATAAGGAGTATCAAGGAATTCCCAACTCCTACAAATTAAAAGGATTCATTGGACTCACAAATTATTATCAAAGATTCACAAAAGACTACGGTGAACACATAGGCAAATTATCACATTTGTTGAGGAAGGACGCAAAGTGGAACTGGGGAGAAAAGGAGAAATTAGCATTTGAGAATTGTAAGGAAATGTTTTTAGAAAATGTCATAGTACACCATCCAAATTTTAGTGAACCTTTTTATTTACAAACAGATGCAAGTGGATATGCAATCGCTGCGCAACTTTATCAAACGGGTAAAAAGGGGGAAATCGGGGTTGTAGCATTCGCGAGCAGGGTTTTAAGAGCAGCTGAGAAGGCATATACCACGACTGAGCAAGAACTGCTCGCAGTAGTATGGTCCGTTCAAAAATTTGAGACTTATTTGGCTGGCAGAAAATTTTATATAGAGACAGACCATAAAGCCCTTGTTTTTATAAAAAATTATAAGAACACGACCAACCGATTAATGAGGTGGTGTCTGTTTTTACAACAATTTAACTTCGAAATCACTCATATTAAGGGTAAGGCAAATATAGTCACAGACACCTTATCAAGATAAATCACCACAAATGAAACACATAACATAAAACACACGACATCCAGATGAATAACATTTTTAAAAATATACAGCACCATCCAATTAACAATATTATTAAAACATTCAATTCAAATTACAGTGAGCAAGATTTACCTCCAGATATACACAGTAGAATCATTGAAAACACCAATATAGTAGTTGAATATAAAAATTTAAAATACAAATACACAAATAAGCTCATTGTAACACAGAAACAAGATAAACCATTTAGAATTTTAGTCCCCACGAAATTAAAAGCAAAATTCATAGACACCGTACACACAACATACTTTCACATAGGAACACACAAATTATTTCAACTCATAAACTTACATTACCATATTGCCTACCTAATGGATGAGATAAGTAAAATCATTAAAACATGTCACTCTTGCCAAATAAATAAGATCCCAAACCGGACCTACTATTCTTTGAATCAGTGGATAGAAACTAGGGAACCTTTAGAATTAGTTAGCATAGACTTTATGGGACCTTTGCCGAGGGGTAGAAGGGGAGTCAAATTCATTTTAGTTGTTATCGATAATTTTTCAAAATTTGTCAAGATATATGACATGGGGAAAGCAACGACGCGCGCGGCGTTGAGGTGTGTTGACAGATACATACAAGACATAGGGAAGCCAACCAAACTGCTTATGGACCACGGAACACAATTCACAAGTCATTTGTGGAAAGAAACATTAGGGACACTTAACATTAAATACACATACGCGTCCATCAGACATCCACAAAGCAACCTTAGTGAGCGCACAAACAGAGATATTGGCAACTACCTACGGACAATACTAACCGACAGACATACAACATGGCCAAATCATCTCAAAGACATTGAATTCATAATAAACAACACATATCACTCCACAATACAAGCTTACCCATGTGAGGTAATGCTTGGAATCAAGCACAAAACACCCTGGTCCAACATATACAATAGAACAATAGACAGAGACATAAACGAAATGACAAATGACACACACCTTAACGAGGGGCATCTTTGACGTTTAAGGGACAAAGTTTCGGATAATATTAAAATCGCGGGGGAAAGAAATGCTAAAGACACAGTTAACAGTAAACATCGCGAACATATTTTCGATCGGGGGGAATTGGTATTAGTAAAATCTCTCAGGACACTTGATGATGCTACAGTACAGGCGACAAAATTTAAAAGTATTTTCGAAGGACCATATAGAATAAAATGTAGTTACGGAAAGACGACCTACTTACTGACAGATCCAAACGACGAGGACGTAGAGAGGGGGAAATTTCATAGCACCTTATTAAAGCCATATTTCGGAAGGGAAACTTTAGGATAGGGATCTAATGCTTTCCAGAATTATGGAATGAGAATCACAATGGAGGGATAGGCCCACTATCCAACTAGACAGCTGATATTGTTGAGACAGAATTATTGTAACAATGATATTTCTTTTATATATATGTCCATTGGAGTACCTAGATTGAGATAATTAGTTTGAATTTTTTATAATGAATTTAATATATGTAGTAATTTTAACCGAGAATGAAAGAAGTAGAATAGATGAATTAGATTAGTTTTTTTTTTAGCGTCGTAAATAAGCAAGCGGAGACAAGTTGATCCCCTGCCAATAAGCAGGCGGAGACAATTTAGTCTCTTGCAGTTTTTGGCGTCTGCACTTTGCCGAGCCTAACAACAGTAGCAGGGAACTAGCCCGGCCTCCCCGAAGCTTGACGCGCTTCCTGTATGTCGAGTCACAGGACTGGTTCCCGACGGAGCTGTCGCTTGGTGTCGGAGAGAGAGAGAGTGCAGATTGCTTCCTCTCTTTGGCATGGGGGTGAGTATCTGGAAGGAACGGTTCAAATGGGGGCCAGAGAAGGATTTTTAGCTGTTCCTGTGGGAGCCGCACCCAGCCAATCTCTAGGAACACTTAGACAAAGCTAATACACACAAAACATACATTATTTCAGGGATTTAGGATTTATTTGATACATTTATGTTACACCGTACGGACAACACAACATTAAGAAACGAAATCATTTTACATTACTCAACTTACACAATACACAGGAGGGGATTTTGTATTATTTTGCATTTTTTTTATGATTTTATTTGTATATAGTGTAGATATGTTAATTTAGGATTAGAGGAATATATGCTTGTATGAAAGAAGTTGTGAGTGAATGATCGCGAAAAAGGGGAGGAGACAGTATGTATTTATTTTTGAGGTGGTGCAGCCATTTCTAACAAACCTACCACTATTATTTATGCATTTTCCCATAAGCGGATTTGTGCAGTCTTTCTAACACACCTACCACTATTATTTTTTGCATTTTCCCATAAGCGGAGTTGTGCAGCCATTTCTAACATACCTGCCTCTATTATTTTTGCATTTTCCCATAAGCGGATTTGTGCAGCATTTCTAACACACATACCACTATTATTTTTGCATTTTCCCATAAGCGGAGTTGTGCAGCCATTTTTAACATACCCACCTCTATTATTTATGCATTTTCCCATAAGCGGATTTGTGCAGCTTATTTTTTTTACATATACCACCATTATTTATGCATTTTCCCATAAGCGGATTTGTGCAGCCTTTTTTTACACATACCACTATTATTTATGCATTTTCCCATAAGCGGAGTTGTGCAGCCTTTCTAATAGTCCGAACAGGACTCTACCTCCAATAATTTGAAAGTAGTCATCGTTTATTTTTGCATTTTCCCATAAGCGGATTTGTGCAGCATTTCTAACACACATACCACTATTATTTTTTGCATTTTCCCATAAGCGGAGTTGTGCAGCCATTTCTAACATACCTACCACTATCATTTTTTGCATTTTCCCATAAGCGGATTTGTACAGCCTTTTTTTTTTTACATATACCACTATTATTTATGCATTTTCCCATAAGTGGATTCGTGCAGCCATTTCTAACATACCTACCACTATTATTTTGGCATTTCCCATAAGCGGAGTTGTGCAGCATTTCTAACACATACCTCTATTATTTTTGCATTGACCCATAAGTTAGTTTCTTACATCAGTACGTTTATCTTTATTATACATATATGTAAGACCGTAGGAAGTGGAAGATTAGTAGATTTGCTGGCAAGTATTTTTTTTAGTTTTTTTTTTAGGGTAAAGAGAGTGAAGGGATGAGGATTATTCGCGGGAAGAATTAAGAATTTTATAAATAGTTTCATCTAGATATGTTTTGTTTAAAAAAAGGGGATATAATATAATTAATAATAAAATAATTAGAATACATGGGGATAATTTTTTCTTTGAGATTTACAAGACGTTACTGAAAACTTACATATTGAGGAAGTTATTAGGAAGTTAGAGCTATTAGAGAATAGATAGCTAGATATTTATTTTTTTGTGAGATAGCCTACCCAAGGAAGGGAGGATCCACATTTTCTGCGACGATATATGAGAATTATAATCTAAGATGATTTAAGAAGTTATAAGGGATTTTTTTTGAGATTAAGAAGTTTACTTTTTTTTTTTTTTGCCATAGGAGAAGTTAGGGAAGGCCTAGGTAACGTCGAAATAATAGGATAAGGAATATTTATACTTTGTAGGGGGGAATTTTGTAACATGAGAAGTTGACGTAGGAAGTTGAATTTTATTTGAACCAAAGATATGTGAAGAAATATTTAGAAAATGGGAATGTGGAATGATGGATTGAATTTGGAAAGGCAACCCAATTATTAATTTTTTTATTTATGATTTGAAGTAGAATAGAAATTTAAATTTTGCGATTAAGATAGAAAGAAAGATGGAAAGTAAGAAAAGATATTAAGTGGTGAAACGGCAATATAATAATTGAATATAAATTTTGTTTTGTTCTGGTACATATGTCCAAAGGATATTAATTACAGTAAAACTTGCATTTAGGTAATAATATGTTCAATATTTTTTTATATATGGAAATTAAAGACAAATTTTTTTTCTTTCGCTCGTCCAAATTATAAAGGACTGAGCTCAGTTTATAATTTCGCACCCAGGAACAAAATGAAACAGCTAAAAGAAAAAGGAATGAAGAAAATTTGAGGATATTATAAGCAAAAATAAGAAAAGGTCAATATTCAAAAAACTGATCGGTAGAAGGCGATGAGAATTTTTAGAGAAGGACAGTTAATTATTAAGAAGAGATTGAAGAAGAAAAAGAAAAGAAAAACTGCCCACATCAGAAATAAAAGCCAGTAGTCAATTTTGAAGAAAAGGTCAGTTTTAAAATACATCGAATCAACTAGGCCGGATCCCATCTGAAACAATACAAGTGATCCGAAAGTGTATTCCACAAACTTTAAACCCTGTTTTTGAGAAAAGAAGAAGCCAAAATTAAAAAGAAAAGTAACAGAAAATTCATGCAATATTTAATAAGAAAGAAGCAAAAGAAACGAGGGAAGAAAACGCCAAAAAAGTTTAATATTTAAGAGAAACAAAGGACTGAAAACAGGAGACATCCGAATTTGCCGACCCACAATGCAGTGCAACAGCTAGAATTGAGTCGATGTGTCGTCTCTCACAGGGCACAACCTATGTGAGACTAGTCTATGTTTTTTTGGTTAAAGATGTGTAAAAAGTTGTGAGTGACAATGGAAAGTGAGTAGGAGTGACCGGTAAAGGGTTGAAGGGATGTGGAGAAAGTGTGGACTCCAAAATTGATGTTAGAAAAAGTAAATTAAATTGTTTGTATGTTCAAGGGTGACGTCACCAGGTAATATCCATTTTGTATATAATTTTCAATATGGCCACTTTAGTTTTTCAAATTTATACTTTTTTTTAGTAAAGCCAGCTTATTTATAAATATGTTTTAATTTCTTTTTAAATTCCCCATCTCTCTCTCAATGAAATTCAAATTTCAAAACTCATAGGCCTTGCGGACCCCACACCTTTGGGGGTGAGTACAAATTTTTCGGGACACAATAGCTAGAATTAATAATTTATTTCAGAATCATACCGGGAAACAATTTTGATTTTATTGGTACAATTAACGTAAATTCCAAGAATGTACAGAGTTAGTTATGATATATATTTTTTTTATTTTGAAAAGTCAGAAACCAACTTAAATTCATATTTTTTATTATTCAATTAAAATCAGTAATTAATGTCAATTAGCATTAGCAATTAAACCTTTCGATGGATGATAAATTTTTTTTTTGAATGAGAGAATTTTGGTACATGAAGAGTATGGATGAATTTTGGTATAGTTCTGCATTGAAATTAATTAAGATTTATATTTTTTAGGATTAGATTATATGTTAGGATCAGTATAAAATTAATTTAGAGTTATATTTGAGGATTAGTCATCCAAATTTAATATTTAGCGATTATGAAAGCTAATAAACTTCAGTTTTTTAAAATATTTTTAATTAACGAGAAGCAACTCAAACTAACTATATAACATGTATATTGATTGTCATTTTCATAAAACATATGTTTTTAAATTAAATTGAAATAAATGTTATCGATTATTAATCAATTCAAAATAATCAAACGAATAAATAAAATAAATAAATAAGACATGTGGGGGGCGCCACAAATATATCCAAATTATTTATTTGAGACTTTCTTGTTAATAATGATTTTATTGAAAATTAAAACATATACATACAGCTGACTTTGAACGAACATAATATGGAAGAAGATAGATTTTTTTTTATTACCAAATGTTTGAAAGATAATTTCAGCAGGCTGAGAGATGCCTAGATCTCTTTCGAGTCATGACGCACTTCCTGAAGCCGAGTCAACAGGACAGATTTTCTGTTTCGGAACTTTTCAGCTAGGATACCGGACGTGACTAAATCATAATAATATTATAAATTAGAAAGACGAACGAAACTGTATAGAAGCCTTGAAAGGATATTATATTTTATAAATTGTATGTATGCATATGTTATTAAATTTTTGTTATTATAAATTCTACTAGTTAGACAATTTCATTTATTACTTTGAGTAACATGTTTTTCTAAGTAAATTGTTTTTAATAGGAGAGTAGATGAGAATGAGAAGAGTTGTAGGAGCACATTATAGGAATAGGAACAAACGAAGGGTAATATTAATTAAAGAAGTTTGAAATTAAATTGCTGATGACATTCTTTTAGACGTCGGGATTATATAGATTTGTTTTGGGAGACATTTTTTTTTTTTAATCCCAGTAAGAGCTAGTGATTAAATGGAGATTTATATATTTTTGATATGTGGAAGATGATTTTTTATATGTCGACTAGAAAGAACTAGCGATATATATATAGGAGATTTATGATGTAGTGTTGGTTGCCTACCTAAGATAGGAGGAACCGTCTTTTTGCTTCGTCGACGATGAAGTTATTATTATTATTAGGGAATTATTAGTAGAGAAGGAAGTTGAAGTAAAGGAATATGGAGATACATTTTTTTTAGTTAGGATGTATGAAGGACGTCACAAAGAATTTTATACCTCAAAAGACAAGCATTATATATAGGTATATTAAATAAATTAAATTTGTATTCATTATTACCCGGCGTGAGACCTAATTTTGATTGCTATGTGATATTTTGGAAGTGTGTTGAAGTAAATAAAGAAGGATTTATTCAAATTTTATCTAAAATTAAGTTTGTAAAAAATTTTTTATATACAATATTTTTATATAATTATTTTGAATACATACAATTGTATATTCATGGTAAAGGCGGACAGTAAAATGAATTGGCAATTTCTTAAATCTGCATGCAACATGATTATTTCCAAACTTAATTTCACGACTATGACTGATCCTGTAAATATGTAACAAATTTAGTAATATATTTTTTTTATGTTCAATTAGTTCCAATTTTTATAAATTTAAGTTAACATTTTCTTTAGGTTAAGGATTAATTGTAAATTTTTAGATTAAGATTTGTTTTTGTTTATTAGAAATTGGTAGACAATAGGTAGACATTGCTCGTTCAGCTACCAGAGGAGACAGTCATTCCTGTTGAGTGGCCGGAGGAAATAGTCATTCGAGTTCAGCTGTTGAGCTGGGCAGTTATTCAAAGTTGAGCTGTTGAGGGAGAGGACATTCCTGGCTGAGCTGTGGGAAGAAGGAGACTCCTGTTTGAGCGGACGTAGGAGACCGAAGACTCTCATTTTGCTGCTAGAGGGAGATCATCCCTGCTGCCTACTTCGAAGGGACTGGAAGTTCCTCAATCTTTGTGGATCCTGGAGGAGAAACCACAGGCTTGAGTGTGGTTAGAATAAAGAAGACAAGGTAACGAAATCATTTATTTTACATTTTTCTCCGACATCGAGACGAATGGCTGGCTGATCATCAATAGACACCTTCATGTTGCGGGAGTTACCAGAACATTTAAGTCTATATAAATTATTTCATGTTTTATAGATATTTTATTCCAGATGTGCGATTATGGAGGGACGCCTCACTAATATATTTCAATAATTGTGTTAATAAATGTATGTTGTCTTATAAATTGTTCTCTAAATTCTCTATAGCCTAGTTCACCTTCTGAGTAAGCATGTTAACCCCAAAAGTAAAATCATTTTCATAGTAATTAATAAAAGTTTAAAGCCCCCAAGCAGAGATCATCTCAATGTATAAAAAGATGGTCGAATTGGGCATATAAAAAATAAATCAGTGAGTGTAAGTGAGAGAGAGATTCCGATACATCGTTGAGCAATGAGTTGAAGACACCAAGGAGCCAGCCAACATGTGCGTTCAAGGAGGAAGTTAATCTACCTGTGTATTGGAGGAGGAGCCTATCATGTGAATTGGAGGAAGACGTAAATCCATCTGTGTATTGAAGGAGGAAGCTTATCATGTGGATTCGAGGAAGAAGCTAAAAAAAATTTTGTGAACAAACATTTTTTTTTAAAAAGAAGGAAAAGGCAATTGTGATGTAAAAACTACAGAACATTCTTTTTAATGAATATAGAAAAGAGGTAATTTTTTTTATTATAATATAATATATATATTATATATATTGTGATATATTGAATATCAGAGACCTAGGGGTAGATATAGTTCTGAGAGCGACCACGAGTAGCGCACTAGTTGGAAGATACATAAAGTGGAGGGGATGAAAATTCAAGTCTGTTCCTGTGTCGGAGAAGAGAAGACTACCGTTTGAAGTGTCGGGAAGATAGCCACTCCTGTTTTGGTGACCGTGAGAGGAGGTCGACTTTTATAGTTGAGCCGTCGGAGAAGATAGACACTCCTGTTTTAGTGACTGTGGGAGGAGGTCGATATTGCTAGTTGAGCTGTCGGGGGAGACAGACACTTTGATAGTTGAGCGAGGAGGTCGATATTGCTAGTTGAGCTGACGCAGGAGACAGACCTTCGAGTTGAGCTGTCGGAGGAAGGAGACTCCCATTTGAGCTGACGTAGGAGACAGAAGACTCTCATTTTAGCTGCTGGAGGGAGAGCATCCCTGCTGTCTAGTTCCAAAGGACTGGAAGTTCCTCACCTCTTCGTGAATTCTGGATGAGAGACCGCAGGCTGAAGTGTGGTTTGAAAATAGAAGACTTTTAAGGTAACGCAACCATTTATTTTACATTTTTCTCTGACATCGAGACGAATTGCTGGCTGATCATCAATAGACATCTTCATATTGCGGGGGGTACAAGAACATTTAAGATCATATAAATTGTTTCATGTTTTATAGATAATTTATTCCAGATGTCGATTCTTGAGGGACGCCTCACTATTATATGGTCAATGATTGTTTTAATAAATGTATGTTGTCTTATAAATTGTTCTCTGAACCCTCTATAGCCTAGCTCACCTTCTGAGTACGCACGTTAACACCAAAAGTAAATTCATTTTCATATTAAATAATAAAAGTTACAAAGACCCCAAGTAAGATCATCACAATGTATGGTGAACGGCGCCGGGTATAGCTTCAAGTTAATAATAAGAGGCAAAGATCAACACAATTTATGGTGGAGGCGCCGGGCATGGAAGAAATCCGGTGAGATAAGAGAACAATTTATAAATTATATTGATTTATATCCATTATAGTAATTTGTATTTTAAAAATGGCTGAAGGTACAAGGTCAAAAATACGTAAGTCAATGACAGAGGGTGACCAAAGGGATGACGAAGAGACGGATGGGGAATTAGTACTAGAAACAAACAAAACAACGGAAATAACGACAGACAAAAACAGGAATATAGACATGGACACATTGATGAAAATTATAAAAGAAAATAATAAATCGTTAACAAAAGAGATGACAGAAAGTAATAAATTGTTAATAAAAGAGAATAATAAATCATTAATGACAGAGATGACAGAAAATAATAAATTGTTAATGACAGAAATAACATCAATTAGGACGGATAATAGAACGATGACAGAAAGAATGGAATCAAGTATGACATCAATTAGGACAGAGATGACAGAGAACTTACAATCATTAAGGACATATATAAAAAATGGTTTCCAAGAACTGAACATAAAAATTGAGGACGTGACCGGTCATAATAAACAATTACAGACTGACATGGACATTCAGGGACAAGAATTAACTACGGAAATTGTACAACAAGGGGACAAGATAGAAAAAGAAATATTAGACACAAAATCAGAACAGACAGACGAGTGCGTACAAATGAGTGAGGATACAGAAAGCCAATACATATCTCCACTTGTATGCGTACATAAGAAAGACGATACTATCCGTATAGGTACAGACGATCGACAACATAAAAATCAAAAATTAAATAAGGGGGAATCAGTATTAGTCAAATCATTGAGGATACCGAAAGACAACAAAGAAGTTTCTAAACTATTACCATACTGGGAGGGACCTTATGTAGTAATAATTAAACATAGCCCCTCGACATATATTTTAGCTCACCCAGATACAGGACAGAAAAGGGGACGTTTTCATATTTCTCTTTTGAAAAGATATAAGAAAAAAGGGTTGAAATTCACGCAGGGAACTAACAAGGGGAGAACCCGAAACTAATTTAACGCCGCAGACGGAATTGACCAGGATTCTTGGGGTTCCACGAACCCCCGGCTAGTTGAGTGATAATTGGGTATTTTTCGGAAATCGGAGAAATATCCATACTGGGCACTTTTGTAAATAAAAATTGTAATTAATGTATCATATAGTTTAGCGTTCATATATTTTTGTTTTGTTTTGTGTTAATATTTTTTAGTTATTTCATTTTGGCGGGCTTCAGGTTTCAACCTGACAACAATAATAGACAGGATCGTTCAAGATAGTGTAGATAACAAATTAATTTTAGAACAAAATTAAGATAGTGGCCTGCAGGTCTAAACCTGACGATACAAGACAGGATCGTTCAAGATAAGTAAAAACCAAATTAACTTCGAAGTATTAAGATAGCGGGCTTCAGGTCTCAACATGACAAGACAGGATAGTTCAAGAAATGTAGAAACCAAATTAAATTCGAAGTATTAAGATAGCAGGCTGCAGGTCTAAACATGACAGACGAGACAGGACAGTTCTAGATAAGTAAAAATCAAATTAAGTTAGGGACATCGTTAGGATGGCGGGTTTTCACTTTGGATACTCAACTGATATGATATTTTTAATTCTTTTGACTGTCGGCTGATTAGATATAATTGATAAATAAATAATGAAAATTCTTATAAACATTGTTACTTTTGGTTGCCTTGATGATTAAATATGGTGTGAAGTAAAGAATTAGGAATGGTAATGGTAATTTTTATACAGAGAAGGATATTTGACGATAAATAATGATATGAAAGTTTATGGAGAATTTTGTGAGCCGAAAGAGGGCCAATCTACGATGTCAGGAAAGACATTCTTCGTCGATATTTGTGGTAATTGTGGATATAGATGCGTTGAGAGCATTTTTCGTCGTTATTAGTATTTTAATGCTGTGTAAGCATTCTTCGTCGGTCGTCGTTAATAATTGATACCTAAGTGGGGTATTTGGAATGAGATTTGTTAGCAAGGAAATGAATGTTTATAATTAAAAAAGAAAAAAGAATTTCATTATCAAGGCACATGATCGATAAATAATAAAGAATTTAAGGAATAATGAGGAATAAATAATGAAGAATATATAATTTTAAGTAATAATTTAATTAAATAAGCCGACAGGACAAAGCTGATAAAATATGAGACAGACAGACAGACTGACATATTCAAGCCATTGTTAATTATATTGTAAAAAATTGTATTATTTTATATAAGATTGTAACCGTGTAATATAGTGAAGTGTTCATAAGTGGGTGAAATTAAATTCAAAGTGAAAAGAAAAAATTACGTCGCTACCTTAACAAATGTATCTCCGAAATTTTTTTAATCAAAGGGAGGCAATTGTGATATATTGAATATCAGAGACCTAGTGGTAGATATAGTTCTGAGAGCGACCACGAGTAGCGCACTAGTTGGAAGATACATAAAGTGGAGGGGATGAAAATTCAAGTCTGTTCCTGCGTCGGAGAAGAGAAGACTACCGTTTGAAGTGTCGGGAAGATAGACACTCCTGTTTTAGGGACCGTGGGAGGAGGTCGATATTGCTAGTTGAGCTGACGCAGGAGACAGACCTTCGAGTTGAGCTGTCGGAGGAAGGAGACTCCCGTTTGAGCTGACGTAGGAGACAGAAGACTCTCATTTTAGCTGCTGGAGGGAGAGCATCCCTGATGTCTAGTTCCAAAGGACTGGAAGTTCCTCACCTCTTCGTGAATCTGGATGAGAGACCGCAGGCTGGAATGTGGTTTGAAAATAGAAGACTTTTAAGGTAACGCAACCATTTATTTTACATTTTTCTCCGACATCGAGACGAATTGCTGGCTGATCATCAATAGACATCTTCATATTGCGGGGGGTACAAGAACATTTAAGATCATATAAATTGTTTCATGTTTTATAGATAATTTATTCCAAATGTCGATTCTTGAGGGATGCCTCACTATTATATGGTCAATGATTGTTTTAATAAATGTATGTTGTCTTATAAATTGTTCTCTGAACCCTCTATAGCCTAGCTCACCTTCTGAGTACGCACGTTAACCCCAAAAGTAAATACATTTTCATATTAAATAATAAAAGTTACAAAGACCCCAAGTAAGATCATCACAATGTATGGTGAACGGCGCCGGGTATAGCTTCAAGTTAATAATAAGAGCCAAAGATCAAAACAAACTAAGGTGGAGGCGCCGGGCACGAAAGAAATCCGGTGAGATAAGAGAACAATTTATAATTTATATTGATTTATATCCATTATAGTAATTTGTATTTTAAAAATGGCTGAAGATACAAGGTCAAAAATACGTAAGTCAATGACAGAGGGTGACCAAAGGGATGACGAAGAGACGGATGGGGAATTAGTACTAGAAACAAACAAAACAACGGAAATAACGACAGACAAAAACAGGAATATAGACATGGACACATTGATGAAAATTATAAAAGAAAATAATAAATCGTGATAAAAGAGATGACAGAAAGTCATAAATTGTTAATAAAAGAGAATAATAAATCATTAATGACAGAGATGACAGAAAGTAATAAATTGTTAATGACAGAAAATAATAAATTGTTAATGACAGAAATAACATCAATTAGGACGGATAATAAAACGATGACAGAAAGAATGGAATCAAGTATGACATCAATTAGGACAGAGATGACAGAGAACTTACAATCATTAAGGACATATATAAAAAATGGTTTCCAAGAACTGAACATAAAAAATGAGGACGTGACCGGTCATAATAAACAATTACAGACTGACATGGACATTCAGGGACAATAATTAACTACGGAAATTGTACAACAAGGGGACAAGATAGAAAAAGAAATATTAGACACAAAATCAGAACAGACAGACGAGTGCGTACAAATGAGTGAGGATACAGAAATCCAATTCATATCTCCACTTCTATGCGTTCATAAGAAAGACGATACTATCCGTATAGGTACAGACGATCGACAACATAAAAACCAAAAATTAAATAAGGGGGAATCAGTATTAGTCAAATCATTGAGGATACCGAAAGACAACAAAGAAGTTTCTAAACTATTACCATACTGGGAGGGACCTTATGTAGTAATAATTAAACATAGCCCCTCGACATATACTTTAGCTCACCCAGATACAGGACAGAAAAGGGGACGTCTTCATATTTCTCTTTTGAAAAGATATAAGAGAAAAGGGTTGAAATTCACGCAGGGAACTAACAAGGGGAGAACCCGAAACTAATTTAACGCCGCAGACGGAATTGACCAGGATTCTTGGGGTACCACGAACCCCCGGCTAGTTGAGTGATAATTGGGTATTTTTCGGAAATCGGAGAAATATCCATACTGGGCACTTTTGTAAATAAAAATTGTAATTAATGTATCATTGTGATGTACACTACGGAACATTTTTTTAATGAATATTTTAATGAAAAGAGGTAATTTTTTTATTATAATCTAATATCATATATATATTAGATATATATCAAGGTGTTTGAGAAACAAAACAAGAAAACATATAAAAAACAGCTGTGAAATAGTGAAAAAAATGTAATGGAGTCGTGAGCTAGCTCTAAAACGGTGCATGTGGTTTGATATGTTTTAAATAAAAATGAAGTTGAACAATTAAATGAAAGTTGACTGGGGTGGAATTAAAGTGTGAAGAGTTGACGGGGTCTGGTTTTTTGTGGTAGAGGCGTCGAGAAGGTACAATTAATAATATATATTTTTCAATATGCCCAAATAAAAAAAGAAATAGTTTTTTAAGTATTAATTTAATGTTTTTGTGCCATTGTAAATTTTTGTTTTGTTTGTTCAAATAAGTTTTTTTTAAATTTAAATATGTAAATATAGATAATAACCCAATTATTTGTCCTCTTCAAATTCTATTCTATTCATCTTCCCTGTTGTCCCAGTAGTATCATTTAAAAAACCTTTGGATTAGAAATTAATATTATTTAAAATTATTCAAAAATTGGTATCTCTTTGTGAATCCAAGTGTAAAGTTCGTTTAATTGAATTTTTTTTCGTTGTATACGTGTACTTTCTTAAAAATTGCACGTCTTAAATTATTGATAATATTTTTTTAGGGCAATTTTCGACAAACTACTGTAGAAATCAAAATTTAAATAAACAAAAGAGATCAAATTTCTACAGGAAATGTGGTAGCAAACAAGCTTTTATCACATTTTTGGCATATCCCTTGTGTGGACGATTTTCGCCACAAAGCCCCATCATATTTTGGCAAAACCTTGATGGGAGAATTTTTTTATATTAATTAAAGTAGGGAAATAGGTTGAAAAAGATGAAAAGGATAGAATAGAGACAAATAAGGGTTACATTTAATTTTGAGAAATAATATTTTTTTTTTGCCAACTTCAAAAGAAGGTTACTATTTTATATAACATTGTTTTTGTTTAGTAATTATATATTTAGTAAAGTAAGAAAATGCCAATTACCAGAGGACTAGCGAGAAGATTAGAGGAGGAAAGTAGAGAGGAAGGGTCAAGTTCGGAGGAAAGATCCGATATGGAGTTATCGGAAGATAGAGAAAGGGAGACTCCAGCCGCAATGGAGTCCATGCAGGGTACAAGTGAGGAGTCGCAAGGGGAAGGGGTAAATAAAGATAAAGAAAAAGAGGGCATTGCTGCTCCTGATATGGAATGGCTCCGTGTTGTGTTAACAAAGTTAACTGGGGAAATGGGGGATATAAATCAAAAAATGGAAGAGCAAAGTAATAAATTAGGAAATTTAGAGACAAATTTAAAAAGGGAAATGGGGGATATAAATCAAAAAATGGAAGAGCAAAGTAATAAATTAGGAAATTTAGAGACAAATTTAAAAAGGGAAATGGGGGACAAATTAGGAAAATTAGAGACAAACTTAAGGGGTGACATTAAAGATTTAGAGGTGAGATTAGATAAGCAGGTGGACAGCTTGAAGGATCAAATAGGGAGTTTAGAAATAAAAAATCAAGAGTTAGAAGACAAAGTTGATCAGGTAGCAGAAAGTTTAAAGGGGGAATTTAATCAAAAAATAAGCATTTTGGACGAGGGAGTGAAAATTCAGATGGAAGGAATAATCTGTAAACTAAGTGTTGCAAAAGAAAACTGTGATGAGCGGTTTCAAATTTTAGAATCGAAGTTGTCAAGAGTTGGGGAGGACAATAGCGTCCAAACAGCTGTAATTTCTGAACGAATAAGCCGTGTAGAGGGAGTTCACGAAGAAGGAACCAAGGAGGTTGTAGAGCTAAAAGAAACAGTAGAAACAAATGTTGAAAGGATTAGCCATATAGAAGGAAACATTTCGAAGTTAAAGGAATTGCAAGAGAGGACGGTTAAGGAACTACCTCAACTAGTCATGAACAGCTGTCTAGGGGAAGGGAGGCTCTCCCAATAGTAGACCAAGGAGGTGCAAATAGTGCATCCGACTCAAGCTTATCCCAATCTCTGTTTCTATTGAACCAGACATTGATGCAACAAAATTTATCGGGGGGAGGCACTTGTATATTTCGGAACAGTCATAAGGACAATCCCAAAGAATTTATAGAAAGCTTAGAATCTAAATTTTTTTTGTATGGGGGGAAATTAAAATTAAATGAATTTATGAAGAATCACTTAAAAGAAGAAGGACTTATTTTTTGGCAAATTAATTGTAATGAAATAGAATCTTTTGAGGAATTTAAGACTATATTTAAAAGAAAATTCTGGGAAACCAATTTTGACTCAATTGTCATGAATGAATTGGGTCAAGGATCATTTTTTAAAAAAGGGAAGGGGTTAACTCCACAAGAGTATTTTTCAAAGTTAGTGATAAGGGCTCGAGATTGTCAATATAAGATGCCAGAAGAATATATTTGTAGGAGCATGTCGGGTCATTTCGGGAGAGAAATTGAAAATATAATTATACACCAAGGGATAAAGACCATTGCAGGATTTGTTGAGGTACTGGACAGGGTGGGAGTTGACAGAATAAACGGTCAGGGACAAGGGTTCAAAGGGGATAAGTTTAAGGATGTGGAGAAGGGAATAGATCGGGAAGGTAGGAGTCACATGGTGGACCGAAATAATGTAGATTACAGATGGCAACAAGAGAGACATAAGGGATATTATAATGGGAACTCAAATCAATTCCAAAATAATGCCAATCAACCACCTACTCCTAGATATCCTCCAAATGTAAATCAAAATTATCAACCTCATAACATAGGATACTACAATAATAATCGTGGGTGTGGTTACCCTCCAGTTATAGACAATAGAAAATATGAGCCACTTAGGACAAATAGATATAATCAGGAATGGCGACAGATGAGTCGACCTTATGATCGACCACCTGGGCGGCCGACAATGGAAAACTCGGATCAATTAAGGACTCAGGAATTCCAAAATAAAAATTTTAAAGAGAATCTAGATAAAAAGGAATAGCTCGGGGGGGCAGAGAATCAGGGTCGCTCTGGTATTGAAGATAGGTTAGTGTCTTTACGAAGGGAATTTCAGGATTTATTATTGTATGAAGATCCATGGAACCAGGAAGAGAAGTTTAATTACTGTCCGGAAGTCAAAATTAAAATCGGGCAAGTTATTAGTAACGCTTTGATTGATTGCGGTTCTATGGTCAACGGTATAAACGAAATTTTTTTTAACATAAATAAGAATAAATTTAACTTCGAAATCTTGCCAGTTTCAAATACAGTTATCATCACTGCCACCAATAAAAAATCAAAACCCATCAGGTTCCAAATCATAGCTAAAGTAGATTTTTGTAATCATTCCGCGAATATTCGATTTTTGATCATCCCCGACTTGAGTTATGATGTCATTATAGGAAGTGAATTTTTGAATAGTAATTCCGTTATTTTAAATTTTAAAGATCAATGTGTGCAGTTGAATTCAATTCCCGGAGAAATCATAGAAATTCCTTTTGTGAGAGAGGCTGACCAAAAGAAAAATACAACCCAGAAGTTGATATGTATGGACGAAGAATCGAACTTCGAATCCAGGGTTGACCCAATCGCCAACAAATTACAGGACAAACTTATTTTTGAAATATTGTCTATTCCACTAAAGATATATATACATATATAACTACCGGTTTCGGCTTTATACCATCGTCAGGTCTAGTTATGAACTAAGTCAGTTTGCAGAGAGCGACCCTTCAAATACATCTCAGGTCAAAGGGGGCTATTAGAACTTGGGAGTCCCCCGGCTGTACCGTTAGCTAACTCATGAAATATTTCTTAACAAAACCTAGTTCTAAATTTACATAAAACAATGTCACTAGACTAATACGGGAAAAATAACAAATAAATAAGTACAAATACAAGTAAATAATAAAAAATAGAAATAAAATTAATAACAATGTTAAGATTTAGATAACTTGAAACATATATGTGGAACCAAATATTAATAACAGATAATACAAACATATATGTGGAAACAGAACTGGTTTAGGGTGTTAACAAAGGGGAATAGTTGAAATAAATTTGGTCATTCATACAAATGTTCCTTTTGTTAGCTTTATTTATTTCTAATTGTTCTAAGCTATTAAGTAGCCTGCTTTTTGGGCAATAATGGAGATATTTGATGCCTGTAGATGGGTCGAAATTGTGGCTATTGTCAATAATGTGGGTCGCGAATGTAGAACGGTTTCCTCGGTTCTTTATTTCGGCCGTGTGTTCTTTAATTCTTTCCTTAAAACGACGTCCTGTCTGTCCAATGTATAATTGACTGCACGTCGCACACTCTAGACTATAAACTCCGCTTCTATTTTCAATATCTGTTCTGTCCCTACCTCTCTCTAGGCACTGGCTTATGGGATTGATAGTTTTAAACCCGATATTGAAACCTTCTTTTTTCAACTCTTTACCTATTTTTTCTGAAATTTTTCCGTGGTAAGTTAAGCTGACCCATTTATTATAAACTTTATTTTGTGTTTCTAATTTGGTCAATTTGTTCCTAAAATTATGATTTTTGACCTTCTTTTCAATTTTATTTATTGTTTTTTGTGGGTAGCTATTGTTTTTGGCTATTTCCTTAATAATCTTAAGTTCTTTATCTTTTGATTGTTGGGTCATGGGAATTGAGTAGGCTCTGTGGAACATGGAATAAAAGGCCGCGTATTTGTAACTGGAAGGACAGTTAGAAGATGGGTGTATTACCGTGTCTGTTGTAGTCGGTTTTCTGTGAATGCTAAATTCGAATTTCTTGTTATTAATTTTGATCTCCAAGTCCAGAAAATTTATGGTTTGACCTCCTATTTCCAACGTGAATTCTATTTTGTTATGGACTTTGTTGACAAAGTCAAAAAATAAGTTAATTTGTCGTTCTGTTCCGTTAAAAAGAATCAAAATATCGTCCACGTACCGCTTCCAAAACATGATATTACTGATAAATGGAGACTTCTCTAGAATTTCCCTCTCAATTCTATCCATAAATATATCAGCTAACAGGGGAGACAGGCTGGACCCCATCGCTAGCCCCTCTTTCTGTTTATATAATTCACTATTGAAGATGAAATAATTTTGTTCTACGCACGGTTCTAAAAGGTTACAAAGTTCTATTTTTTCAAAAATGGACCTATTTGAGTTGTTTATTAGGCCCCTAACTAACTCTAGACATTCGGTTACGGGGACATTCGTAAAGAGGTTAGAGACGTCTAATGATATTAACTTGGCTCCGTGAGGTACCTTTACATCTCTAATCTTATTGACGAGATCTAATGAATTGATAACGGTGAAAGGTGGTGAAAAATTGATAAAATGCCTTAATTTTCTATTGACGAATTTCGATAACTTATATGTAGGGGAATTTATGTAAGATACCACCGGTCTAATGGGGGCATCATTTTTGTGAATTTTGGGTAGACCAGATAATTTGGGGGGTGAAGGGTTCATTACTATTAGGTTCTGTTTCCACATACCTTTCGTGATTATCGCGACTTCTGACACAGCTGAGCGAATAATGATTTTCTGCCCGACCAGCTGTTAAATGATTTTAAAAATCTAGTAATAAAATATAAAGATATTTTTTCAGAAAACCCCGGATTGATCCGAGGTTATCAATATCAACTAATAGTAAATAATCATGAGCCTTATTTCATTAAGCCTTATAAAATTAAGGAATATCAGAGGGAGGCTGTCCATGCTGAGATACAGGCAATGCGACAAAATGGTATTATAGAATATAGCCGTAGTCCTTACGTCAACCCGATAGTAGTTGTGAGTAAGTCCAATGGACAAATTAGGATATGTCTCGACGCCAGAAAACTAAACTCTAGGCTAGTCCCTGATTACGAGACTTCCCAAACAATAGACACAATATTACAACGTTGTGGAAACAAAAATTTCATAAGTACAATAGATCTTACTAAAAGTTTCTGGCAGGTAGAACTTCACCCAGAATCAAGGATATTTACTGCTTTCATGCACCAAGGAAAGATTTACCAATTTTGTAGAGTCCCATTTGGACTGTCAATCTCCTTAGCTGCTCTTAGTAGAGCAATGCAGTTCGTTATAAGCCAATTTTACAATAAAATACATCTATATGTCGACGACCTCTTATGCTTATCAGAATCCATAGAAGAACATTTAAATTTATTAGAATCCCTTTTTCTGGCACTAAGGAAGCATGGTGTAACAATTAATATAAAGAAGTCAAATTTTTTTAAAAAAGAAGTAAATTACGTGGGTTTTATATTAACTCTGGAAGGTATCAAACCTCAACCGGAAAAAATAGAAAGCATAAAAAAATTTCCAATTCCAAAGAATGTTTCTGAGTTGAAGGGTTTTATTGGGCTCACCAACTACTATCAAAGGTTCACGAAGGCATACGGTGAGCAGATTAGTAGGTTGTCTCATTTGTTGAGAAAAGGAATAAAGTGGCAATGGGGGGAAAAGGAAACCGACATTTTTAATGACGTTAAGGGAATTTTTTTAGAAAATGTCATGCTACACCATCCAGACTTTACCAGACTGTTTTACTTGCAGACGGACGCTAGTGGATATGCCATTGCTGCTCAACTGTATCAAAGAGACCATGCAGGCATAGTGGGAGTGGTCGCGTATGCTAGCAGGGTCCTAAGAGCAGCAGAGAGAGCGTACACCAGGACTGAACAGGAACTTTTAGCTGTGGTATGGAGTGTCCAAAAGTTCGAGACTTATTTGGCGGGCAGGAAGTTTATAATAGAAACTGACCATAAAGCCTTGACTTTTATTAAAAGTTGTAAGAACACGACCAGCCGACTTCTGAGGTGGTGTCTGCTCTTACAACAATATAACTTTGAAATTACTCACATTAGTGGAAAGGCAAATGTGGTAACAGATACACTTTCTAGACAAATTGGTACAGATAACGAATGTAATCAATTACATAAGAATCAAGAAATACAAATAAACAATATATTTAAAAACGTACAGCATCATCCAATAAACAAATTAATACAGTCATTTCACAGGGAATACACAGAACAGGATGTGCCCAACCAGCTACACATAGAATTAATTGATCATCCTGACACTATCATTGAATACAAAACACTAAAATATAAATACAGTAACAGGGTCATCTTAACACAAAAACAAAGCAAACCTTTTCGAATACTTGTACCAACCAAATTAACATCACAGTTCATTGAATTAATACACAACACATATTATCATATTGGCATACAGAAACTTTTCCAGCTTATCAACATACACTACCACATTGCCTACCTCATGGATGAGATCAGTAACATCTTGCGGACCTGTCACAGCTGCCAGCTAAATAAGATCCCGAACAGGACCTACTACTCAAAATACCATTGGATAGAAACCAAGGGACCACTGGAATTGGTTAGCATTGACTTTATGGGACCTTTACCAAGGGGTAGAAGGGGTGTAAAATAGATCGTGGTCATGATTGACAATTTTTCAAAATTTGTTAGGCTTTATGATATAGGAAAGGCGACTACGCGGGCTGCATTGAGGTGTGTTGACAAATACATAAAGGAGATAGGAAAACCGACGAAAATGCTGATGGACCACGGAACTCAGTTCACAAGCCAGTTATGGCAACAGACATTAGAGAGACTGGACATTAAATATGTGTATGCCTCCATCAGACATCCCGAAAGTAACCTCAGTGAACGGACGAACCGAGACTTAGGGAACTATTTACGGACAGTATTGACTGACCGACACACAAATTGGCCCAATCATTTAAAAGACATAGAGTTCATTATCAATAACACATTCCATATGACAACAAAAGCCTATCCTTGTGAGGTAATGTTAGGGACCCAACATAGGACGCCGTGGTCCAACTTGTACCATCGAACAGTGGACAAAGACAGTGACATATTAACAGACGACACACACCTTAATGAGGGGTATTTACGAAGATTAAGGGAAAGGGTGTTTGACAATATTAAAATCGCGGGGGAAAAACACGCGCGGGAATTTGACAATAGTCATACAATTTATAAATTTCAGGTGGGGGATTTAGTACTGGTAAAATCGTTGAGAACATTGGACCAAACTCTGACTCAAGCAACAAAATTCCGAAATATATATGAAGGGCCGAACAGGATCAAAATTAGTTATGGGGACACGACATACTTACTTACAGACCCAGACAACTTGGACAAAGACAGAGGAAAATTTCATTCGACACTAATAAAGCCATATTTTAAGAAAAAGGGGGGGGAATAGTTCATTAGGGATCTGAACCAAATTGAAGTATTGAAGGTATAGCAGAGTGGACAGACGAGCCCACTATTCAACTAGACAGCTGATTTTGAACGAACATAATATGGAAGAAGATAGATTTTTTTTATTATATTTTTTATTACAAATGTTAGAAAGATAAAATCAGCAGGCTGAGAGATGCCTAGATCTCTTTGGAGACATGACGAACTTCCTGAGGCCGAGTCAAGGGGACAGATTTTTTGTTTCGAGACTGTTCAGCTAGGATACCGGACGTGACTAAATCATAATAATATTATAAATTAGAAAGACGAACGAAACTGTATAGAAGCCTTGGAAGAATAATATATTATATAGATTGTATGTATGCATAGGTTATTAAGTTTTTGTTATTATAAATTCTATTATTTAGGCAAGTTCATTTATTATTTGAGTAACATGTTTTTTTTCTACGTAAATTTGTTTAATAGAGAGAGTAGATGAGAATGAGAAGAGTTGTAGGAGCACATTATATAACTTTAGGAATAGGAACAAACAAAGGGTAATATTAATTAGAGAAGTTTTGAAATTAAATTTCTGATGACATTCTTTTAGACGTCGGGATTATATAGATTTGTTTTGGGAGATATTATTTTTAATCCTAGTAAGAGATAGTGATTAATTAGAAATATATATTTTTTTGATCTGTGGGAGATGATTTTTTTTTGTGTGTCGACTAGAAAGAACTAGCGATATATTGGAGATATATATTTTTTTTCTGCATGGAAGATGATTTTTGTATGTCGACTAGAAAGAACTAGCGATATAATGGAGATTTATATTGTAGTGTTGGTTGCCTACCTGAGATAGGAGGAACCGTATTTTTGCTACATCGACGAAAGTATTCTTAGGGTGTAATTAGTTAGGGAAGTAAATTGAAATGAAATATATGTGAGATACATTTTTTTTAGTTAGGAAGTATGAAGGACGTCTCAAAGAATTTAATACCTCAAAAGACAAGTACTATATATATTAAATAAATTAAATTTGTATTCCTTATTACCCGGCGTGAGGCCTAATTTTGATTGTTAAGTAATATTTTGGAAGTGTGATGAAGTAAATAAAAAAGGATTTATTTAATTTTTATTTCAAGTAAATTTTTTTATATACAATCTTTTTGTATAATTATTTTGAATACATACAATTGTATATTGATGGTAAAGGCGGAAAGTAAAATAATTGGCAATTTCTTAAATCTGCATCCAACTTGATTATTTCCAAACTTGATTTCATGACTATGACTGATCCTGTAAATATGTAAAAATTTAGTATTATGTTATTTTTTTTTATGTTCAATTAGTTCCAATTTTTATAAATTTAAGTTAACATTTTCTTTAGGTTAAGGATTAATTGTAAATTTTTAGATTAATATTTGTTTTTGTTTATTAGAAATTAGGTACGTATATATATAAGTTTAATAATTGTAAATAGTTATAAAAATATAAAAAATGGGCATATATGTATAAAAAGAGCATCGAATTGGGCATATAAAAAATAAAAAATAAATCAGTGAGTGTAAGTGAGAGAGAGACTTCGATACATCGTTGAGCAATGAGTTGAAGACACCAAGGAGCCAGCCAACATGTGCGTTTGAGGAGGAAGCTAATCTACCTGTGTATTCGAGGAAGACGTTAATCCATCTGTGTATTGAAGGAGGAAGCTTATCATGTGGATTCGAGGAAGAAGCTAAATCAACCTGTGTATTGGAAGAAATTAAATCTGAAAGAACTTATATAAAAAAAAAAAAAAAAAAAATTTTGTGAACAAACATTTTTTTTTAAAAAGAAGGAAAAGGCAAATGTGATGTACACTACGGAACATTTTTTTAATGAATATTTTAATGAAAAGAGGTAATTTTTTTATTATAATCTAATATCATATATATATTAGATATATATCAAGGTGTTTGAGAAACAAAACAAGAAAACATATAAAAAACAGCTGTGAAATAGTGAAAAAAATGTAATGGAGTCGTGAGCTAGCTCTAAAACGGTGCATGTGGTTTGATATGTTTTAAATAAAAATGAAGTTGAACAATTAAATGAAAGTTGACTGGGGTGGAATTAAAGTGTGAAGAGTTAACGGGGTCTGGTTTTTTGTGGTAGAGGCGTCGAGAAGGTACAATTAATAATATATATTTTTCAATATGCCCAAATAAAAAAAGAAATAGTTTTTTAAGTATTAATTTAATGTTTTTGTGCCATTGTAAATTTTTGTTTTGTTTGTTCAAATAAGTTTTTTTTTAATTTAAATATGTAAATATAGATAATAACCCAATTATTTGTCCTCTTCAAATTCTATTCTATTCATCTTCCCTGTTGTCCCAGTAGTATCATTTAAAAAACCTTTGGATTAGAAATTAATATTATTTAAAATTATTTAAAAATTGGTATCTCTTTGTGAATCCAAGTGTAAAGTTCGTTTAATTGAATTTTTTTTCGTTGTATACGTGTACTTTCTTAAAAATTGCACGTCTTAAATTATTGATAATATTTTTTTAGGGCAATTTTCGACAAACTACTGTAGAAATCAAAATTTAAATAAACAAAAGAGATCAAATTTCTACAGGAAATGTGGTAGCAAACAAGCTTTTATCACAATCATATAGTTTAGCGTTCATATATTTTTGTTTTGTTTTGTGTTAATATTTTTTAGTTATTTCATTTTGGCGGGGAATTTTTAAATTCTAAACATTTTTTAATTCGTCTAATAAACAAAAGTGAACTCGCGATAGAGGACAATTATTATTAGTTTTAAATATAATCCATGAGTCTCGCAACTCGCATGTTATATGTTGTTTTTATATGATGATTTTTATGTATTAATTATGTGAAATATTATAATCGATCGCTTCCATCTGTTTTCTATCTATCACCCCCTCCTTCAAAGAACCTTTTAGTATAAAATCACTTAGAACCCTGAGATAAGAGACGTTGGTCCAATTGAATTAAATGAATTTAAACTCACAAATGTAATTTTAATGGCGTCGACTATCAGAACGCACTAACTATCAAAAATGGCTCCCAACTTTGGGTTTTGATATAAAGGTAATATTAGAATATTTATTCATTTTAATTAAATTGGCACCCACCAACTATCACAATGGCGCAACAACGTGAGGCCTGAATTTAATAAGGTTTATTTTAATATAACCCCTGTAACAACTATCACAATGTCGCCCAACTTTGGAGCTTGTTAAAGAAAATATAGAGAATATTTAATTAATGGTAGTAACAACTATCATAATGGCGCCTAATCGCGTGGAGCAGATTAATATATTCTAATTGTATTCTCATAATTTTAATTTGTTGTAGCATTTAGTACTTTCTTATAAAATAAATTTTTTTTTGTCCCTTATGAGAATATTTAAAATTTCAAAATTTTTTATCTGTACACGCTGTAATATAAACAAGCCCGTTGCCAAGGCAACGGATTTATAAGCAACGATACATTTATATTAAACCAATTTAGAAAAGGACAAAGAAAATAAAGAAGAAAGAAACCTAAGGATGAAGAACAACTTTAAAAGAAATCAAATAAAAGAAAGATGGAAAGTAAGAAAAGATATTAAGTGGTGAAGCGGCAATATTATAATTAAATATAAATTTGGTTTGTTTTGGGACATATGTCCAAAGGATATTAATTACAGTAAAGTTTGCATTTAGATAATAATATGTTCAATATTTTTTTTTATATATGAAAATTAAAAGACAATTTGAGTTGTCTACCGCTCGTCCGAATTGTAAAGGACTGAGCACAGTATAATTAGTTGTAAGGAAATTTTTTTGTAAATGTAAAATTTTTTTTTTTGAATGACGGTGAATGGTGAAAAATGAAGTGACAAGTGCGGGATGAATATTTTTTTTTAGGTTGTTGTGAGTGATAGAGACACCCGAAAGTGCCGGTTCACGACGACCAAACAGAGAAGGACTAAGAGCAGACTCATGAAGAAGGGACCTGTCGAACAAAAACCGTGTTTCCAGAGACACAATTTTTGCTCTAAAAAGTGGAAGAAGGCAATGTAATATAAACAAGCCCGTTGCCAAGGCAACGGATTTATAAGCAACGATACATTTATATTAAACCAATTTAGAAAAGGACAAAGAAAATAAAGAAGAAAGAAACCTAAGGATGAAGAACAACTTTAAAAGAAATCAACAGGAAGAAAGGAAGAATAACTTTAAAAGGAAGAAAAGGTGGCTGTAGGCCTAACCTTACAGTTATCAACAAACATTTTAAATAATAATTACAAGATCCACCGACTTCAAAAGGAAACTAAATTTTCAGAAGGGATTAATTTAGCACCCAGAAACAAAATGAAACAGCTAAAAGAAGAAATTTCAGGAAATTATAAGCAAAATTAAGAAAAGGTCAATAATTAAAAAACGAGTCGGTAGAAGGTTGTGAAAATTTTTAGGAAAAGACAGTTAATTATTAAGAAAAGATTAAAGAAGAAAAAGAAGAGAAAAACTGCCCACATCAGAAAGAAAAGCCAGTAGTAAATTTTGAAGAAACGGTCAGTTCTAAAATACATAGAATCAACTAGGCCGGATCCCATCTGAAATAATACAAGTGATCCGAAAGTGTATACCACAAACTTTAAACACTGTTTTCGAGAAATGAAGAAGGCAAAATTAAAAAGAAAAGTTACAGAAAATTAAGATGACAATTTAGAAAAGAGAAGAAACGGAAGAAAGGAGAGAAAACACCAAAAAATATTAATATTTAGAAGTAAAACAAGAGACAACAGAAAAAAGAAACTCGAATTTGCTACCCATAATTCCGTGCGGAGGCAGTTTAGTCAGTCTATGCTGGGTTCTGGTAGAGGTGGAACCTGTGAGAGACTAGTCTCTGTTTTTTTGTTGAAATGTGTGAAAAGTAGTGAGTAAACAATTGAAAGTGAGTAAAAGTGACCGGTAAAAGATTGAAGGGATGTGGAGAGAGTGTGGACTCCAATTTTTATGTTAAAAAGTAAAATTTATTGTATATATGTTTCAAGTGTGACGTCACAAGGTAGTATCCATTTTTGTATATAAATTTTTCAATATGGCCATTTCAATTTTTCAAATTCATAAAATTTGTTTTAGTAAAGCCAATTTATTTATAACCATGTTTTAATTTCTTTTAATTTCCCCAAATCTCTCTCAATGAAATTCAAATTTCAAAACCCATAGGCCTTGCGAACCCCAATAATACCTTTGGAGGTAAGTACCAATTATTCAGGATACAATAGTTATAATTAATAATCTATTTAGAATCATACCGGAAAATAATTTTGTTTTTTTTTATTGGTACCGGTAACGTAAATTCCAAGAATGGAAAGAGTTATTTATGACATAGTTTTTTTCCTTGGGAGCCTCACTCCAAATCAGTATATAATTTTTTTTTATCTATTCAATTTAATATAACTATAGTCACATCAACATCAAGCATAAAAGAATCTAGCAACGCAGGCAAGGAAGGTAATAGGTAGAAGCAGAGGAGCGAATATACAATTTAAATTTAATTAATATAATTGTAGAAATATGGCGGATTTGCAACCTGAGAATGTGATGGGGGTAGGAGTTCAAGATGGCGAAACTAAACTTTTAGCTGATGTTAGTAATAGTCCAATCGAGGTAAATCAAAGGGAAAATAATGTTCATATCGAATCTGGGGATACAGCCAATCCGGATATTGCGCAAAATCTCCAAGAGGGTAGTCCGGAAAGTCAAAATAGTGAGGAATCTGACAGTAAACCGAGGAGGTCTTTTTTAAAGACGAAAGGTGGGTCGGTGAATCAAGATAGTCCATTGCACGCACATTTTCACGACGATGAAACAGAATTCTATGAATATGACCAATCGACAAAGTTCCTAGATATGCCAGGAATTACGTCCACCCCTAGTCATTCTAAAACGAGAAATAGAGAGAATAGTGAGTATTCGGGCTTTGCCAATGTTTGCCCAAATGATGGAAAAAATACATCAGTCAAGTCAGGATACAAATAAAAATATAACCGAAAATTTAACTAAAAAAATTAATCAGTCAAGTCAGGATACAAATAAAAATTTAACCGAAAAAATAACAAGTAAAAAATGAACTAACAAATCAAATGGATAAACATATTATAGCAATTAAAGGATTAAAAACACAACAACAAACTATGAGTCAAAATTTTGAACATCATAAAAAAATAACCGAGGAAAACGTTTCACTTATAAATAGTAAAGTCGAAAATTTGGAACAAAATCTAAATACATTTAAGACAGAGAATAAACAAGAAATTGAAATAGTAAAGAAAAACTTTCATGAGTCCGAAATCCAAACATGTAAACAGATAGCTGAAATCCAAACTGATAACACTATTTTTAAATTAAATGTTCAAGCTGAGGTTAGCGATCTAAACAAATCAATTACTGACAAGGTACATGAGTGTACTCAGTTTCACGATCGACTGACACATATAGAGAGCGATATTTGCACAGAACGGATTAAAAGTCAGACACAAATAGCGGGACTCGATAACAGCATGATCTGTTTACAAAATACTATAGTTGACGTTAGGACAGAAACAAAGAGTACCACTGAAGCTATTCAGGTGATAGAAAATCAGTTAGGTCAAGGTAGCCTAGTTGAAGGAGGCATAACTCCTGGGGATATTAATAAAGTATTTCCGATTCAATCGACTTGTACAATGCTAACTTTACCATTTGAGAACGTAAATAAATATTCTGACCAAGTAAATAAAAATTTAAATCAAGATGAACAATCAATTGTTATCGGGGAACTTAAGTCGGAAAATATTATGAGTACTATGAATATTGCCAAAATAAAAGAGAAAGTAAACAAAGGAGTGAGGTCTTTAATTGCAAAGACAATGTGGAATTTGAGTCTGGGAGCTAAACAGGTATCGGATAAGAAAATTCCAAAATTTAGTCAAGATGTAAGTAAAAATCGAATAGAATTTATTAAAAGATTAATTCTTCGGAAATATAAAGCTCTATCGTTACGCTACTTGATATAATTCCAAAAATAAAGAAAATAAAAAATCATAAGCGATTTAAGAAAAAACGCTCATAGATGAAAATTTTCTGGACAATTCGGTACAACTTTGGATATTTTTTAATGGACCTTACAATGGATTGATGATTATGTGAATGTAAAATAAAATAAAAAATTAAAAAAAGAACCAATAAAAAAATGAAATAAATCTCTTGATTTAATCAGTTAACTTATGAATAAATTGTATTCGCTTCTAAGTATTATCGAGTAAAAATGTTCGAAGTCTATTAATATAAAAATAAGAAAATAAAATTTACCTTATGAAAGTATCCCGTGAGGGGTTAGCTAGTCCCCCAACGGGCGCCTCCCCAGGTGGCGGATAGGGGAATGCTCGACAATATGTAGGGTACCAGGGAAATAAAATACCTGGGGCGGACCAAAACTAGCATGAAAATCCAGGAGCGTCTGACCTATAGTAGGCGGCTACTTGGTCTGCGTCTGATCCCAGAGGGACGGCAGTTTGAAAACCTGGCAAGAGGTCATAAATTGCACGGGAGAAACTATGCGATGGACAAAACAAACAATAATAATACCCCAGGTAGCAGACCATATAATTTGGAAAATCTACCCTCCAGTATGGAGGTCGGCCCTACGGATTCTGGGGAGGGCCAAACCACGCATACAAATCCACTACGAGTGAGATCATCTTCACTAGCAGCACAACTGGAACAAACGAAACAAGAATCTGGATTGAAAAAAATCAAAGAAAAGGAAGAAGAAGATCAAGGGAAAGCCAATATGCAAAAAAAAATAAATGAATTGGAAAAAATCATGACACAAATGAATGAGCAGGTGAAAAAACTGACAGAAGAAAATAAACAGTTAAAAGAACTAGTGATGGCTCAAGGAGAACCGCCAGTAAATGGAACAGGTTCTATAACTCCATTAGAATATCACACGGATGAAGAAGAACTAGCTAGAGAAACTGATTGGATTATTAAGCAAAGCAAGAGACGCAGCAAAAAGCGTAAAGCTGAATACTCACCAGAAGGAGCAGCAGATAGCTCTCCAGGCACTAGAAAGGAGAGGACTGACAATAAAGGAGAGAAAATAAAGAAAGATCACAAGAGAGATGCTCAAGGAAACAGAGAAGGAACAACAGGAAGTAGTGAAGGGAAAAAAACAGAATGCCCCCCACCAATTCATATAGCTGGTATAACCAACTACGCAGAAATTAAAGCACTGATAACTCCAGTTGCCAACGCGGAATACAAAATTGTAGCAATGAATAACAATATATGGAAAATTCTAACAACGACCTCGGAATCGTACAGAGCGTTGGCGAAAAAACTGGAAGAAGAAAATAAGCAATGGTACACGTACGAAGATAAGAACTGTAGACCTACGAAGGTGATGGCTAGAGGTCTCCACCCGACGTGCGATAAACAGGAGATAATAGATGACCTCCAACAGAGAGGATATAAAATAACTGATGCAGTTAATATAATTAAAAAAGAGAGAAAAAGGGACGAGCAGGGGGATGAGAAGATCAGTAAGAAAGGACTCCCTCTGTTTATGCTTGCATTCGATAAAGAAGAAAAGATGGACAATATATATAACATAAAATCAATTCTCAGCATGAGAGTTAAAATCGAACCGCTTCGAAAAACAACGAATCTAATACCGCAGTGTAAAAGATGTCAAGGATTTAACCATACACAAAAGTTTTGTCATCGAGAACCGAGGTGTGTCAAATGCTTAGGCAAACACTGCACTAGTGATTGCAAACTTAACCGCGATATGCTGCCTACCTGTGTCAACTGTCAAGAGAATCATCCTGCCAGCTACAGAGGATGCGAGGTGGCCAAGCAGCTTCAGCAATTGAAAAATAAAAAGAGGAATATACAAATATATGTACCTCAAACAAAAAAGCCGGCCATTTCATCTGCTGTGCTCCCAAGAGACAACCAAAAGGTAACTGCAGCGAAAGGTAAGAGAACAAATTATGCAGAAGCACTGAAACCACATCAACCTAAGCAAATTGAAAAGACTCAAAAAACGGATCATGTATTTAGCGAGGTAATCAAAAGACTGGACATACTAAATAAGGTAAGCGAAGAACAAAAGGAATCAAATAGAAAAATTCTACAATTACTTGATGAACAAAGGAAAATAAATGAAAAACTATCAAAAAAAATTGCTTTGGTGGACGAGCAAGTGAAAAAAGTATACTCTCTATCAAAGACACAAAATGTCACTGAATAACTTATTGAGAATTGCAACGTGGAACGCAAACGGGCTTCAGCAACAAGCTTCAGAACTAGAAATATTTTTGAATGCGGAAGAAATTGACATTTGTCTAATCTCGGAAAGCCATATTACCAAAAATGCGGTCACCAAGATACAGGGATACAGCTGCTATCACGCTGCCCACCCAGCGGATAAAGCGAGAGGAGGCTCAGCCATACTTATAAAAAGTTCCATAATACACTATGAAGATATAAAAATTGAGGAGGAATCAATGCAAGTGGTAACTGTCAATGTGCAGTTGCTCTGTAAAGGAAATTTCAAAATTGCAGCAGTATACTGTCCACCAAGAAATAATTTGAAAAAAGAAGAATACGTCAGACTATTCAATAAGCTCGGGAATCACTTCATAGTTGGAGGTGACTTTAACGCGAAGAACACTTTCTGGGGTTCGAGGCAAACTAACACCAAAGGCAGAGAACTATATAAAGCTGGGTGTGCATTGAGACTGGACTTCCTCTCAAGCGGATCGCCAACGTACTGGCCTACAGATAGCAATAAAATACCTGACTTGATTGACTTTTATGCTGCGAAAGGAATATCCAGCAGGTACATCGAAGTTAAAAATAGTGAGGATCTTTCATCCGACCATTCACCGGTTGTCATGACTGTTAAAGAAGAGGTAGTTACACAGTCAAATCTGCCCCGACTAACGAGTAACAAGACAAACTGGAGCCTATTCAGACAGCTACTGGATGAAAAAATAAACCTTCAAGTCCCATTGAATAACAAATATCAGCTTGATGAAGAAGTAGAGAGACTTAACACTGATATACAAAAAGCAGCATGGGAAAGCACTCCCCAGAATCACAGAAAACAGAAACAAAGAATAATGAAGCCTCCTCCAGAGGTGAATAAACTCCTAAAGGAAAAGAGGAAAGCACGGAAAAACTGGCAAAGAATTCGTACTCCTGAAAATAAAAGAGCACTAAACTCACTTTGCAATGAACTCAAAGAATTAATTAAAAAAACTAAAAATAACGGAATTGGTAAATTTTTAAGCAACCTAACAGCCCAGAAGGACACAGACTACTCACTCTGGAAATGCACGAAAGGACTCAAAAGACCGAAGATCCACTCTTCACCAATCAGACAGGAAGACGGGACATGGGCGAGAAGTGCGATGGAGAAAGCAGTCGTCTTTGCCGCTCATCTCGAGGAAACCTTCCAGCCGTTAAATAGACAAACAGCAGAGGAAAACACTACCTTTGAGCTGAGAGAGGATAGGAAAATAATACTAAAGATTACGTTACAAGAACTTAAAAATGAAATTAAGAAGAACATAAGCGCGAAAAAAGCTCCGGGATTCGACTTGATAACAGGACCAATTCTAAAGGAACTGCCTGAAAAAGCTTTGAGAAAACTACAACACTTGATTAATGCAGCTTTCAGATTAAAGCACGTACCTAACCTGTGGAAAGTGGCTGAAGTTATCATGATCCTGAAACCTAACAAACCACCAACAGACAAAAAGTCCTACAGACCAATCTCTCTGCTGCCGATGATCTCAAAACTATTTGAAAAACTGCTCTTAAAGAGATTAAAGCCTCTGTTAGAGGAGAGAAATCTGCTACCGGATCACCAATTCGGATTTAGAGAAAAGCATTCCACTATAGAGCAGGTGCACAGAATCACCCATGAAATAGAAAAAGCTCTGAAAGAGAAAAAAATATGCTCAGCTGTCTTTCTAGACGTTTCGCAAGCATTTGATAAGGTCTGGCATCGAGGACTTGAGTACAAGATGCATAGGGATCTCCCAGAAGAATACTACCTGATATTAAAATCGTACATTTCAGACAGGCATTTTAGGATAAAGCATGATAATGAATACTCAGTTCTAAAGAAAATCTCAGCGGGTGTCCCACAAGGGAGCGTCCTGGGCCCTATCTTATACTTGTTATATACAAGAGATTTACCAATCGGAGTGGACACAACAACGGCAACGTTTGCAGATGATACTGCGGTATTAGCTACAGACGAGGAACCTGAAATAGTAACCAACAAACTGCAGAATTCAATCACGGAAGTATGGAAATGGACCCAACGCTGGAGAATCAAACTAAATGAAACTAAATCAGTAAACATAAACTTTACCAATAGACATGTTAAAACACAAAAGATTTTCATCAATGATCAAGAAATACCGTACTCAAACACTGCTAAGTATCTGGGTATGACACTGGACACAAAACTCAAATGGAAGGAACATGTGAAAAAAAAGAAAGAAGAACTCAACATTAAATTCAGGAAAATGTATTGGCTGTTAGGCAGAAACTCGCAACTAACAGTCGAAAACAAACTGCTGCTGTACAAACAAGTATTAAGGCCGCTGTGGACCTATGGAATTCAACTCTGGGGTTGTACTAAAAAATCTAACTTGCAAATGATCCAGATCTTTCAAAACAAAGTACTAAGAAACATTGTGAATGCTCCTTGGTATATAAGAAACGACCATCTACACAAAGATCTTAATGTAAAATATGTCAGTGAAATTGTGACAAAATATGCAGACAACCACGACAAAAGAATTCAGACACATGTAAATCCGAAAATGCGCCATGTGAAAGACGAAGTTCCGCGCTCTGTTAGGCGACTTAAAAGAATGAAGCCGCAAGATTTAGTGTCGCAATAGCAATAATGTAACTCTTATGTAATTCTGTACTAATGTAATTCTATAGAACTCTAAAAGAGAAAAATAAAGTTAATTAAACCTGGGGACAGGCCAATGGGCCTCACCTCACAAAACAAGATCATAATATGAAAGAAGAGCAACTTGTTGGGCCCGCTCAGTTGTTGCAAGGGAGGTGTTTTTAGTGGAGTTAGAGTCCCACACTACCTCGGAGCTACGGAGGCTCCAGGTGTCTATGAGATTTTCACCGACCCACGTAAAAAAAAAAAAAAAAAAAAAAAAAAAGGAAAGTATTCCAGAATTCTTGATAGAAAAGTTTCAAATCCAAAAAATAGAGTTCTTTTGTGGTCACTTATTACGGAGTTAAAAACGAACTTATCATTTAATAATTAGGAACATGTTGTATAACCAAAATTTGTAGTAGAAGGATAAAAATTTCTTGAGAGACATGTGTCGAACAGGCTTGCGGAAAACTCACTGTGTTTGCGACAAGGACTTAAATTCGTTGTGGTAGTGCCGCTGGATTTTTCTTATTTGTCTCATATAAACAAGGTGACTATACTCCTCATATAGAGCGAAATAAAGAAAAGAATATAGAGAATTGAAAATTAGTTTAATGAATAATAAAGATAATAAATATAAAATTAAATAATGTTTTTTAAGGGTTTGTTTTTTCAAAAATATGTGTAGCACTCAAAACATGGGCACTTTTGAGACAGGAAGTCAGCGAACCTGCATATTGCTAGCTAGAATTCACCCATAACCGGTTTTTGTAAGCAAAAAGTGCTTGTAGTCTCAGAATAAATAAAGAAAAGAATGTAACAAAGTTATACGTACCCTCAAGGGATGAATAAAAAAAAATAATAACATAACATTTTTCAATATATCACTTGTAATGTAGTTCTGCGCACATAAAAATAATAAGGAAAAGGAATGTCTATATGAGAAATAGAGATAGTTAAAATAAAAAGAAAATAAATAAATAGATAATAAAAACGTATAAATGAAATTAGATAAAAATATGATAATAATGTTAAAATAATAACTATTTATGATAACGATAAGAAAATAAAAGTTTGTAGTATCCTATAACAATTTTATAGTAACTTAAAATTAGAAAAGATGCGATTTTTGAAAGTATCGATGCTCCTGTTGCGGGAATTATAGATGAATAGTCGCAGAAGGGTGTAGTCTCGAACGCGCGGTAGCCTAATGAAAATAAGATTGTAACATATTAGAAATTAAATAATGATGTGTTATCATGTACAAGGACTTGGAAGTAAAAAATATTAGTATGATTATTGGATATTCGACTAATGTCAGTTCATAAAGAATGTTTTTTATATTATATCGTTAAATTAATGTAAATATGTTGTATTGTTCATATTGGATATTTGGGTTTAGAATTATATTATTATAAAGTTTAATATATTATGGGAATACTAACGAGTGTTTATGGTTGTTCTCTTCGTATGTTTGATAGTAGTTTTAAGTACCTTATCTATTTTTTTGTTGTGCTATTGTCTTGATTTCGCAACAAACAATGTTCTGAAGAGTGACTCAGTGAGAGTTACAAACTAAAGTAATTGTATTTATGACATAAACTTTTTGTAAATTTATTTATGGTTTTTCTCTTCGTATGTTTGATAGTGGTTTGAATACCTTATCTATTTGTGCAAAAAGGAGCTCATTGAAAGCTAAACTAAAAATCCGTGTAAAGTTTTATATGACTCGATGTTTGTTTGTATAATTATGATGATACGTGGACGTCGATTGTAGGGCCGGTGAAATAACCTTCCTGGAATAAAAAATAAATAAGAGTTAATGTATGATGATAAAAAAAATTAATAAGTAAATACTAATAAATTATAATAATTTTGAATAATAAAAAAATAATATAAAGTACCTGAGAGATGATAGACGTAAAAGATAGTTTTAAGTATGCTCGGACATATATTAAGTTGTTTGATTGAGTATTCCAATAAGTAGTAAATAAAAAAAAAAAGAATAAACATTAGATAATTGGGATGATACGTGGTCGTGCAGGATTGGCGTGATTTAAAAACTATTATTGATTAGAATTTATGAAGTATGGAGTCGAGAAGAGATATATTGGTTGTCGGTAATAATTTATTTTCTATTCCTAAAAAATTTAGGTGAACGGGTCCAAAGAACCTATGAATTATGGAGTCTGTAAAAAAAAAACAGCGGGTGAAATTTTTAAGTAGATAGGGTATATTATAAAAAAAATAATTGAATATGAGTATTTTTATTGTTGGTGCGAGGAGGTGACGTGAAAGGTACAAAGGATTATTGGTTTATTTATAACAATTATAACGGAAAGTAATTACAAAAAAAAAAAAAATTGTATGTAAACGTGAGTGTTTTTGAGTAATTGTAAACTTATCTGGAATTAATTAATGCTATTAGAGTAAAGGTAATTGTTAATAGGGATACTAACCTAGTATCGAGGTTCATGTCATTTGTTTATTGGAAAGAGTCATATTACAAACGTTGTTAAGCAAACATGGAGTATAATGAGCACACTCTGTCTGCAAAGTAAATATTATATTAAGGAAAACTAGCATCCCATTTGATATTATAAAATATTCCATATTAAGGTTAATGTATTTAGAATAGAATACTTACGAGGATTTTAAATAAGTTGTTGATTATTGGTGAAATCAGATAGAGACTTAGACACAACTAAATTGAATGAGTATAATGGATGATTGTTGATGGTGGGATATGTCCAAGGTTGACAGTGTTGCCATTTTCATTCAATTTAGATATATTTTAACAGCCATATTATCGATTGGTAATAGTAGATTTAAGTAGATAGATAAGTAATTAAAGTAAAATAAAGTTATATTATGCATGTATGTTTAAGAATAATGATATAGTATATAAGAGTTGCGAGAAAAAAAAAACATAAGATGGAGAAAAAGATATTGGTAATAATGTTTATAGTCCATTTAATTATAAAAAAAAAATTATGTGAAAACAATAATATGTTTTTTATCTGATGTTGGCGGATATGTGATGGTTCGATTAACCTCCACATGTGAAATTTTAATAGAAAGAGAAAAAGAAGGGGGGCTTCTGAAGAGACATCATGTCAATTATGAAGTAAAACATCGATTTATTCGAACTTAATCACATATCGACTGACGGCGGAGATATTGATATATTTTTGTTTGGAAATTTTTTTCATTTGATAGATATAATATTACCAAATAATCTTTTTATTAAATCATAAATAAATCATAACTAATAAAAAACAGGCATCAAATCATTAAAAAAAGAATACAGGTGACAGTGATCAGCAAAAGAGAAGTGGGGAGAGCAGCTGAAATATGGATCTAGTCAGTCTCTGTCGAAATTTGGACCAGGAGGGTGAAAATTTTAAAACTCCAGGGAAACCACCTGCTTTTGCTATACAGCAAAATTCATCTTGTTACTTATCATGTTACAGTAGTACAGTAAATCGAAGAAGAGGAGAAGAAGCAACAGTACGTTGTATGGAGGCTGTGATTTCTGGCACTCCGAGGCACTCTAGACAGCCGATGTTGATGGATCCGAAAACCCACATGGAAAAAAGATTCTCTTCTTGGAACCAACCCAAAGATAGGACACCAGGATCATCGCATGTGGCTGAGTACCATTCCCACTATATTTTATTAACCATCAATAAATAAATCAATATACCTAAAAGTAATTTTTAAGTTCTAAACATTTTTTAATTCGTCTAATAAACAAAAGTGAACTCGCGATAGAGGACAATTATTATTAGTTTTAAATATAATCCATGAGTCTCGCAACTCGCTTGTTATATGTTGTTTTTTTATGATGATTTTTATGTATTAATTATGTGAAATATTATAATCGATCGCTTCCATCTGTTTTCTATCTATCACCCCCTCCTTCAAAGAACCTTTTAGTATACAATCACTTAGAACCCTGAGATAAGAGATGTTGATCCAATTGAATTGAATGAATTTAAACTCACAAATGTAATTTTAATGGCGTCGACTATCAGAACGCACTAACTATCAAAAATGGCTACCAACTTTGGGTTTTGCTGTAAAGGTAATATTAGAATATTTACTCATTTTAATTAAATTGGCACCCACCAACTATCACAATGGCTCAACAACGTGAGGCCTGAATTTAATAAGGTTTATTTTAGTATAACCCCTGTAACAACTATCACAATGTCGCCCAACTTTGGAGCTTGTTAAAGAAAATATAGAGAATATTTAATTAATGGTAGTAACAACTATCACAATATCAAGATTTAAAAAAAAAACAAGGGACCTAATAAAAAGAAAATAGCTGTGAAACAAATAGAGACAGTTGAGTCGTGAGCTAGCTCTGGAACAGTGCACTGTAAATTGATATGTTTTAAATATAGTGAAGTTGAACAATTAGATGAAAGTTGACTGGGGTGGAATTGAAGTGTGAAGAGTTGTCGGGGTCTGGTTTGTGTGGTAGAGGCGTCAAGAAGGTATAATTAATAATTTCTTTTTTTTTCAATATGCCCAAACAAAAAAAAAAATAGTTTTAAGTATTTAGTTTTAATGATTTTGTTCTTTTGTTTTTCTTTTTATTTTTGTTTTGTTCAATGTTCAGATTTTTAATTATAATGGGTAAATAAAGAAAATAACCCAATTATTTGTCCTCTTAAAATTCTATTCTATTCATCTTCCCTGTTGGCTCAGTAATATCATTTAAAAAAACCTTTGATTAGAAATTAATAATATTTAAAATTATTAAAAAAATTGGTACCTCTTTGTAAATCCAAGTGTAAAGTTTGTTAAATTAAATTTTTTTGTTGTATATGTGTACTTTCTAAAAAATCCACGCCATAAATTATTGATAATATTTTTTTAGGGCCATTTTCGAAAAACTACTGTAGAAATCAAAATTTAAATAAAGAAAAGAGTTCAAATTTCTACAGGAAATATGGTAGCAAAAAAGCTCTTATCATAATGAATAAATAAAACTAAAGTTCAAAATTAAAATAAAGATATGGAACGTAAGAAACTTTATAAGTGTCATTGATGGTTATGTCAAAGGAGTGAGTTATGATAAATAAATAAGTGTGATAACAGCTATTTAAAAATTTTGATGATGAATAATGAAGGTAAATAAGGTTGGAGATGATTATATAATGTAAAGATTTATTGTATGTATTTTTTTTATGATGTATACTGTTTTATTGAATTTTCTAGTGGATGTGTTATATTATGAGAAATATAACAATGATTATTTAAAGTCTAGGATTGATTAATAATATTTAAAGTGGTTGTGTTCTGACTAAGAGAATAAAAAATATATTAATTAAATACAAAGGTGGTAGCTAAAAAAAAAAAAAAAAAAAAAAAAAAAATGATAGTGTACTCTTCACTCTGAACAAAAAAAAATTGATATTTTAAATGTTTTTTAAATAAAAAACATAATTATTTATTAAAGATATTATATTCAAAGGGTAATTGTTGAATTTAAATGGGAAATTTTATATAAAGGGTGAATAGGGTGTATAAGATAGTTATTTTCATGATATTGTTATGCATGTGTTAATTGGTGAAGGGTTATGTGATAAGAAAAAAATATATATACTAAAAAAAAAAAATATATATATAGCTTAAGGGGTTTGTTATTAACGCGTAAAACCCAAAAATATGGGAGATTTTGGGATAGGACAATCAGCGATCCTACGCGATGTGAGCTTGCATTCACCCCATAACAGGTTTTTTTTTTTTTAAGAGCAATAATCGCTCCTAGTTTCAGGATAACAAAAAAATTTAATAAAAGATAAATACATGTAAATGTAATTCTGTGTAACATAAACAACCTAAATTTAAAATGATAAGTAAGCAATATAAAATAAAATGAGAGTATGAATATGTGCTCGAATATGTTTAGTTATTTTAGTAATAATATAAGTAAACAAATAATAAAAAAAAAAAAAGATATGTAAAGAAATAGAAAAAAAAAAACTTTGATATTGATAAATGGAATATTAAATAAAAAAATTAATAATGGAGGAAGTAAATAAGAAAAAGGAAATATAATAAAAATTTAAAAAAAAATATATATATATATATTGAAGTGACCTGTCTTGGGTCTTTGAAAATTAAACTAGTTAAAATAAAATGAAGTTACTTATTGGGGTTAAATCGCGTAGTCAGATGGTGAGTTAGGCTACAGAGAATTCAGAGAACAATTTATAAAGAAAACATAATTTATTACAAGAACCATCAATCAATATAAATAGGAGGCGTCCCTCAAAGAATCGAACATCTGAAATAAATTATCAATAAAACATACATTAATAAAATATGAAAATAATTTGTATGATCTTAAATGTCTTTGTACTCTCTCAATGTGAAGATGTCTAACTGATGGTCAGCCAGCTCTGGATCCTCTTTCCGTAGATCTCCGCTTATTAGATATCTCCTGTATTAACTGTATCTTTTAATAAAACAATTATAAGTGTGTCCTGGAGCCCCTTCTAGGTTGCAGCTCAGCAATTCGTCTCGACGTCGGATAAAATGTAAAAATGGTTTCGTTACCATCAAAAATCTTCCACTTCTAAATTATACTCCAGCCTGTGATCTCTCATCCAGAATCCTCCAAATCCACGAAGAGGCGAGAAAAGTCCAGTCCCTTGGAGATATACAGCGGGGATGATCTCCCTCTAGCATCTAAGACGGGAAAGATCTGTCTCATCCGGCAGCTCAAACAGGAGTCCTCTGTCTCCTACGGCAGCTAAAACGGGAGTCTCCTTCGCTATCGACACTGGAGCAGACCCGAATTCAATTCCCCTCCAGTCTATGGAGCACACACCCAATACGCTCCCAGTGGTCGTCACATGAACTATAGTCACTAATTTTTCATAATTATATATACTAACGATCCCTACCGGTCAAAGTGACAACTACTCTTTTTTGTAACTCACACTGGATCTCTCATATTCAATACATCTCAATATGCCTTCCTTTGATTAAAAAAATTCCGGAGATACATTTTGTTGATGGAGCGACGTATTTTTTTTTTTCACTGAATTTAACCCCACTCACTGATTAACACTTCACTATTACTTATACTATACGGTTACAATGTTACCTGTTCACAATCTTTTATAAAATATTACAGTTTAACAATACTTAAAAATGGCTTTAATATGTCAGTCTGTCTGTCTCATACTGTTTCAACTTTGTCCTGTCAACTCATTAAATTAAATCATTTCTTTATTATTTCTTAAAATATTCCTTAAATTCTTTATTCCTCATTATTTATCTATAAATGTGTCTTGATAATTAAATCCTACTTCAATTATAAACATTCATTTCCTCGCTATCAAATCTCATTTCAAATTCTCCACTTTAGGTATCACTTATTAACGACGACCGACGAAGAATGCTTCCACAGCATTAAAATACCAATAACGACGAAAAATACGTCCAAAGCATCTATATCCACAATTAAAACACAAATATCGACGAAGAATGCCTTTCATGGCTCACAATATCTTAGAATAGCCCTTTTGGCTCACAAAATTCCCCATAAACTTCCATATCACTATATAACGTCAATTATCCTTTTCTATATAAAAGTTGCCAATACCATTTCGAACTCTTCATTCCACACCATATTTAATTATCAAGGCAACAAAACGTATTACTAACAATATTGATTAAATTCTTCATTATTTATCTATATTTATTTATTTTTTTTATAATTACTTCTAAAACCAGCCAACAATCAAATGTATATAAAATTTCCATATTAGTTGAGATCTCTTTCAAAATGAAGCCCGCTATCACAACAATACTCTGAAATTAATTGGATTTCCCCTTATCTTGAAATATCCTGTCCATACTTGCTTTATCAAGCCTGCCAAATAAAATGAACCTACCTTTCCTTTTTACCCAAAATTCTGTCTCTCGCGTTTTCATCGCCTATTTTACCCACTTATGTTACACCTATTATCTGACCATGTCTAAAAATGAAATAAACTGATGAAATACTAACAATATAATATATGATACATTATATACAAACGTGCCCAGTATGGATTTTTTCAATTTTAGAAAAACCCAATTAACACTCAACTAGCCGGGGGTTCGTGGGACTGCATGGTAAATTCTTTGCCCAAAGTGTATGACGTTGCCCCTGTAATATTGGTCGTAAGTACTCACCCAAATCATGGTTTGTTCGTTCAGTTCGGTTGGCCTTTGGGTGACGAATTGAAGTGAATACTAAATTGATCCCTAATCTGGCTATTTCCTCTTGAAATTTTAATGAAGTAAATTGCGTCCCATTGTCACATACTATTCTATCCGGGGTTCCAATTTCTGAAAAAATTGATGAATACATATGATGACATTCTTAGTGTTGGCTACAGTTATAGGATATAATTTGGTGAATTTTGAAAGCATCTCCTTCTCTGTTATACTGTATTTAATTTCTCGGTCTCCCAACATGTGACTAGCATACTGTATTACGTGAATTTCTCCATTTATTTTCTGAAAAAGTTGAGTCCCAAGTGCAAAATTGCTCGAATCGCATTGAAGGTAGAAGATTTTAGAAAAGTCGGGGTATTTTAGTTGAATATTTTCTACAAACAAGTCTTTAATTTGGTTAAAAGTCGCTGTCTCTTTGTCTGTCCATTGCCATTTCCTTTTCTCTTTTAATAAATTTTTTAATTGGCTAACTTTATTGGAATAATCTGAGTTGAATTTTTGATAGTAGTTTGTTAGTCCCAAAAATGATCTTAAATGTTTTCTGTCTTTTGGTATGGGGAAGTTATGTATTAAGTTAATTTTCTCTGGTTGTGGTTGTATTCCGTTTGGAGTAAGTACGAATCCTACGTAATCTAACTGTTGGCAAAAGAATTTTGATTTTTAAATATTTATCGTAATGTTGTATTCAGTAAATCGGTTGAATATTTTTTCTAAAATCTCATAATGTCTTTCAAGTGTGTCTGTAATTACTAAAAGGTCGTCTACATATAACTGTAATTGGGGTTTAAATTCTTCAAATATGTTATTTAATGCTCTATTTAAGGCGGCTGAACTAATTTTGAGGCCAAATGGTACCCGTTTGAATTGGTACGTAATTCCGTTGAAAATAAAAGCAGTATACTGTCTCGACCGTGGGTGTAATCCTATCTGATAAAAACTCTTTGTTAAGTCAATAGTTGAAAAGTATCTGGTATTGTGACAGCTTGCAAAAATATTGTCGATTCTGTTTGTCTGTTCGTGGTCTGATTTAATTCTTGAGTTTAGATGTCGACCGTCTGTACATATGCGGATAGTATCGTCTTTCTTATGTATGCATACAAATGGAGATATGTATTGGCTTTTTGCCGGTTCTATAATATCATAATCTAATAGTCGTTGTATTTCCTCCCTGACTTTGTCCATTTTGAAATAGGGAATAGGATAATTTTTAAGAAAGAATGGGCTATCATCTGTCACTTCTAACTCATATTGGAAGTTTTTTATTAAACCTGGTTTTTTGCTAAAAATGTCCTTAAATTTTATTAATAATTGGTGAAATTGTTCACTATGTTTCGGATATAAGTTACTAAATTGTTCAACTATTTTTGCTATTTTATCTTCATTATTCATTTTAGGTTCTGTGTTTAATTTTAAATGTGCACTTTTTCTTTTTCTCTCTGTATTTATAAAGGGTATCTCTATTTTCTCAATACTTGATTGAATAATTAATTGTGACTCTACTAGGTTAATTATTGCCTCTAATTTGTTTAAGGTATCTACTCCAAGAATTATTTTATGTGCTAGGTCTGGAACAACATATAGATGTAGTATTTGTCTATAATTGTCTGTCAAATTTACTTCTATTACAATCTGATGTTTGATGGCTTTCGATTTTTTACCTGCAGCGGTCGTTATTGCTAAATTTTGTACGGGAAGTATGTCAATTCTTTGTCCGTCTGTATTTTGTTTTTCTTGTTCATGTAGTTTACCGAAATATCTCTCTTGTATACAGCTAATTTCAGATCCGGTGTCTATTAAGGTAACTATTTCATTGTCGTTAAAAGTTATGTTAATTTCCGGACACTTAGCTTTCCTGTCTATGTCCTCATAGTTGTCTTCTGTTAATAATTTATTAAACTCTTTTTGTAATGATGCTATGGAGTTTCCAGTTGGCAAGAATCGACTTTGTCTGTCCGTTATTGTTTTTGGTATGAAGGGCATTGCTGTAGGGTTAAGTATGGTGGGCGTTGGTGGAACATCGACAGACTCACGCCCCCGAATCTGTCTGATTTCTAGTTTTTTGTCTCTTCCCTATTTTCTTCCTCCTGTCTGTTTATGCAGTTAGTTTGGGTTTCCTTTTTATAATATCTACTGTCTCGTGCTGGGTTCTGTTGACCAGCTTGTTCGTGTTGTACTGTCCTAAATTGGTTATCCGGTCTTCGGTAATTATTATTAAATCTATTGTTAAAATAGTCTCTTGTCCTGTCTATGTATTTCCTATGATAATCATTTTGATCATTTGTATTTTGAAAATTATTTCTTGGATTAAATTGTTGTTCCGGATAATTATTGTTGCTTCTCCTAAAGTCGGGTCTGTATTGGTCTCTCTGTCGAATGTTTGAATTATATTGTCTGTCCCCGAGAATTTCTGTCTTAATCACCTTTTCTCCAACGTTCTCTAAGATGTCTGCGAATGCGTCTACTGTTTTTGTCCCTTGTACTATTACGCTTGTCTCAACCGTTATCCCAAAATGTCGGGCCATTCTTTGACAGATGTAAGTCTCACTACTTTTTGTACTTCTCTCGCGGATTCTAGCGACTAACTTTACAAAATATTCTACCGGCGACTGGTCTATGTGCTCTTTGAACGTCTCCGTGTCCAATTCCAGGGACACTATATTATCGTATGTCTCCCCATGAAATTTGTCTTTGAATGTTTGTATAAAGGTGTCTATGTTTGTTATTTCATCTTTCTTTCTTAGAAACCATCACTGTGCTTCTGCTTCTAAATGTTCCAAAATAAACCTACTGAAATTACTAGGTCTGCGGGACTGATATTCTGAAACTAAGTCCTCCAAAAATTGTAGGTAAGTCCTTTTTACTGTTTTTGAATGTAAATTTTGCAGGTTGGTTTTCCGATCGATATATGATGGTTTCTGTCTGTCCCGTTGTTCCTCTGAAATCGTCAGTAACTTGTTTTGATTTCTTTAAGTTTACTATCTCTTTTTCTATGTCCGTCATTTTATTTTCGATCTTGTCTATATTCTGTTTCATACTGCCTTTTGTATCCTCATTCCTCCGTACGCACTCGTCTGTCAGTTCTGATTTCGTGTCTAATATATTTTTTTTTATCTTGACCCTTTGTTGCACAATTTTCGTAGTTAATTCTTGTCCCTGAATGTCCATGTCAGTCTGTAATTGTTTATAATGACCGGTCAAGTCCTCAATTTGTATGTTCAGGCCTTGGAGGCCATCTTGTATATCTGTCTTTAATGATTGTATGTTCTCTACCGTTAGTAGTTCCGTTTTTTCTGCCCTTGAATTGATGTTTTCTGTTAATGACTCCATTTTGTTTGTCATATTTGATTCCATTCTTTCTGTCATTGTTTTATTATCCGTCCTGATTGATGTCATATTCGATTCCATTTTTTCTGTCATTATTGTCATATTTAATTTATTACTTTCTGTCATCTCTGTCATTAACAATTTATTATTATCTTTTATCATTTTCATCAATGTTTCTATGTCCATACTCATGTTTTTATCTGTGGTCATTTCCGTTGTTTTGTTTGTTTCTAATACTAATTCCTCATCCGTTTCTTCCATTAACTCTTCGTCATCTCTCTGGTCACCCTTTGTCATTGACTTACGTATTTTTGACCTTGTACTTTCAACCATTTTTAAAATATAAATTAATATAATGAATATAAATCAATATAAGTTATAAATTGCTCTCTTATCTCACCGGATTTCTTTCGATACCCTGGCGCCTCTACCATAAATTGAAGTGACGTGTCTTGGGTCTTTAAAAATTAAACTAGTTAAAATAAAATGAAGTTACTTATTGGGGTTAAATCGCGTAGTCAGATGGTGAGTTAGGCTACAGAGAATTCAGAGAACAATTTATAAAGAAAATATAATTTATTACAATAACCATCAATCAATATAAATAGGAGGCGTCCCTCAAAGAATCGAACATCTGAAATAAATTATCAATAAAACATACATTAATAAAATATGAAAATAATTTGTATGATCTTAAATGTCTTTGTACTCTCTCAATGTGAAGATGTCTAACTGATGGTCAGCCAGCTCTGGATCCTCTTTCCGTAGATCTCCGCTTATTAGATATCTCCTGTATTAACTGTATCTTTTAATAAAACAATTATAAGTGTGTCCTGGAGCCCCATCTAGGTTGGAGCTCAGCAATTCGTCTCGACGTCGGATAAAATGTAAAAATGGTTTCGTTACCTTTAAAAATCTTCCACTTCTAAATTATACTCCAGCCTGTGATCTCTCATCCAGAATCCTCCAAATCCACGAAGAGGCGAGAAAAGTCCAGTCCCTTGGAGATATACAGCGGGGATGCTCTCCCTCTAGCAGCTAAGACGGGAAAGATCTGTCTCATCCGGCAGCTCAAACAGGAGTCCTCTGTCTCCTACGGCAGCTAAAACGGGAGTCTCCTTCGCTATCGACACTGGAGCAGACCCGAATTCTCATCCCCTCCAGTCTATAGAGCACACACCCAATACGCTCCCAGTGGTCGTCACATTTTTCAGTAGTCACTAATTTTTCATAATTATACATACTAACGATCCCTACCGGTCAAAGTGACAACTACTCCTTATTTATTGTTCTTTTTGTAACTCACCACTGGATCTCTCATATTCAATACATCTCAATATATATATATTATATTTTTAACAAAAGTATTAACATAATAAATAATTCATTTAAAGTAAAATTTCGTAAACAGGAGTAGATGGGAAGTAGTTACCGTAATTGCTGAATAACGTAGATCCTTCCATAAAAATTGAATTACTATGATTGCAGGCAGCATACAGGTAGATTGAGTTGAGAGTGGGTACACCCTAAAAAAAAAAAAAATGATGTTATAATAGACCGCGTGTATCTAAAATGTATTAGTTATGACTTACTTGTAGAGAAGATTTCGTTAAGGATTTTTCTGTCTGGAACGATTTGATGATTGAGATTTTTATAGATTGCTATTGCAAAATGAACCATGTGTAGCTAAGCTAAGTAATGGACTTGTAAATTAGATGAACCTGGTACTGGTGGAATGTGGGTGAATAACGCCATTTCGAGTATCAAAAGTTGATATGGTTTAGCACAAATAGTAAAAAATGATAATGTATTTTTTTTTTAATGTATACCTATAAATGTATTATAATTTTATTTTTTTTAAAAGGGGGAAACAATGTAATGGTCCTCATTACACTATTAAATAAAAAAAAGAAAAAAATAAAGAAATGAAATGACTAATGTCCATTGTGTATAGCAAGTAGGAGGTTATGTTATGTTATCAACCTCGATACTGCGAAATGATCGATTTTTTAAACTAAACCTTATTATTTGATAATTGTTAAAATTGTATATTAATGTAATAGTGAATCATAATTGTATTAGAAAATGAATAATATAATATAAAATAAAACTAATTTAAAATTAGTAAATAATAGAAACATATGTTTTGCCTTGTGAGGCTGTGCCAATTTTAACCAATGAAATTTGAGAATGTGTAAAAAAAATGGAGAATTGGTTCCCAAGCGGAAAAATGGTGTGTCATTCTAGAGAGTCGCTCTTGTGAGGTGGTTGTTCAGGTGTAGTGTGCGTGAGGGAGTAAGTAGTGAGATGGAAGGAAATACAAGTGAAGTTTAGTGAGTTCATTTGTCCTCGGACATTTTATCAGAACCAGATAATGCCCAATATCGTCATGAAGAACCAGAAGTAGAAACCCCAGAAAAAAAAACATGGATTGATTCGAGATCCCAAAATGACCATTTGTTCAAGAACCATGCGGTACAAGAAAATATGAAAATAGAAGAAAGATGAAATCGCATTGAAGTCATCACATCATATCACCAGTTTAAATAAGAAGACAGCATCATCATCAACACTCCAGCATTAAGATCTATGATTATTTGGGGTAATTTTATGTGTGTCAATGTTACTAACCCTTCAATATTTATATTAACTAAAAAAAAAAAGATTTTTAAATAAATACGTGTCATCTTTACTTTAATTTAGTTCCAATTTCAATTATATTTCTTTTAGACTGGAAAGATAAAGAACCGTTACATAATTGGCGCCGAACAGGGACTTGTTAAAATGAACGTATAAGAACCGTTACATAAATTGTCGCTGCGAACAGGGATATGAAAATTAGAATTTTTATATGGCGCCCGAAATTTTGTAATCCTGTTTCAATTTAAAAAATATATATATAGTATTGTCTTAATTGTAAAATTTTAAATGTATTTCATAATTTCTATTGTAAAGAGATAGCGTCTCAAAGATGGCCGACGCAAATAATGGTTCAGGAGTCGCAACTCAAATCAAAGATGGTGGCACGACTAGTTTAAATAATAATGATATCATTAATATGGTGCAGCAAATAATAATAAAAAAATGGAATTAGTATTTTTGAAGTAAAAAATCAAGTAGAGTCAGCTAAAAATGAATTAGAAAATAAAATAGAATCGATGAATAATGAAATTGCCCAAACAAATAGTGAAAGTGCCCAGACAAATAAACAGAGGCAAGAATATAATAATAAAAAGTTAGCAGCAATTAAAATGGTAAATAATGTAGTTGATCAAATGATTAAAGATAGTAACAAAAATCAAATAATTAGCATGCTCCAACAATTAATGGCCCAAAATGAAATAACTAATAATAGTATTTCTGAACTAAAACAGCAAAATGAAAGAACTAATAATATTATAGAAAATAATCTTTCTGAATTAAAAAATAAAAATTGTTTCTCTCAATTAAAAAATCAATATGAAGTGGCATTTGAAAGAATTATAAAATTAAAAGATAAAAAATTGGGACAAACAAGTAATATCATTGTAAATGTTGAAGAAAACGTAAAGAAGGCAATTTGGCAACAAAATAATAATAAGGATGAAATAATAACGGATACAGAAACGGATTGTGTTGATGGTAAAAATAAATGAATGAGCCTTTCCAAAATTTCAAATCCTACTCAATTTCAATGTATACTCTTTCTTCACTATTTGTAAGTACTTATTATTCGAAAATAAAATGTTTTGAATCAATACATTCACGCAGCGTGATTATCTGCGTGCACCGTGACCACAAGATCGTCGACGTAGGCTACTGCCTTGAATCCACGGTTCTTTATTGGATCAAGCAGTAGTTCGTCAAAGGGTAGGTATGTTCCACAGAGCAGGTCCGAGGACCGAGCCCTGGGAACAGCCTCTGGTGACCTCCGCTGTAGTGCTAGCACAGCGCTGGCTCGTGGTTGCAGAAAGTTCGCAGAGGAAGCTTGAGATCACCCCAAATCGATTCCTAGGTGGTCCCATCATCCGCAGTCGCGTGAGGATCGCAGGCCACCAGGCGCTATCGAAGGCTGCAGCATTGTCGAAGAAGACACAGAGTACATATTTGCCAAGGCGTCCTCAGTGGACCTACTCCTCAGGCAACCGTACTGCCGATGGGGACACGTAGGCAAGTACCTGGGCGCGAATTTTGTTGAGAATTAGTCTCCAGTCTCCACTGCCCGGGTGTAACTTGGCATCTTATAACTAAGCTTGTTGACCTAAGGATAATAGCGAGTTACACACAAACACCAGTCTTCAATAGTTTCTTGAATGTAACTTTGCTTATATTTTTCATTTATTAATTTCTTTTTATTTTTCTTAATTCTAGAATGAATTGAAAGAGATGGCTGGTGGAGTTACCAATTGAGATGCTTCTGCAAGAATAATTCGATGTTGGACAAAGGAACAATTATATTAACAAATTAATATAAATAAATGTATTGTAGTTTCTTGAATAACGTTCTTCATTTTTTTTTTTATTTAAAAAATAGAGAGAAACGTAAGTTTTTAAGGTATTGTCTATTTCACAAAATATAAAAACATTTTGGGAGTACTTTCGGTATTGCTATCTTCAGCCATGGAAGCTGAGTCCAAATCTACTTTTATTAGAAAAGCTACGTATAAACAGAGACTCATAGTAATGAAACCCACAATTCCCAAACTAACAGGTTTACCAAAATCCACAAAGACAACATCCCTATTAGACCTGTTGTATCATTTATTAATTCCCCCACTTACAAATTATCAAAATTTCTCAATAAAAAACTCAAATCATTCATCAAATTTCAACTCTCACACACAGTCATAAACTCTTTAGACTTTGTGGAAAAATATAAAACATTGAACATACCATCAGGGGCTAAATTGTTGTCATTAGATGTAGCTAATTTATTTACCAATATCCCTCTGGAAGGGAGTCTTGACATTGTTAATAAATTAATTATAAGAACTAGACATTTATTTTTATGAAAAAATTGAAATATATGACGTGTTAAAATAATGCACTAGTCAAAACTATTCTACGTTTAACGAACAAATAAATAGACAAAAAGACGGATTAGTAATGGGTTCTTGCTGATCCCCCTACTAGCCGATTTATTCATGGACCAGCTAGAAAAATATATTCTTGATGAAACTCCAACTAAAACTAAAATAATATTTTGGTATCGTTTCGTCGATGACATAGTATGTCATATTATGCATAATGTTTAACGGCTCAAATAGGCAAATTAAACAGAAATTTGACTTCGTAAACAGAATACATGAAAAATTAAATTTACTAAAGAAATGGGATGGAATACATTAAACTTTTTAGATCTAAATTTGAAAATAATAAACAACAAACTAGAATACAACATTTACAGAAAACCAACAACCATAGATTCCATCATACACAATACATCAAACCCTCCCACAACATACAAACATATAGCATTTTCTTCACTACTTCACAGAGCCTACAACCAAATACCATGAAACGAAGGTAACAGAAACATAACCATAGACTTAACTACGTAGTTTATTAACCAATATCCCGATCGAAGAGTGTCTTGATATTGCTAATAAATTAATTATAAACCATAGAAAGAGGAAAGATGTCTTGAGGATATGGTTTTTTTGTTCAAATGGAGGGGATTGGAGATCATAGGAAATAGAGATTAGATCGTGGCCGGAGAGAAACGGAACAGGGAATAGAGGGGAGGAAAGTAACTTATCAGAGAAATCAATGACATGGATGTGGAGCCAGGTGTGACTGTGTTGAGTATGATGGGTAGCAGAGTAGGGTAATAAATAGAGATTGACGGAGTAAAATAGGTTAAGCAGGTACTTTTTGTAATAAGAGTCAGAAAGGAGGTTAGAGCTGAAATCTCCGGCTAGGATTAAATTGGAGTAGACAGGGAAGTACTGTAGGAGCAAGGATTCAAGGTCGGTGCCGAAAGGAATAGAGGGAGGTCTATAGACTATACAATATAGCAACTTTTCATTTAAAATTATTATTTCAAGTAACATGTACTCGACATGTGGGAGGGGGGAGTCAGATGAACAGTCCAATACACGGGCCTTGAGGGAGTCATGTACATAGACCCCCACCCCCCACCGGTCCGACCAGGGTGGTCCTTGCGAAATAATGTGTAGGTAGGAAAAGGAAGAGCGGAGCTGGGTATGAGGGGAGTGAGCCAGGTCTCGGAGATTCCGATCAGGTACAGGACTGGAAGGGGAGATCCACGATTCCTCTCCGACCTCCACGATTCCTCTATGTGCAGTTTTGATTGCGTTTAGCCCATGGCAGGTTTCCTCTCACCTATGATCTTGTTTACTTTAACTTGTTTACTTTCCGTCACCACCCCTTCCTCACCATTCATCCGTCTGGAAATCATCCGTTGCTCAGTGTCCCAGTGTCAAGGTCAGTGTTCACATTATTATTCGTATCTACGCAAGTATCATGTCGGGCGTGACCGAAATTACAAGTTTTAGTTTATTCAAAATTATTTAACCTGAATTGTCCTCATAGCTTAGAAACTAAGGAGAGGGGCAGAAATATCGTCCCACCGGCGGAACGTCGGCTATTACGCCCCTACAATTTATATTAAGTATGTGATCTGAACTTTATTATTTACTTATTCCCTACACAACTGAGAGGAATCCTGCCATTCGGTTGAGAGCACTCAACTTCGTCCGAGAGGAATCGTGATGTGGGGATTAGACTGTTCCCGCCACTGCTCTTAATTGGAGAGGAATCCGGCGACGCCCACTGGAAGAAGTCTAGGAAGTCGTCAAAGCGAGGGAAGAGGGACTGGGCGTTGACATGACAGCAGGTTAATATATTATAGGTGATGGAAAAGAGAGGAGGAGGAAGATAAGTAGAGGGGACACACGGCTCAGTCCTATGTATCGAAAAGGAAATCCTATAAGTGATAATGCAAAACAGAGATAATAGATAAACAAAGAGAAAATGGAAATAAAATAAAATAATGGAATATATAAAAAAATAAATTAAGTGGAATATATACAAAATAGATATTTACAAATCTAAATACATGGTGAGAACATACATATTTACAACTATATACAGTTCCAATATAAATACAGAAAGTAATTCAAATAATAATAAATAATAATGAAATCATTTGAAGAGGTGTATATAGTAAAAAAAAAATGAAGAAATGAAACAATAGAAGTTGAAAATTGAAAGTAAAAATAACTGAGGTGAAAAAAATTAAATACATTGGATAATAAAGAAAAAAATAAGAACACGAAAAGCTGAACCATACTTGGTAAAACAATAGCACACACTGAGGAGAGATAAGAAACGGCTGATATGAGGCAGAGAATCCAAGAGAAGCGGTGGAAGGAGGAAGGAAGATGCGCCAAATCCCCACCCCTTGTTAATGATATAACGGGAGTCCCGTTATCTTTTCTACAGAGGATTTTACCCCCCGAAATCCAAAGAAATTTTTGTTTGCCTCATTTTTTTTTTTTCTCTGCCCAGGAAGTACAATTTTTATTTGTATTGGGTGGTGAAGGTCATTGTCCAGCCACCCCATGTGTCGTTTAGAAAAGTCTCTGATAATTTTACGGAGGCGAATGACTTCGTCCCTACTCTGCTGGCGGACAAATTTGAAAATGATAGCTGAATCATGGGTTCCCAGCCGAGGTCTGAGTCGGTGATAGTGGTCTATATCCTCGGAGTTCAATTCCAACCCTAGGCCCACGCCTACGTCCAACATTAAGGCCATCACGTTTTCCACTGGCTTCGCCGGTATCCCTCGGATTTCTAGAGCATTCCTTTTACTGGACTGCTCCGTCCTGTTAACCCATACCTCTGTAGGTCTCTTAAACTGAATTAATATTAAACTAGTAATGGATAAAGCTAAAGATTTTTAATAATTGATTTTTTGTATATTAACAGCTGACACACAACATTAATATCATACTTTTTACACCTGGTCAGTTTATTTGTTTTCTTGCCAGATGGCGATCACTATAATGGGGAGCTCAGAGGGAGGTCTCCACACTACTCTCCTTCCAGTGACTGGATCACGATACACAAGGAAATTTATACACAATGTGTGAGACAGGACTAACAACATCAAAATAAAAGAATACGAGAAGGTGAATCTAACTTCTATGAATAATTGACTTTGGTACTATCACTTTTCTTACTGGAAGGGGATACCGTGACGGAAAACGTACGATGCGGCCTCGTCGTGAAGTTCTGTTGTGCACTTCTGGAAGTGGCGGTGCAGCAGGTTGTTCCTGACTATCCAAGGTGCCTTCAGGTGATGGTTGCGGAATGATTTCTTCAGAAAGCAAATAAGCTGGCTTGAGCCCATCAATAGAGATACTGACTTCTCTACCCTTGATTATGACTTTAAAATATTTTTCCCAACGATCTTTTACTAGGAAAGGGCCTTCGTACGGTGGCTCCATTCCCTTCTTCACCCGATCAACCCGCAAAAAAACATGTGTGCACGTCTGAAGATTCGGGTGGACGTAGATAGATGAATGTGACTTTTGATGAGCAGTAGTGGGTTTCAATTGATCCATTTGCCGAACTAAGTTAGATGTAAAAGTTTCTGGAGGTGCACAGCTTGGTTGAGTGTGAAAAAATTCACCGGGTAGTCTTACAGTCTTGCCATAAACCATTTGACTGATAGTAAACTGGGTGTCTGGTCGTATTGCACTCCTCAGTCCAAGAAGGATTGTAGGTAGAGTGTCTGTCATTCTGATATTATTATGAGCTCGGATAGCTGCTTTCATAGTTCGGTGAAAACGTTCGAAGTAGGGGAGAAAGGATGGTTCTGGCGCAAGGGGGCTAATGCGCAAGATGGCGGCCGCCCCACACCTCTCCCCTCCCCTTTACTCCTCTCCTCCCTCCCCCTCCTTCCCTCGCCCTCCTTCCCTCCCCCCTCCCTTCACTCCTCTCCTATTCTCCTCTCTCCCCCTCCTTCCACCCATCTCCTCTCCTCTCCTATTCTCCTCTCTCCCCCTCCTTCCACCCATCTCCTCTCCTCCCTCCCCCACCACCTATACCCATAAATTTTCCGAACCTCCCACTCCGAATCACTTTCCCCATCTCATCTAATTGTCACTTCTACCTCTAACTAAAAACCTCAATGAGGTTCCGCTCTACCTTTAAACCCTCGCTCTTAGATTTTTTTTACACTTCAATATTTGTAAATTATAATTAGCCCACTAGCGCTCCCAAGCGTATATAATTGAAATTAATAATGCTCTCTATTCCCCCACATCAATTGCCTACTCCAGCTTGTCTACACCATCACCCGAGGATTCATCATAGTCCCCTACTCCTAGCCTTAGCAACATCCTTATTCACACTTTTTCTTCACCCAACTCCTACAACCTCTCTAGACATGATTCGTTTAACATTTTTTTTCGGTTTACCCATATATACACTGGTATCATCCTACAGACCCATTCCACCTAGGCCGGGCGTGTTTTATTAGCAGCACCAAGGTTCACCGGTTTCTAGCCTTTTCGCTCATTTTCCCCCTCATCCCAACATTATTTCTAGTCAATCATTATTATATTTTTCTTTACACTTTATATTGTCCTCTCATAATTTTCAGCTCTATACTTCGCCACATCAACACTTCCTCTGATATTTTATTACAATCATATTTCTCTACATAACTTATTCTCAATCTCATTCAATATATCCATCTCAAATGCTACCTTCCCCTCCATTGTACTTCTTCCACTACTACAGATCCGCTCACACCTAATTCTCAGGTCTTTCTCCTATTTTATACTTCATAACATCAATTTTTTAATTTTTTATCGTTTTGTCCTGAACAATTTTCGGCTCATACCTCCCTCCAACCTTTCTACTCGAGTATACGGGCTAGGGGTACAATATATAGATGCTACACATATTAGAACACATCATTCGAGAACGTAACCTACCTTAAAGTTTTCAATACACATATCGCAGACCATACAGCATTTTTTTATATTTTTTTACACAAAACAAGACATGACAGAGGTCTACCACCTTATTACTACGAAACCACGGTTCAAAACTTCAAACACATTGATACTCATCATCCCTTGACATAACCTTTGGCAACCATACCATTGTAAATGTTATATTAGGTCTTACATTTCACATTTTCATATACATCACAGGCCTCATCATTATTGAACCCTATACTCATAAAATCATTCATTAAACCTACTTCACTACCTAACTATTTTTTTCAACTAAGCACGTACAGCACATTCGATAGGTTATAGTTCACACCATCACACATCAATTGCCCCACTTATTCCAATCCTACATGTCGAAACAGAGAATATTTCCGGAGAGTCTTAACCCCAATAGGAGCCCTTGTACCAAACCTCCCATCCCTCATTTCTAGAGGTCAGACACCTACAATTTCTTTGACATCTATCCACTTTTTACCCCAAACCAACCTACATCCTAGTCCATCATGCGGCATAACTCTAGCATAGACCACCTAATCCTTAACGCGAACTCCGGCATTTATCACTTCGGGTGCTTCTCACCACCGTCGACACAGCTCAAACCTGAAGGGAGCCGCTTATAGCCGAACACACCCGAACAGTTTAAGCTCTCCTAGCGTCTATATTTACTCCTGAGTTTTAATAAAACTTAAAGTCTAGTTATATCATCTACTGATTGACTCGCTAACAATTTTTTTGCAATCCTACTTCTCTACATAACTTATTCTCAATCTCCTTCAATATACCCATCTCAAATTTTCTCACTTATACTTCTCCATATCAAATTGCTCAACAGCCCGAGCATAATCCACGGGTCTTTCTCCTATTTCTTTTATGACTATTTTCTACTTTCCTACATCAATCGCCTAATGTTTTCTCGACTTGTCCTAACCATTTTAGACCCCCCACCTATAAACCTTTCACTACTACAGACCCGCCCAACGGATTTTCTTCAGAATTCTTCATAGCCTAACCGGTACTTTTTTTTCCTTAGCATCATCCTGCTTCACCACTGTTCAACTCTCTAGATTGTCTGACATTTTCATCATAACCCGGTTTACCCGTCCTCTCACTCGCTCTAGGGTTAGGTCTAGGTCCAGAAGTCTCAATATCTTAGGCGGTATATTTAACTTACATTTATTTTCTTCGTAGACTGCTTCTCATCTCCAACACTTGACTGGCTTCTCACCAGCATCTATACATCAGGTGTCTGAAACAGACTTTATAGGGGTGTGTATTTCTTTTAGTTCGCTTTATTGACTAATCAATAAACCGGTAAGCCTCTTCACCAGCGCCAAGGTAGAAATACGTAGAAGAGGTGGGTGGGGATAGGGAAGGGATAAAGGCTCGAGTCAGAGCTTCTCTTCAATCTTTAGGTTTTTTTTTTTTTTGTACATGTTTACGGGGTTTTAAACCACGCCAGTGACCAATTAGGTTTACGGGTTTTCACACCACGCCAGTGACCAATTAGGTTTACAGGTTTTCACACCACGCCAGTGACCATTCAAAAACAAGAGATATCAGACCAGTCTAGACTAAGCCTCAAGAGAATTTTAGGAATGGGATGGGAATAGGAATGTTTTCCGATATTTGAGGCCCCCCTCGGAAAAACGGGTAGCCAGGTTAAGACAGCACTAGGTTTGAATTGAGTAATGTCCGTGAGCTAAGGTATGAATACCATCAGATAAAACCACTCTTTTATCATCTTCCGACGACAACGCCTTTTTATTAATTCTAACACAGAACAACTCATGTTTTTTTGACTGAATCATTCTCATGTCCGTATATACTATTTTTCCTTCAAAAAGCGATTTCTCAAAATCTTCCAACGATATATTTTTTTCAACGGATGCTTTTTTAACCCCTTTAATACATTTTTTTATTTCTTTACTTATATCCATAGCATACGTCTTCGGTTTGAGTCCTACGAATTTATTAATGATAACGCCATTGGTCTCATCTGAAAGGTTTTTATATAAAATATTTTTATTTGTTGCCTTTCACAATAAATAAAAAAAAAATGAATAAAATTTTGAATAATAAAAAAATTTAAGTTTATTAACTCTATAATTTCAAAAATAAAATAATCTACCATATGGTTGAGTGAAGCTCTTAAAAAAAAAATGAAAAACATATGTTATAAATAACTCTGTAAAATTTTCAAACTACGTTACTTGCACCAATCCAAAAATCCAAAAGTCTCCCGGTGTGATTCTGAAAATTAAAGATTATTAAATACTATGTCCCGATAACGATTGGCGCTTATCTCAAAGGTGTTGATTCGCAAGGCCTATGAGTTTTGAGATTTGAATTTCATTGAGAGAGATATGGGGAGTTAAAAGAAAATTAAAACATATTTACAAACAATATAACTTTAATAAAACTATTATGAATTTTGGAATTAAAAATGGCCATCTTAGAAATTATATGTACAAAAAAATGGATCATACCTTGGTGACGTCACACTTGAAACAGATAATTCTAATTAATTATATTTTACAAAAGAAATCGGAGTCCAGGCTCTCTCCACCTCATCTTAACTCTTCATTAGTCACTTTTACTCACTTTTAATTGTTTACTCACTACTTTTCACTCATTTCAAACAAAAAAACAGAGACTAGTCTCTCACAGGTCTCACTTCTACCAGAACTCAACACAGACTGACTAAACTGCCTCCCACGGAATTATGGGTAGCAAATTCGAGTTTCTTTTTTCTGTTGTCTCTTGTTTTACTTCTAAATATTAATATTTTTTGGTGTTTTCTTTCCTTTCTTCCGTTTCTTCTCTTTTCTAAATTGTTATCTTAATTTTCTGTAACTTTTGTTTTTAATTTTGGCTTCTTCATTTCTCGAAAACAGTGTTTAAAGTTTGTGGTATACACTTTCGGATCACTTGTATTATTTCAGATGGGATCCGGCCTAGTTGATTCGATGTATTTTAGAACTGACCGTTTCTTCAAAATTTACTACTGGCTTTTCTTTCTGATGTGGGCAGTTTTTCTCTTCTTTTTCTTCTTTAATCTTTTCTTAATAATTAACTGTCTTTTCCTAAAAATTTTCACAACTTTCTACCGACTCGTTTTTTAATTATTGACCTTTTCTTAATTTTGCTTATATTTTCCTGAAATTTTCTTCATTCTTCTTCTTTTAGCTGTTTCATTTTGTTTCTGGGTGCTAAATTAATCCCTTCTGAAAATTTAGTTTCCTTTTGAAGTCGGTGGATCTTCTTTAAAATGTTTGTTGATAACTGTAAGGTTAGGCCTTCAGCCACCTTTTCTTCCTTTTAAAGTTATTCTTATTATTTTTTTTTTAAACTTGTTTTGTTCTTCAGATTTCTATTTTCTTTTCTTCTTTCTTAATTTTCTTTCTTCTTTTACTTTGATTTCGTCTTCTAATGGATTCCAAAAAAAATAACGTCGCTTCGACATCGGTTGTCTTGGCAACGGGTTTGTTTATATTACACATCTTTGAATTTTCCTAGGATTTTTTTATTTAAAACCGAATAACAAGGATGATCCTGCGGAAAATCAGACGTATCAAAATAATTTTCCATCGCTTTCATATCCTGATACCAGTCGGTTGTATTAATTAAATAAACTAGTCGGTAACCAGCATCATGTTCATACGGTTTCTTATATTTTCCATTGTTTTACCGAACACAGCATTATTCAAAAGTTTATAAAAATCTTTTTCAAAGTCATTTTTTGCCTTTTTCCGAAGCTCAGTATTACAATCAATATATGACTGTAACCAACAAGACTGTCGAAATTGTATCGCCCTATGAATTTTTTGGACTTTCAGGCCATGTTTAATCGCTTGCTTTAAGTTGACGTAATGCACAACATATCGCTCACGAGGATTGAAATGAGCAACTAATTTATTTACTTTCCCGCTTGGAGGTATAATCGTCTCAGGTAAAAATGGTAAATCGTTATGAGCTGTGTGTAACTCGGAAGGATAGACTACGTCGACCTCCAGAATACATCCTAATTCTCCATTATCGTCCAAGTTCTCAATATTTATGCTTACGGGGTCTTTCACCCATTCAAAACCCCCATAAGGTAGAGGTCTACTCATCGCATGACCATAAAGATTATTTGCGTCATAAGTATGCAATGTAAGAGGATTCCTTTTCCGGATCATACTCGGGCATATAACTATTATTAGCACTCGCATACCGGTGGGATACTTGACATAAACCTCCCCTGATCCCCCGCTCAAAGAATAATATCATGTCATAATCCATTAATTGATCTAACTTCATCTTAGTATGCTTCAACATCGCATCCCAGGTAATCCCAGGAGCAGTGAAATAATGTGCGAGGTCAACCTTATGACTATTAAGCATAACATCACGGTAATTCTGGAAAATATCCGCGAGAATGAGTACATCCGTTTTAAGATAGATATCGCTATATTCCCCGAGGGTTGAGCAGTTAAACTGCCGCCATACGTTCTGCGCATGTTGATAGTCTTCATCCGAAACCCCACAGTGCTTTAACTGACTGTAAAATGCTGACTGTGGTGGGAGAGACGTGTCATTCAGACGTTCCCATGAAGTTAAATAATCGTAACAGAAAACCCCCTTTTTGATCACGAGAAGAAGCTGATCCTCTGAAAAGTATTTAGAGGTTTCCCTAAAGGCTGTTTTCGGAAGCACGCTAGCCATATACTCAAGACTACGACTTAAAAAGCGATAAGAGTCGATAAATCTAAGTTTAACACCGTGCACATGCTTAGTGAAGCCTATGTATTTCTCCTCGGTATTGGGAATCACATCAACCCCCTCTGAATCTTTACCCAGCTCCATAACTATAATGTTTGCGTCATAATTGGACAAATTATGAAAAATTACGGGTATATATGATGGAGTTTTACACCGCAGGTTACAGCTATTACAGGCTGCTCCTCTATATTTTCCGGTCAAGTGATCGTGGTCCTTTACTTTATGATTAGTCTCAGAGAAACCCCCTTCGCAAAGATAGCAATTTTGATCCGTTTCCCACTTCATCTCTTCATCTTTTGTTATTATAATTGGGGCATTATTTTTGTACATTTTTGAAATTTTCACAGCTAAACTATCAATATATTTTATAAATTGGGCGCCAGCACCAGGACCTCGATATATATAGGGATCACGTTGTAAATTTGAATCACCCACTACATGCGCACACAATGACATAGCCTCATGCCTCTGATAGGGAACAGTAGCCTTTGATGTATCTTCTGGGAGAGGAGCCAACATGGTTTCAAAATCCGCATATATTACAAAAGAGAGTCGGAGCTGCCGCTCAACATTTTTGAATTCCAAAATGGGGTCTTTAGGGAGCTCTATCCTAACGGGGCTGTTTTTATCACAGTAAATTTTGTGTTCTCGCAATTTTTCTTCCCTCAAGTTATCACACCGATTGTCAAAATGCTGAAAGCATCGCTTACAAATTATAATTTTGTTTTGACGCTTAGTAATTTGAGATCGTACTAGTCTTTCAAAATTTTTAATGTATACATAATGCTAGGCGTTAGGTCCTTATACACTCAAAACGCGACCGGAAATACAAGGCAGTAGGCTAGTCGGAGGGGGAGCCAACGAACCTTGAACAGCTTCCCCTACCCTATCTCGCCACAACTCCTCTCCTGCTAGTACATACAGTATCCTACGACCCATGGTCAAGTCAGTATAATATCAGTAGAGGTTGAACATGTGTGTGGCGGACTTCCATACACTAGAAACATCAATTACAGGGATAGAAGAGAGAAGAGAGTTGAAGAGACCCGTAAGTAACCTTTGTGGCAATATTAACAATTATTTTTGTACCTACTACTTCCGGTCTTCTTTAAGGGGACGCAACGAAGAAGATCGTTACGATTCTAACGTAATACGAATTTTTCATTGCCATACTTTGGCTATGCATAGGATGTAACTGGGAAGTACATGGGATGAAGAGTTGAGGTGGGAGGGTACATTGATTGTGATTCAAAGTGAACAACTCTAGTATAAGGACACATCATAGTGGCTACTGTAATGTGATGAGGGGGTCTGGGAGATGTAAAAGTTTTGGGAGGGGCGATTGGCTACGCCAACTTGAGAAAAAAGGTTTAAAGGACACCATTGAAATGATGAGTAAGACTAGATTGAAATGAAAAATTAGAAGAAATGAGCATCTGGTCAGAAACAGTGAATGACCTTGAATGGGGAGAGCGTAAACTTACATTTTTGGTCGAGTGGGGCTCTCTGGTTAGGTCTCGAAAAACCTAGTTGAGCGCCCTCAAGGAATTTTTTGGGAAAGGGGCGGGGAATGGGAGGGGAGGGGAAAGGACTATACTTTGCCTATGCAAAGGTTGAGCTGGGGAAGTACATCATAGGAAAAGCAGGTCTGGACATGTCGGTGTGACGTCATGGACTATATTTTCTCCATACACTTAGTAGGAAAAAAAAAATGTCTGGTGGGTCCGAAGGTGGGGGTGCTAAGGGGTTGAGCTGGGGCAGTACAATGATTCAGCTATGGAGGGGGTACTTATACACCACACACACACTTACATACACTTTACACACACATACAATAGTAGAGAATATATGGGAGAGCCTCACAGTGGAGCCTCAGGGGAACCACACAGGGATGGGGGGAGGTGCCACCGGTGCCACCAATGTGGCGGGGGGAGGTACCACCGGTGCCACCAATGTGGCGGGGGCAGCTCTCCCATATATTCTCTACTATTATATGTGTGTGTAAAGTGTATGTAAGTGTGTGTGTGATGTATGAGTACCCCCTCCATAGCTCTGAATCATTGTACTGCCCCAGCTCAACCCCTGAGCACCCCCACCTTTGGACCCACCAGACATTAATTTTTTCCTACTAAGTGTATGGAGAAAATATAGTCCATGACGTCACACCGACATGTCCAGACCTGCTTTTCCTATGATGTACTTCCCCAGCTCAACCTTTGCATAGACAAAGTATAGACCTTTCCCCTCCCCTCCCATTCCCCGCTCCTTTCCCAAAAAATTCCTTGAGGGCGCTCAACTAGGTTTTTCGAGACCTAACCAGAGAGCCCCCACTCGACCAAAAATGTAAGTTCACGCTCTCCCCATTCAAGGTCATTCACTGTTTATGACCAGATGCTCATTTCTTCTAATTTTTCATTTCAATCTAGTTTTACACATCATTTCAATGGTGTCCTTTAAACCTTTTTTCTCAAGTTGGCGTAGCCAATCGCCCTTCCCAAAACTTTTACATCTCCCAGACCCCCTCATCACATTACAGTAGCCACTATGATGTGTCCTTATACTAGAGTTGTTCACTTTGAATCACAATCAATGTACCCTCCCACCTCAACTCTTCATCCCATGTACTTCCCAGTTACATCCTATGTGTAGCGTAGCACTTAATATGTATGAGTAATTAAAAATCCAATTCTCTACACGAACTTCTCAATATATATTTCTCAACTCAACTGGTTAACAATATAAAACATCTAGCATAGCAACAACAGCTGGTTGCTACACTTTCCCCCTCCCAATAGCAGCCGCCGTCCCGGTGTAGCCTTTCAGCCGGTTGACATGCACCACTAGCCGCCGCCTCCGGTTCCTGCCATCCTGCACCCTATAGGTCACGTCTGAGAGTCGCCTCACCACCGTGTAGGGACCCTGCCATGGCCGGTGGAACTTGGAACTCCGGCCTCTTCTGGTCACCGGGTACCAGACCCACACAATGTCACCTTCCTGAAATTTGAGTTCCTGGCTCTTCTTGTCATAGTAGTCTTTCTGACGTATCTGGCTCTTACCCAACTCCTTGCGCACTGATGCGAAAGCGGCCTCCAGCTGCGCCCCTCGCTTGCGGATGTACTCGTGGAGATTCATATCTTCCCTTTCTTCCGCTAGCCCATACATAACATCGAGCGGGAGACTCATCTCACGCCCAAACAGGGCATAGTAAGGGGTGATATGTGTAGAGTCATGCTGGCTGGCCCTGTACGCCATCATCACTAAAGGTAACTGCTGGTCCCACGAAGTTTCCCGTCCCACTACAAAATGACACAACATACCGCACAAAGTCCTGTTAAACCGTTCAACCATACCATCAGATGCTGGGTGGTAGGGGCTAGTCCTCGTCTTCTTTATGCCCAGACGGCTACACAGATCCACAAACAGCTGCGCCTCAAACTGTCTACCCTGATCGGTGTGCAGCTCGTACGGTACTCCGTATCGACTAACAAACTCCAGGACAAATACTTCAGCGACCGTTGCTGCCTCAATGTTCCTCAGAGGATATGCCTCAACCCATTTGGTAAAATAATCCGCAACGACAACAATGTATTTATTCCCGCGATCAGTAGTTGGGAGCGGTCCAAGTATGTCCATAGCAATTCTCTGGAATGGAAATCCCGCGGTCACTCTCTGCATTGGGGCTCGTGTTTTCGTTCCTTTCCTCGCCGCACAATCAGGACAGGCGTTGATCCAGTTTTCAATGTCCCGTCTGTGACCAGGCCAATAGAACCTGTCGCTCACCTTCCGAAGGGTTCTTGTGATTCCCTGGTGCCCACCTCCCGCTGAACTGTCATGCAAGCTCCTAAGCACTTCCTCAACAAGGGTTCGGGGCAACAATAGCTGATGCCTGGTAGGCTTTCCATCCTCCTCCCACCGCCGATGAATCAGCCCATTGAGCAGTTCCAGTCGATTCGCTTGAGTCCACAGGCTTAGAAGTTTTGGATCACTTCCTCTGACATCTTCGAATTTTGGCCGAGTTCCCTCCTCTAGCCACTTGAAGACAACAGAAAGAATGGGGTCTTCTTGCTGAGCAACTCTGAGCTCGTCATCAGGGAGTATGGCTGCGACGCAGCTCGACCCTTCATCTCTCTCTTCGCTCACCTCACTGCGACGATCTCGCTCCACGGCCTCCCGAACATTTTGTTCATCACCACACTGACGACAGGATCGGGAAAGTCCGTCGGCATTCGAATGTTTTTTTCCTGGTCGGTGTATCACTTCGAAGTCGTATGGGGACAACAGCTCGAGCCATCTCGCTACCTGGCCCTCTGGTTCCTTAAACGACTGGAGCCATTTTAGTGAATTATGGTCAGTGCGGACAGTAAATCTCCTCCCGTAAACGTAATACCGAAATTGCCGAATGCCATAGACCAGGGACAACATTTCCTTCCGTGTCGTACAATATCGCCTTTCCGTCTTTGACAGTGATCGGCTCGCATATGCTATGACCCTTTCCTGGCCGTATTGCATTTGGCTCAACACGGCCCCTAGCCCCAGGTCACTAGCATCGCAGTCCACAATGAAGTCTCCCGGACCTTTGGGTAAGACAAGTACCGGGGCTTCCACTAGGGCCGTTTTTAAATGGCTAAAGCTCTTCCACAACTCCGGCCCAAAAGAGAACTTCTCCTTTTTGTCGGCCGCTTTGTATAGAGGAGCGGCAATTTCAGCGAAATTTCTAATAAATCTTCGATAGTATGCTGCGAAACCTAAAAATGCCCTTAACGTCCGAGCGTCAGCCGGCTCTGGCCAGTCCCTTACCGCTCTAATTTTTTCAGGATCAGTAGCTACACCCTCGCTCGATACTACGTGACCTAAGTAACTTATCTGCTCCCGGAGCAGTTGACATTTTCTAGGTTTCAGTTTGAGATGGGCATTTCGAATTCTTGTGAAGACCTCCCTTAGATGTTCCAAATGCTCATCTACTGTCGGACTCCATATAACAATATCGTCCAGATAGACCATCGCAGTCTTCCACTTTAACCCTCCTAAGACCAGGTCCATCAACCGTTGGAACGTGCTAGGGGCATTGCACAACCCAAACGGTAATACTTTAAATTGGAAGAGCCCCTCAGGTGTTATGAACGCCGTCTTCTCCCGATCCTGTGGATCCACTTCAACCTGCCAGTACCCAGAGGCGAGGTCCAACGACGAAAAGCACTTCGCATTCCCCAGATTGTCTAAGATGTCATCCACTCTCGGCAACGGATAAGCATCCTTTTTTGTGACCCCATTCAGCCGCCGGTAATCCACGCAGAATCGTACTGACCCGTCCTTCTTCTGAACCAAAACGATCGGGCTAGCCCAAGGTGACGCCGATGGTTCGATGACGTTTTGCTCTCTCATCTCCCTAATCATTCTCGCAACTACCTGTCGGCGTTGTAAAGGAATACGACGAGGTGGCTGGCGTATTGGCATAGCGTCAGCGGTGCCAATTCGGTGCTTCATAAGGCCAGTGCGCCCAAGATCTGTGGGACCTGTTGAGAAAATGTCTCGGAAATCCTCTAGCAGTCTCACGAGGTTCTCCCTCTGAGTCGGGTTTAGTGCCACATTATCCAGGTCAAACAACTCGTCCGCCCTACAATTGAGTCCTGCTTCGGTTTCCATCGATTCTACGAAGGTGTTAGATGCCGCTGTTGGTTTCTCTACCTTTCCTATACTGGTCCGAGCAAAAAGTGTCTTCGGGTCAAGATCCGGATTCATCATCCGGACGGGGATCATCCCATGGTGAACTATAGCAGCTACCCTGGCTAGACATAGGCCATGCTTCTCCATGATATCATCCCTAGGCTCGAAAATTACTTCAACTCCATCCTCAGCCTCCACCCTCGCACTGACAGCAACCTCATGCCTTCCTGGTATAACTATAGTTTCCGGAACGAATGCGTGAATTTCATTGGCGACTGGTATGCTTGCGCTTAGCGGTACTTTCACTCCCCCGATCTGCAGCGTGCCCCTGCCAAATATCAGACACGCTGACGCCGCCTCCAGGAAGTCGTAACCTAAGATGACGTCGCGCCAAATGTCCCCGATGACACATTTGTGCTCGCCTTGATGCGATCCGATAGTTATAGTGGCCCAGGCAGACCCCTGAACACTGATACTGCCCCCATTGGCGTTCTTCAGATTTTGCTTGTAGGGTGTATCTGGTTGCAAGCCCATCTTCCCAGCAAAATCACTGCTAATTAACGTCACGCTGGCTCCCGAATCAACAAGAGCATGAGTAGGAACCCCATTGATGTTCACCGCCACCTCGTTCCTCACGTTGCAAGCCCCAGTTCGGATAGTGGGGACCTCCTGTAGCCCGGCCGACGACTGGTCCCTGTCGCCGGCCGGCTTCAGTTTCCCTTTGGTGGCTTCACCGAACAGTGGGCTTGGATATGCCCCGACCTGCCGCAGGTCCAGCAGACCGGACCCCTTCGGCCTGTATCCGCACGCTTCGTCTCCTTTTGAACCACCAGCTCCGCCACTGCCCTCGTAAGTGCCGTTATTTTTTCATTTTGCTCTCGCAGCATCATGTGTAACACTGAGGCTCCTGGGATAGGGTCAGTAGCCGCTACAACCGGGCTATCCCCCATATCCTGAACCTCGGCGGCATACGTCAATGAGCCATGACGTAGAGCTATAATTTCAATTTTCGATGCTCTGCTTAGTGCTGACTCTAGAGTGTCGGGGGACGTTAACGCAGTCTGAAATCGAACGTTTTTGTCCCGGAGACCCTCCAGGAAGTGGTCCTTTAAGGTTTCCTGTCGCACCGCCTCCCCAACTCTCTCCGGGTAGGCCTCGCTGTAGAGAGTCTCCAGGGCGGTGGCGAACTGTGTCAAAGACTCTCCCGTCGCTTGCCGCCGCCCTTTGAACTCATCTTTCTTGAGCTCCCGCCGCTCAGGAGGGTCTAATTTAACCCCTATGGTTCTACAAACGAGGGCGAAATTACCTTGGTCTTCCACAGACATGTTCCTGTATATGCTTAGGCTTTCCCCTGTCAGACACAAAGATAAAAATAGACCTTTTACATCGTCAGTCCACTTATTAACTTGACTTACCTTGTTGAAATACTCAACGTAGTCATTCCATGACCCCGAAGTGAACTCTTTCGGGAAAATGAGGGGTCTCCCGTCGACTGACTCATCGGCGCCGATCCTTTTCCCCAGAGCGTGTTGTCCCTCTTTTTTTTTCGGCATCCCACCGCTGCCACCAAATGTAGCGTAGCACTTAATATGTATGAGTAATTAAAAATCCAATTCTCTACACGAACTTCTCAATATATATTTCTCAACTCAACTGGTTAACAATATAAAACATCTAGCATAGCAACAACAGCTGGTTGCTACATATGCATAGCCAAAGTATGGCAATGAAAAATTCGTATTACGTTAGAATCGTAACGATCTTCTTCGTTGCGTCCCCTTAAAGAAGACCGGAAGTAGTAGGTACAAAAATAATTGTTAATATTGCCACAAAGGTTACTTACGGGTCTCTTCAACTCTCTTCTCTCTTCTATCCCTGTAATTGATGTTTCTAGTGTATGGAAGTCCGCCACACACATGTTCAACCTCTACTGATATTATACTGACTTGACCATGGGTCGTAGGATACTGTATGTACTAGCAGGAGAGGAGTTGTGGCGAGATAGGGTGGGGGAAGCTGTTCAAGGTTCGTTGGCTCCCCCTCCGACTAGCCTACTACCTTGTATTTCCGGTCGCGTTTTGAGTGTATAAGGACCTAACGCCTAATATATTAATCGTAAAAATTTGCTCGCACCTGATTTAGATTTAAAAGAAAATTTAGATTCAGAGATACCTCCCCTCTACCCGGACATATGAGCATGTCGCCCTTCGGATGGGACGTTGAATAGCTTTTAATGTGTTTTTGTACTGATAATGTCTAATTTGTCCCATTACCTCTATTTTTCGACAGATTTATGTAAAATACCACATTTTTCTGTAATTATCCCGTTTTTGATCCGATTTATGTGTAATTCCGCATTTTTATATAAATATTGAATTTTTATCTAGTTTAACTTGGTATACGTTGTTGAAATGTGTCCCACGATCATAACATCGTGTATGTTCGGTCATCATCGGCTCCCTTCGGGTTCGATCGGTTCCTCCATCCTGTGATACTCCCCTATACCCTGACATATGAACATGCTGCCCTTCAGAGAACTGTTGAATAGCTTCCAATGCGTTTTTTGTACTGATAATTTGGGACAAGCGTTATCGTCCGGAGTATTGATGTTAAAAATTTACTTTAAGTTATATGAAACTCCTTAGAAAATGTAGATGCGAGGAGAGTTTAAACTGTATACATCTGAGCACTCTATCCCTCGGCGAGTAGTCTTCTGTCGGATGTGTCATCATTACCCAGTTGATAATGTCTAATTTGCCCCATTACCTCGTTTTTTCGATCGATTTATGTAAAATATCACATTTTTCTGTAATTATCTCGTTTTTGGCCCGATTTATGTGTAATTCCGCATTTTTATATAAATATTGAATTTTTACATAGTTTAACTTGGTATACGTTGTTAACAGGTGTCCTCCGGTCGTTTGATCGGTTCCTCCATCCTATATAAATAGTCTGCGTGACAGTCTCTTTCAGTCTTCACTGAGTCTTTGAGGTGACAGCATCACTATATCCCCTTGCCTATAAACATTGAAGCCCGGAAAGCATGTGTAAATGTTAAAAACTTGGACCACCTCTGTTTTCAGTATTCCATCCTAGCAAAATTTGTAGTAAAGGATCCTCAGCGGGTAAATAACTATAAAAATTTGGAGCACGGATATGACTTCTCTTGTGTATCTTTCCCGACTCCGCTCAATGACATCAAAAAATTTGAAAAAATCAATAATATTTCCAAAAATGTATTCGGGTTAGACGAAAACAATGATGTGTACCCTATTAAAGTTGTTGACACGGAAAAATCCCAGCACCGCGATTTGTTGCTGTTGGATAATGGGGATAAGCAGCATTATGTATACATTAAACATTTTGAAAAACTAGTACGATCTCAAATTACTAAGCGTCAAAACAAAATTATAATTTGTAAGCGATGCTTTCAGCATTTTGACAATCGGTGTGATAACTTGAGGGAAGAAAAATTGCGAGAACACAAAATTTACTGTGATAAAAACAGCCCCGTTAGGATAGAGCTCCCTAAAGACCCCATTTTGGAATTCAAAAATGTTGAGCGGCAGCTCCGACTCTCTTTTGTGATATATGCGGATTTTGAAACCATGTTGGCTCCTCTCCCTGAAGATACATCAAAGGCTACTGTTCCCTATCAGAGGCATGAGGCTATGTCCTTTTGTGCGCATGTAGTGGGTGATTCAAATTTACAACGTGATCCCTATATATATCGAGGTCCTGGTGCTGGCGCCCAATTTATAAAATATATTGATAGTTTAGCTGTGAAAATTTCAAAAATGTACAAAAATAATGCCCCAATTATAATAACAAAAGACGAAGAGATGAAGTGGGAAACGGATCAAAATTGCTATCTTTGCGAAGGGGGTTTCTCTGAGACTAATCATAAAGTAAAGGACCACGATCACTTGACCGGAAAATATAGAGGAGCAGCCTGTAATAGCTGTAACCTGCGGTATAAAACTCCATCATATATACCCGTAATTTTTCATAATTTGTCCAATTATGACGCAAACATTATAGTTATGGAGCTGGGTAAAGATTCAGAGCGGGTTGATGTGATTCCCAATACCGAGGAGAAATACATAAGCTTCACTAAGCATGTGCACGGTGTTAAACTTAGATTTATCGACTCTTATCGCTTTTTAAGTCGTAGTCTTGAGTATATGGCTAGCTTGCTTCCGAAAACAGCCTTTAGGGAAACCTCTAAATACTTTTCTGAGGATCAGCTTCCTCTCGTGATCAAAAAGGGGGTTTTCTGTTACGATTATTTAACTTCATGGGAACGTCTGAATGACACGTCTCTCCCACCACAGTCAGCGTTTTACAGTCAGTAGGTTTCGGATGAAGACTATCAACATGCGCAGAGCGTATGGCGGCAGTTTAACTGCTCAACCCTCGGGGAATATAGCGATATCTATCTTAAAACGGATGTACTCATTCTCGCGGATATTTTCCAGAATTTCCGTGATGTTATGCTTAATAGTCATAAGGTTGACCCCGCACATTATTTCACTGCTCCTGGGATGACCTGGGATGCGATGTTGAAGCATACTAAGATGAAGTTAGAACAATTAATAGATTATGACATGATATTATTCTTTGAGCGGGGGATCAGGGGAGGTTTATGTCAAGTATCCCACCGGTATGCGAGTGCTAATAATAGTTATATGCCCGAGTATGATCCGGAAAAGGAATCCTCTTACATTGCATACTTAGACGCAAATAATCTTTATGGTCATGCGATGTGTAGACCTCTACCTTATGGGGGTTTTGAATGGGTGAAAGACCCCGAAAGCATAAATATTGAAAACTTGGACGATAATGGAGAATTAGGATGTATTCTGGAGGTCGACGTAGTCTATCCTTCCGAGTTACACACAGCTCATAACGATTTACCATTTTTACCTGAGACGATTAGTCCTCCTGGCGGGAAAGTAAATAAATTAGTTGCTCATTTCAATCCTCGTGAGCGATATGTTGTGCATTACGTCAACTTAAAGCAAGCGATTAAACATGGCCTGAAAGTCCAAAAAATTCATAGGGCGAAACAATTTCGACAGTCTTGTTGGTTACAGTCATATATTGATTGTAATAATGAGCTTCGGATAAAGGCAAAAAATGACTTTGAAAAAGATTTTTATAAACTTTTGAATAATGCTGTGTTCGGTAAAACAATGGAAAATATAAGAAACTGTATGAACATGATGCTGGTTACCGACTCTAAAAAATTAATGAAACTCATCGCCAAAGCTAACTTTCTAGACAGGATAATTTATCATGAAAACTTAGTATCTGTAACTATGAGTAAAACAAAATTATTATTTAATAAGCCTATATATGTAGGCATGTCGATTTTAGATTTGTCCAAAACTGTGATGTACGATTTCCACTATAATGTAATGATGAAAAAATATAATCCTAATACTCTAAAATTAATGTACACAGATACGGACAGTTTAGTTTATTTAATTAATACAACCGACTGATATCAGGATATGAAAGCGATGGAAAATTATTTTGATACGTCTGATTTTCCGCAGGATCATCCTTGTTATTCGGTTTTATCTCATCAAAAGAGTGGTTTTATCTGATGGTATTCATACCTTAGCTCACGGACATTACTCAATTCAAACCTAGTGCTGTCTTAACCTGGCTACCCGTTTTTCCGAGGGGGGCCTCAAATATCGGAAAACATTCCTATTCCCATCCCATTCCTAAAATTCCCTTGAGGCTTAGTCTAGACTGGTCTGATATCTCTTGTTTTTGAATGGTCACTGGCGTGGTGTGAAAACCTGTAAACCTAATTGGTCACTGGCGTGGTGTGAAAACCCGTAAACCTAATTGGTCACTGGCGTGGTTTAAAACCCCGTAAACATGTACAAAAAAAAAAACCTAAAGATTGAAGAGAAGCCCTGACTCGAGCCTTTATCCCTTCCCTATCCCCACCCACCTCTTCGACGTATTTCTACCTTGGCGCTGGTGAAGAGGCTTACCGGTTTATTGATTAGTCAATAAAGCGAACTAAAAGAAATACACACCCCTATAAAGTCTGTTTCAGACACCTGATGTATAGATGCTGGTGAGAAGCCAGTCAAGTGTTGGAGATGAGAAGCAGTCTACGAAGAAAATAAATGTAAGTTAAATATACCGCCTAAGATATTGAGACTTCTGGACCTAGACCTAACCCTAGAGCGAGTGAGAGGACGGGTAAACCGGGTTATGATGAAAATGTCAGACAATCTAGAGAGTTGAACAGTGGTGAAGCAGGATGATGCTAAGGAAAAAAAAGTACCGGTTAGGCTATGAAGAATTCTGAAGAAAATCCGTTGGGCGGGTCTGTAGTAGTGAAAGGTTTATAGGTGGGGGGTCTAAAATGGTTAGGACAAGTCGAGAAAACATTAGGCGATTGATGTAAATATAATATTCTCCGGAAATATTCTCTGTTTCGACATGTAGGATTGGAATAAGTGGGGCAATTGATGTGTGATGGTGTGAACTATAACCTATCGAATGTGCTGTACGTGCTTAGTTGAAAAAAATAGTTAGGTAGTGAAGTAGGTTTAATGAATGATTTTATGAGTATAGGGTTCAATAATGATGAGGCCTGTGATGTATATGAAAATGTGAAATGTAAGACCTAATATAACATTTACAATGGTATGGTTGCCAAAGGTTATGTCAAGGGATGATGAGTATCAATGTGTTTGAAGTTTTGAACCGTGGTTTCGTAGTAATAAGGTGGTAGACCTCTGTCATGTCTTGTTTTGTGTAAAAAAATATAAAAAAATGCTGTATGGTCTGCGATATGTGTATTGAAAACTTTAAGGTAGGTTACGTTCTCGAATGATGTGTTCTAATATGTGTAGCATCTATATATTGTACCCCTAGCCCGTATACTCGAGTAGAAAGGTTGGAGGGAGGTATGAGCCGAAAATTGTTCAGGACAAAACGATAAAAAATTAAAAAATTGATGTTATGAAGTATAAAATAGGAGAAAGACCTGAGAATTAGGTGTGAGCGGATCTGTAGTAGTGGAAGAAGTACAATGGAGGGGAAGGTAGCATTTGAGATGGATATATTGAATGAGATTGAGAATAAGTTATGTAGAGAAATATGATTGTAATAAAATATCAGAGGAAGTGTTGATGTGGCGAAGTATAGAGCTGAAAATTATGAGAGGACAATATAAAGTGTAAAGAAAAATATAATAATGATTGACTAGAAATAATGTTGGGATGAGGGGGAAAATGAGCGAAAAGGCTAGAAACCGGTGAACCTTGGTGCTGCTAATAAAACACGCCCGGCCTAGGTGGAATGGGTCTGTAGGATGATACCAGTGTATATATGGGTAAACCGAAAAAAAATGTTAAACGAATCATGTCTAGAGAGGTTGTAGGAGTTGGGTGAAGAAAAAGTGTGAATAAGGATGTTGCTAAGGCTAGGAGTAGGGGACTATGATGAATCCTCGGGTGATGGTGTAGACAAGCTGGAGTAGGCAATTGATGTGGGGGAATAGAGAGCATTATTAATTTCAATTATATACGCTTGGGAGCGCTAGTGGGCTAATTATAATTTACAAATATTGAAGTGTAAAAAAAATCTAAGAGCGAGGGTTTAAAGGTAGAGCGGAACCTCATTGAGGTTTTTAGTTAGAGGTAGAAGTGACAATTAGATGAGATGGGGAAAGTGATTCGGAGTGGGAGGTTCGGAAAATTTATGGGTATAGGTGGTGGGGGAGGGAGGAGAGGAGATGGGTGGAAGGAGGGGGAGAGAGGAGAATAGGAGAGGAGAGGAGATGGGTGGAAGGAGGGGGAGAGAGGAGAATAGGAGAGGAGTGAAGGGAGGGGGGAGGGAAGGAGGGCGAGGGAAGGAGGGGGAGGGAGGAGAGGAGTAAAGGGGAGGGGAGAGGTGTGGGGCGGCCGCCATCTTGCGCATTAGCCCCCTTGCGCCAGAACCATCCTTTCTCCCCTACTTCGAACGTTTTCACCGAACTATGAAAGCAGCTATCCGAGCTCATAATAATATCAGAATGACAGACACTCTACCTACAATCCTTCTTGGACTGAGGAGTGCAATACGACCAGACACCCAGTTTGGGTGGAAGGAGGGGGAGAAAGGAGAATAGGAGAGGAGTGAAGGGAGGGGGGAGGGAAGGAGGGGGAGGGAGGAGAGGAGTGAAGGGGAGGGGAGGGTGGTGGGAGAGGTGTGGGGCGGCCGCCATCTTGCGCATTAGCCCCCTTGCGCCAGAACCATCCTTTCTCCCCTTGTTCGACCTTACCATTAGATTGGGGGTGGTAAGCCGTTGTATGTTGTAGGCGTATTCCGAATGTTTTAGTTAAGGTGGAAAATAAAGATGAAGTGAATTGTGAACCACGATCAGTGATTATCCGTGAAGGAATCCCAAATCTTGTAAATGTATAAAAGATATTTGCAACGACTTCGGATGTAACGTTTTTACAAGGAATAACTTTCATCCAGTTCGTGAAACGATGAATAAGTGTAACGCAGTAGGAGTTCCCGTCCGTGTGGTCCCACTATGTCGATGTGAATTGTGTGAAATCGTTCATCTGGCTCTTCAAGGTGCTGTATCTCAGATTTGGTGTGTCGGTGTATTTTACTTCTCTGGCAGCTAAGCTTCTGTCCATTTTCTGACATCGTCACGAATGTTCGGCCAAATAAACTTTGAGATGATTAGCTTCACCGTGGTTTCGACACCTTGATGAGCTGAATTGTGCATGGCTTTAAATGTTGACATTCGAAAGGATTGTGGAATGAACGGTCTAATGGTTGGCGTTGAAACATCGCACCATAAAGATTTTCCTGACGCTAGAGGATATTTTTTAAATGCGAGGCTGTGTTGAGTTTTACGCTCTAGCAGTTGTTCTAATTCTGTGTCATTAGCCTGGGCTTCCGATATGAGTTCATAGTGTACATTAGATTGATTAATTTCTTCAATACGCGATAAGGCCTTTCACGTGCAAAATACTTGTAGAAATGAACTGCAGTTGTCGCTGTTGTCTAGGAGACTTTTTTCATTTTTTTGCTTGAACGCATAAATTAAGGGCTTATGATCAGTGGTTATCGTAAAATCACGTCCTTCCAACAGGTATTTAAACTGTTTGATACAGAGGTATATCCCCAACAATTCACGGTCGTAGGTGCTGTACGCTTTTTGTGGATCGTTTAATTTTTTTGAGTAAAACGCGATTGGACACCAGGCACCATTTTCGTATTGTTGTAACACCCCTCCAATTGCGACGTCCGAGGCATCAGTTGTAAGGTTCAGAGGAAGAGCTACATTGGGAAATGCAAGTAAAGTTGTATTCATCAGGTCCGCTTTACACTTTTAGAACATTTGCCTGGCCTCTTCGGTCCAGTTAACTGGAGAATGATCTTTTTTCTTGGCTCCTCTTAAATAATCATGCAGTATAGCTTGAGTTTGTGCAGCGTTTTTGAGGTAACGTCTATAAAAATTGACTAAACCCAAAAAGGTACGCAATTCATGAACTGTTTTCGGAAGTGGATAGTCCTGTATCACTTTAACTTTGTCCGGCAACGGTGTAGATCCGGCAGTTGTAATATGGTATCCTAAAAAATCCAATTGTTCAACTCCTAAAAGAGATTTGGAGAGATTAATTCGAAGACCATAATTATGGAGTCGATCAAAAACTTGTTTTAAATGATTTCTGTGTTCTGATAAGGAGTTCGATGCTATAAGAATGTCGTCCAAATAAGGGAACACAAAATCTAGGCCAGAAAAAACCTGGTTAATAAAGCGTTGAAATGTCGCAGGCGCAGTTTTCAAGCCAAAACTCATGATATTAAACTCATAGAGCCCAAACGGGGTTATTATCGCTGTTTTCTGTTTATCTTTTTCGACAATTGGGATTTGAAAATACGCCTTGAACAGGTCGAGTTTAGAAAATATTTTGGTACCGTTGAGAATATGGTGAAAATCCTCGATTCTAGGGATAGGATATCTATCTGGAATTGTAAGGTCGTTTAAACGCCTGTAATCTCCACAAGGTCTTGATGTTCCATCTTTTCTACAAACCATGTGCAGTGGACTAGCCCAAGGAGATTTTGAAGGACGTATAATATTATTATCGAACATAAATCGAAATTCTTCTTTAGCTATTTTGAGTTTCGCAGGGTCCAGTCGTCGTGACCTACAAAATTCTGGACCGCCTGTGGTCTCAATAACATGTGCGATATCATGTTTAATGTTAGAAGGAGTGAAATTTGGTATTGTTAGATTAGGATATACGGCAAGTAGATCTTGGAACTTTGAGGATTTGTTTACCGCACTAATGAAGTATCCTTCTGAAATGGATTCGACTTCGCCACCAACGGTCAGCTTTGTCGTACCATCAATTAAACGTTTTCCTTTTATGTCTATTAGAAGATTGAATTATTTTAAGAAGTCAGCTCCCAAAATTCCTCGCTTTATCTTAGCAACTATGAATTGCCATTGAAACTGTCTATGCAGTCCTAAATCAACATCTAATATTTTGCTACCGAAAGTTGGAATCTCCGTATTATTATCAGCATAAAGTTTATAATCTTGACTTGGCTTAGATTGTTTTGTTGCGGGTAGTAATGATAGGTACTTCTGCGCTACTGTCAACTAAAAATCTCAAACCGGTTTTTCGATCAGAAATAAATAAACGGCATTTGCGAAATTTATCAGCAACTGAAGCTGCCGTGAGTTCAGTTGCTGTTTCGAGTTTTCCGACCATGTGCAAGGTTGTTGGCATTTTTCAGGCTGACAATTGACACCAAATCGAAAATGATAATAACAATATTTACCTTTTGGGTCGTATCGTCGTTTGCTGCGAGATCGACTGCGCATAGCACGACAATTTGTATTTTTTTCAATTGGATATTCTCTGAAATTAAAAGCTTCGATTTGTTTTTCTAAGTTAGAAATTCTGGTATGTAGGTCAGTTTGATGGTGAAGTTGAGTCGTATTTGGATTAGATGTTGCAACTGAATAAACTTGTGAGTGTGAGCTCATCTCCATAATCTTGTCAGCCATGACAGCTAACTTGTTTAGGCCTTCATCACTGATTACTAAAATATTTTTTACGGAATCTGGCAATTTTTCAATCCATAAGGTTTTTAATACATTTTGGGTTATTTCCTCTCCAGCTAAGGATTTCATCCGTCTCAAAAAATGACTAGGTTTTTCATCTCCAATTTCTAATCCTGTGACTAACCGTTTAATTTTTTTTAGCCTCGCTTTCCTTAAAACTAGCTAATAATCGGTTTTTAGCGGCTGAGTATTTATCAGCACGATTTGTTTGAATTATGTCCCATATGTATTCAATAAATTTTGATTCTAATTGCGCTACCAAGTAATTAAATTTTGTGTCCTCTGTAGTTATGTGATTAATAGTGAATTGGGCTTCCACTTGATAAAACCAAATTTCGGGTTTCTCTATCCAAAACGGGGGTATTTTGATGCTTACTCGATCCACTACAAAGCTCTGGCATACGGGATCATTTTCGGCCATTATTATTACCAGTTCTTAATTGTTATTAACTTAATATTAAAAATGAATAAGAAACTTACGAGAATATACGTGTTCACAAGAGAGATACGTGTATACGTCACTCGTTTCAATTCACTTTTGGGGTCACCAATTGTAGGTCTCTTAAACTGAATTAATATTAAACTAGTAATGGATAAAGCTAAAGGTTTGTAATAATTGATTTTTTGTATATTAACAGCTGACAAACAACACATTCAATATCATACTTTTTACACCTGGTCAGTTTATTTGTTTTCTTGCCAGATGGCGATCACTATAATGGGAAGCTCAGAGGGAGGTCTCCACACCTCCATATCTGAGATACGACCCTTCAATGTTTTATTTTCTGCCTCTAGAGTGCTAAGTTTCTCATTGTACTCATTTAGGCTGGTCTCAATGTTGCCCAGCCTATTTGAGGTCTCGGCAACTATATCGCTATTATGATTCAAGGAGCCCTTAATCTCCTTGATGTCGGTATCTATCGTAGTTTGTATAATAGCTTTCATTCCATCTATTTGCCCTGAGAGGCTATTAACGGCCGCAACTAAGTTTGCCAGGACATCGTCCTGCTTACCTGGAGCCCTAGCTAGGCTTGTAAGTCGCTCCGATGACGGCATCGCCTTCCTCTTCTTGTCACAGGTGGCACAGGTCCAGAGACCTTCTTTTGCGACCTCATGAAATCCAGTTCACTATCAGAGAAATTGCAGGACTGGCCGTGGTAAATCGCTGTGCACATAGCAAATTTTCTCAATTATTCAAATGTAAAAATGATTATAAAATTGAAAATATAGTTAATTTAATCAATATATGGACATTTTCCTTTCACAAAATACACCATCTCAAAAATATGATGTAAGATTTGAGTATTAATAGAAAAGAATTTAAGTAAAATGTAAAAAACGTTAAAATTTCCGAAAAATGCCAAAAAACTACATTTTCAAAATTCGTGCGCCTAAATTAGGCTCGATAGAAAAATATTCTGATTCGACCAAAGTTAATGTTTTCATTTAAACTTTCGATTTTTCATAGAGCCATCAATTATTGGAGCGAAAGAGCGTACGACTCAACTGATGTACCCACGGATTATGAAACAGACAATGACAATATTGATGCTGACCAGTCTATCTCAGATCCATCTGTCTCACGGAAGAGAAAATTAAAGCCGGGAACATAGAGAGTTTTTTTTAATGCCGCGGTCCCCTCTGGTAAATCCAAATGTAAAGGACCAAAGTGACCCTCGGCCAAAATCGGTTTCTGGAATGTAAACGGCTTCAATACTCTGTTCAACATGCTACCCACGGAAATAAATAATTTTGTCAATCTGGACCTGATCTGTCTCTCTGAAACCTGGCTTCACAGCGACAACTTGAATCTCCCTTCTTTCCTGGACCAATATGAAGTATACTCGACCTAAGCGGTGAAAACACTCAGTGTTGGGAGAGCGAGCGGGGGCCTGGCTGTGTTTCTGAAGAAAAGTGTAGTAACTTGTGATAAAGTGTTAATATCCAATAGTCAATGGCTTTGTTTGCTTGTCAAAATCGGTGAAATTAGTTTAATATTGTGTTAATAATCGTCTAAACACATGGGATGAAAGTAGAGGGCTTATACCGGAGGAACAGATGGGTTTCCTGAAGGGCAGAGGATGTAGGGACGCCGTTTTTTTCGTTAATGGCTGCGGTAAATATTCAATTGAGACTCAAACGAGAAAGATCTGGGCATTATTTGTGGATTTTAGGCGTGCCTTCGACTCAATCTGCCATGACAAGCTTTGGCTTAAACTTTGCGGTCTGGGGAGCAGAGGAAAGTTGTTGAGGATACTGAAGTCTACCTATGACGTAGCTACCTTAATTGTCTCAGAGGGAGCCCAGCATTCCTGTGAAATACCCGTAACCGAGGGTGTACTTCAGGGAGAAATACTGAGTCCTTTACTGTTTTCTCTCTTTGTAGCTGACATAGTTGATTATATTACAGCAGATTGGGGTCAAGGAATTAACGTTTACAAAAATAGGGATCTACTATTACAATTATATGCGGACGATATGACGATACTGGCTTTTTCCAGGACGGATGCTCAATATAAACTGAGGATTCTTGAGAAATACTGTAACAACAATTCTTTAACAGTCAACATTGACAAAACAGTTGTTAAAAAGTTCCACAAAGGCCGCCCATCAAAATCTAATCCCCTAACGTACCAAAATGCAGCTATTAAAGAGGTCAGAACGTTTACCTATCTCGGGGTACCCGTATTTAGTTCTGGCAAATTTTCTCAAGTAGGTCATGTTTTTTTCTCTAAATCTGTAATAGCAAACACCGTTGTGTTCAGTATTCTACGAGGTAGTAAATCTGACTCCTTGGATACTAAATGTGTGTTGTATGAGTCAATTAGTGAAGGTGTCCTGTTGCACATGTCGGAGATCTGGGGCTGTCAATGGTGGGACACCGTAGAGAGGGGACAGCTGACTTTTTTTCAAAACCCTCCTCAACCTGCCTTTGAACACTCCAAACTCATATGTAAGGATGAGAACAGTTAGTGTCCACTCTCGAGTCAAGATATTCGGGAGGATGCTGGGCTGGTGGATAGAGTTGTTGGGCATGTCGGAGGATCGTTTGCCAAAGGCTTGCTAAGTCAGATTGCGGGAGCTTATCGACTGGAACTCCATTCCTCTCAACTGGGCTGTCGAATTGTTTAGTGGAGATGGGTGCGCTGAATATATGGGAGGGACAAGACTATCAGACGGTAAAGTCAAACCGGAGAGATCTGATTCAGGCTTATGAGAATCATTGGATTTGCAAAGGTATAGACTTTGTGATTAACTCCTCTTATAGCCCCCACTATAGATGTGTCAGTAGCTTGGGTTCGGGGGAGGGCTACCTCCGTCAGAACGGTAGCATAGCCAAGATAAGGGTGCTCCCACAGGTTAGAATGGCAGGTAGTAAGCACATAAGGCTGCTTGTTCAGGGGGAGCGACACTGCAGCCTGAACGGATATGCTCCCTGTGTGCTGATGAAGCTGTGAGAGATGACCTGGCCCATTTGCTCTTCCACTGTCCTGCCTACTCTCCACTCAGGGGTATGCTCCTAGCTAGGTACTTGCCCCCTCCCCAGGAGGCCGCCCTTCTCGCTGTGGACCATTTGGACCACCTCGCCTCTCTATCTCTACCTAACTAAGGCTCTCCAACATAGGAAAACAATACTGGGTAGCACATAAATATTATTGGATTGCACTGATTTAGTTCTTTCTATTTTAGTCATTATTATTGTTTTTACTTATGTTAATTTTCAAGTATGTTATTTATTTTTATTTTTATTTTATTAATCCTAAGCTAGTCAATTATTTTGTATGTTATCCTCAACCATAGTGCGTATGGCCCCCCATTTCCATTTCTATTATCTATTTCTATTATTTATACGCATGAAAGATCTTCATTCTCTTCTCCGTAGTCTATTTTTTATATTCTCAATTATTTACTTTGTTTTTTATTTATTTTGCATTATGTCTATAAGGTCACGATTGTATATAAGACTCCAATCTCTTGCAATAAGATCCATGTATTTTCCTATGGGACACATCTCACTAACTTGCGCTTTGCGGATGATATTGTTCTAGTTGGAAAGTCAAGCGAAGAACTAGAAACAATGATATCGCAGCTAACCACCACCAGCAGGAAAGTAGGACTGACGCTAAACCCGGAAAAGACAAAAGTTATGACCAATTCAAGAAGAGAATGCATCATAGTTCACAAAGAAGAGATAGAGTATGTGGACGAATACCGGTACCTGGGGCAAACATTGACTTTCCAAGCAGAGAAAGAGGTAAACTGCAGAATTAGCTGCGTCTATCCATCCATCCTATATGGTGCACAGACCTGGTCGCTGACACAAAAGCTGGATCGTCGTCTGGAAGTAAACCAACTTAGGATGATGAGGAGCATGCTTGGAATAAAGATAAGTGTCAGGATAAGAAACAGCGAGGTTCTACGGAAGGTGAGGCTAAGAAGCCTCCAGAAGGAAGCACACTTGATGAAGTGGAGATGGGCCGGGCATGTGAGAGGGATGGATCCTGGACGATGGGCTAAAGTCTGCACGTAGTGGATTCCTAGAGACAGAAGAAGAGGAAAAGGAAGACCAGGACTGCGGTGGAGGGACGAGATAGTGGAGAGAATAGGTGATGGATGGTGCACAGTGGCCAGGAACAGAGAAAGATGGAACAAATGTGTTACAGCACTATTTAAGAAATAAGTAGCCCTCATTTTACTTTTTGCTTTTGTTTTGTTTTATTTTTATTTTATTTTAATCAAGAAGTAACAGTTATACTTAAGAAATAATTTAATTTAATTTTGGAATATTCGTTAATTTCTTTTCTGATCTCTTCTGTTGAAAGAGCACTAGACTCAAAACCTCCAAAAGGAGAGGCTTTTGTTCTATAAGAATGTCAATAAAGCTATTTTATTTATTTTCCTATGCAATAATGAATTATTATTATTATTATTATTATTATTATTATTATTAATATCTCGGCAGAAAATGTTAAGTATAATTTTCTAAATTTGTTTATATTTACTTTCCCAACTATATAAAGTGTCGGAGAAGTTATGTAATCTGAAGTTATGTAATGTTGAGTTGACACCGGAATTTCATGTTTTCCGACCCCTAATTCCAAAAATTAAGAAGAAATTCCCGGTGGATCTGTATATCCAGACCGCCATAATGATGACGGGGGGTTTAACCCTAACTCTATTAACTCCCAATATAATGAATGTATTGAAACAAAATTTAGAATGAGCATTTAAAAGTCCCTGTGTAAGTCAACTATTGATTTTTAACTAAAACGGTCGATTGGTTTCAGAGGGAGAGCGAAAACTTAATTGATTAATTAATCCAGGGGAAGTATGTTACTGGTGATTCACCAACAACATTTGTTTTTTGTAACATGTCCGGGCATCGTCTAAGAGGTCATGTCGGCTAATCCAGAGAGATCTTTTTACGAATAAAGTACCTTCCTAAGAGTGTTGTTTCCTTAATTATTCGATCATAATCAATATTATTCCTTTTTGGTTCATTTTACACATTTATATATTTTTATCATGCATTTATTTATTTTTTATCTTATCTTATTTTGACTATTTTTCTTTTTCTTCTCTCTCCTCACACTTTTCTATCTAGCCCCTATTGTCTAAAATTAATTTTATTTCAAACCTTGGCTGGGCATCCTTCCTTCTCTTTTATAATCAACCATCTTAGTATTATGCTCGGTCGATTTTTATTATCAATTTTATTTTTTTTCTTAGTTATATAAATTTTCTTTTTTACTTATTCTCTTTTATTTATATAGATACTTTTATTTATTTATTTTCATCATAATGAAGTTGTTAATTTTATGTCATTTCATTTTTTAAAAAAAGTTAATCAATTCCCTTTTTGCTCTCCCTCCAAAGCCAATCGGCCGTTACGAGCTCAAACTCAATATATGACTTACAGTGGCTTCTGAATCCTAATACTAAATTTTGTGTCGATACATTCATTACATCGGCAGTTAATCTTTTGTTTATCTATTTTTTTAATTGTAAAGTTTTTCTCCAATGTAGCACTAATTTTATTTACCTATCTTTTTTATTTTTTTTTACTGATTCATTTCATTGTTTCCTGTTCTTTACTCTGGATGTATTTATTCGTAGGGGACCTAGATCCCAGAATAATAAAATTTCTTTTCATTTCATTTTCATTTTCATTTTCTTTTAATTTTCATTTCATTTCCATTTTCTTTTCATTTTCATCTTCATTTCATTTATATTACTCTTGTGCGGGCAAACATAAAAATATCCACTATAAGATGGCCCCTTATAGACCAGATCTACCTTAAGTTTGCCTTCCGGTACTACCCACTATCTTTCTTCTTTAGGCCACTCACCTTATTATTTTTCAATATCGAAGCTTCCATTTTTCCTTCCCGAACGTCGTTGCCAACAAAGATATATTTGTACTATCTCTAAATTATTCCTCAATTTCATCAGTATTTTCACTAAATATTTCCAATTTCCCGACACATTTTGGAATTTTTCCTCAATTGGTATGTGCCTGTCGATTGAAACTATAAACTTGAAATTTGGAACGAAGAAGTCACATGTGCAGACTTAGATCCGATTAGATTTTGTCCGAAATCGGACGAAATTTGAGACCACTTTACTTCAGAGCCTAAGTACATTTTACAAGATATATATTATTTATTTATTATTATATATATTTTTGACTTTAATGAAAATCTTTTCAACTAAAAGTTGTAGAAAAAAGTGGAATATGATTTTGGTAGTTCGGTTAGTGAGATACATGCTGATAACCGTCCTGACATGTAGTTTTGAAGCATATATTTTTAGACGTTTCCTTGATTCACCCGAAAACGGTTAGTCCTATTGAAAAAATGGCTCTCATTAACAATGTTTCTTATTAAATTTTCAATTGTTTATAGTTATCAGATTTGAGGTAGGATTAATACGAGTGAAGGTGTAGAGCCTCAAAGAATGAAACATTAATTTCTACAGGAAATATTTCAAAGTAATGTATCTATGGGTATTGAAACAAATAAAATATATGTGATGTGATCAGTAATCACGCTTACTTAATATGTAAGAAAGAGTGATATTATCAATTATTATCACTCTTTCTCCCCCTTCCCCTTCTAAATACTTCTCATCTTCGCATTACTGGGTGTATGAAAGTAATGAGGTATTTTTTTGCTTCATTGTACAACGTAATTCTGGGAGTGACTTTCTTATACCCAGTAATGCCAGAATGAAATGATTTTGAGAAAGGGGAGGGGGAGAGAGAGTGATCTGTAAGCGTGGTTGGTATAAGAAAGTCCTGTAATGGCCACACCACATATATTGTAGTGTGTCGTTTTGACCACTACATTACTTTATGGTCTTAAATAGTAAATTAAGGGGGGGGGGGGGGGGGGGTGAATCTTTTTGGTATGTAGTGATCTAATTGATAAAAAAAAAGTGATATCGATTGACTAAAAAGTTAATCGATACCACATGATGATAATAATTAAATTGAAACTCTCATAAATCCTCAATAGAAAAAAAAAATAAAGATATCGGAGCATAAGTAAATTTTGAATAAAATTATAATGAGATGCTGATTAGATGTTATATAATCACGAGAGCAACAGTACGAAAAACAATGGAATTGGAATGTGAATTTCAATGAATCAAATTGGAAAGGAGGAAGAGAGACCCTCCTCAACTCTAGAGAGGGGATGGGAGGTTTGTCCAGTCTCACGTACACCGTTCTCCCAGTTGTGACTCAGATGGTAGACAGGGATAACTCGTCTGTCCCCATCCATGATATTTTAAATTGTTAATGTTTTAGATTGTTATTTATTTTTAATATATTATTTAGTTCTTTCAAAAATTTTTAATTTTTTCAGGTATGTTTAATTAAAAATTGTGTTTTCTATTTAATTATTAATCTTTGCTATTTATATTGCATATTATATTAAGGATGATTTTTTTGTAGACTGCCTGATGATGAGGGAAACCTCGAAAGCCGGCTAGCTATTACTACCAATAAAAATCTGTGAGAGGTCAGACTATCTTACATTTGACATCCTGTGAAATAATCACTTCTCACTACATCAGCCATCTTCATATTAAAAACAACGGAGTCGTATGTGAGAAAATGAGAGAGAAGATAGATCTCTCTCTATGCGCAAAAATTAAACAAGTGAATTTGTGGAGTGAGTGATGAGTTGATGAGAGATACAGTCGATGGGACAGGAACAAGATATGCTCAGTAATGAAGTTGAGGATGGCTACACGGAATAGGTTACAAATATGAAATGAAGCCATGAGGATGAGCTCATGAGACCAACGTGGAGGTACCACCATGGAACTCGATCACTAAGAATCCAAATTCATCTCATCATGGAAAGTATAACGCAATTAAGCTAATCATTGCGCATTTGTCATTTGATAATTTGTATATTTTATAAAGAATATAATATAGTTGAGTAAAAAATAATTGTAAGCTTATCATAAAACAAAAAATGTATGAAGAAAAAAAAAGGGAAATTAAATTAAAGTATGGATTTTAAATATTAAAATGTCTTGCTTATTTGTTTATATGATAATCACTTTTCACTCATACTCATTCCTTGAGGTTGTGGTCTGTGCATGTGACTAGAACAAAATAAGTATTTATATTTTTCTTAGAAAGTCACAATGAACAGAGCGTAACAATATATATATTTTTATAATTTTTCATTAAAACTACCAACAGTCTTAGGTAATCTCAGGTAACCTGAGAATTGTTGTATAAATATGACAACCTAGCAAAGTTAAATGTCACTTTTGAACTTAGTGATTATGACCTAATAATTTAGGAAATATGATAAAAGAAATATAATAAAAATAGAGAATGACAAAGACAAAAAAGGGAGAGAAAAAAAAGGGAAAAGTAATTTGAATGATTAGATTGAGGTTGACGAATTAGACAATATGGAGGAGAGATCAAAGAGGAGAGGATTGTTTAGTGAAGAGGAATTGGAATAGTGAGGATTTGAAGGAAGCCACGGAAGGAGAGTGAACGATGGCATGGCGATAATAACCTAAGTAGTTGTTCTCCCCAACTAAACCAACGATGAAATGAAATGAAAAGAAATGTTATTATTCTCGGACCGAGGTCCTTTAAGAATAAATACATTTATTCCAATACCAGAGTAAAGAACAGAAAACAATGAAATATAGTAAGCATCAGTATAAAAAAATAAAAAGATAGGTAAATACAATCAGGGCTACATTGGTGAAAAACTATACAATTATAAAAACAGATAAACAAAAGATTAACAGGAAAAAACATAAAATTAAAAACTTCATTATGATGAAAAAAAATAAATAAAAGTATCTACATAAATAAAAGAGAATAAGTAAAAAAGAAAATCAATATAAGTAGGAAAAAAAATAAAATGGATAATATAAATCGACCGAGCATAATACTATGATGGTTAATTATAAAAGAGAAGGAAGGATGCCCAGCCAAGGTTTGAAGTAAAATTAATTTTAGATAGTAGGGGCTAGATAGAAAAGTGTGAGAAAAGAGAAGAAACATAAAAATAGTCAAAATAAAATAAGATAAGATAAAACTATAAAAATAATATAATAAATAAATGCATGATAAAAATATATAAATGTGTAAAATGAACCAAAAAGGAATAATATTGATTATGATCTAATAATTTAGGAAATATGATAAAAGAAATATAATAAAAATAGAGAATGACAAAGACAAAAAAGGGAGAGAAAAAAAAGAGAAAAGTAATTTGAATGATTAGATTGAGGTTGACGAATTGGAGAATATGGAGGAGAGATCAAAGAGGAGAGGATTGTTTAGTGAAGAGGAATTGGAATAGTGAAGAGTCGAAGGAAGCCACGTGCAATTGCCTTTGGGTGCGGGTTCGAAACTCCGTCTCACCTGGCAACCAAATGCTGTAAAAAAAAGAATTTCCCTCAATGTCACAGGGTGATGCCCGGGTGTTCAAAGAGTGGAAAGAGATATACTAATCCAAAGGGTTTTCGTGGACCCACCAAGATTTCGGATCGTGGACAACACAATGTTTCAAACCGCTTGTGGTATTAATTTGGTTGTATATTTTAGGATGATCAGCCTGAACAAAGTTTACACTCTATTAAAACTGCCCTTCCATCAAACAATTGAAGAAAAATCAGAAATGTAAATAATAACTCACGACTCTAAAGGAATTGTATATTATAAATTGAAAACCAAAAAAAAAATATATAACAAAAAAATCATATAAATATATATAATGAGATTTGCGTGAGGCGCTGAACAAAAAAACTTTAGAATTATCAAGTGTTTTTATTAAATTAAGGGTTAATTTCCCCGACTCTTACACTAGAAGAGTAATGTAAGCATAAATTCTGTAGTGAGCGATCTCATTGAAATGTACACATACAATTATAAATTAACATATAGGTATTTTACCAAAAGAGAATGATAATATAACATAAGATAATGGCCACATAGACGACATTATGAATTTAACAAACAATAGAAGATATATATATATCTACAGGCAAATGCAAAAATTTTTGAATCACTGAGATTATGAAATAAATAAATTCGACAAAACTCTCTTGGTGACTAAAAAAAAAATTGTTCAACTTCACCCGAATCCTTGGAAAAATGTCCAGTCGATTCCGCCAGAAAGATCGAGGACATTTTAGGGTTGAATGATGGATTCAACTGCTCCTTTAGAGTTGGGATATTTGCATCATGGTAGAGGTGGACTGGAATTCATAAAACATAGATACAGGAAAATGGATATTCAAAAGATGAATTTGGTGAGATGAATATGGAAGTCTTTTACCGGAGAAATAGCTGAAGGTTCATAATGCAAATGGTGGATGATTGAATTTCAATTAGATTAATAATATGAACTGCATAGGTGGTCCGCAGATCCAGCTTGCGTTCATAAGAAGGGAGGACACTTGTTTGGACAAAACATTTTGAGTAATTGTAAGTTCTGAAGAGAAGCCCTCTCCAACACGCTATCCCTTCAGGACCTGACAAGCAACTGACGATCTGAAATCTGTCCATCTGGAACGTTCTAGAATGTTCGAAAACAAATGACGTTAGCGGATGATAATGGAGGTGCATTTCCGCTGCCAATGTTGTATATTTTGATGGAATATTCTTCTGGAGTACTGTATACGTTTCTTTTCTATTTTTTCATTATCCACAATTAATTTTGGGTGATAGAAATTCATCTCAGGTGGAATTGAGCATACAAAAATAAAAGGTAACATTCTTGAAATATATCTGGGGACGAAGTGTCTGAGAAACAAGGCAGGTTTCATCCGGGTTATCCTTGTTATTATTGTCTATTTATATTTTTCGCACAAACACTAATTCACAAGATTCTTGAAACTGTTTTGTCACCAAGAGACACAAAACAACAATATTTACACAATATACATATTTTTCATCGTCCATTTTCTACTTATATATGGCGAAATTACATACAAACTATAAGCAGGTATATTATAATTAAAAATTCTACTTGCATTCTCTGATTCACGTCTGTCTGGTTAGTACTATTTTGTGTCTTACTTTCAGTGAAAAATTATAGATAGTTGGCGATCTATATATATATAAAGTCACGGAAGGGAGGCTTCACCAATTTGCCCACTCTGACAAATATACTTTGTGGCAACTCCACAAAAGAGACAGGTAAAAAAAAATAATGTGAAATGAGAATGTCAACTTTTGATATCTCTACATTATTCCCCCCGTTAATTTTGAGAATAAAATTAAATTGAAAAATCCGGATGGAGTGACATAAGGAAACGAATCAGACGGGTTGAAAAACAATTGAATTTTTATTCTGTAGCAACGCCTTCCACTGATGGATCCGCAATTATACATTACCTCGCTTCGCCTTTGTGCACACGGGCCACAATTAAAGACAAATTATAAATTAAAACAAATTTTCCTTTCGGTTTCTCCCAGCGATATCATCGTACTAAGGGTTCGTACCCTATTTCGAGCCCATTTGGTCACTCGATCAAAAAAAAAAATCAATACTATAAGGACCCCGATTCACGGCAGTTCACTTCCTAACTAATTATTCTTGAGGTGGCTTTCTACCTTCTCTCAAATTACGTCGACAGATACACATGTATCTCTATATATAATAATTTCCCCCCATTCCCTAATTTATATATATCTAATAAATATATAATCTTCGGGAGAAAACGAAACACTTCTCACAAGATTTTACTTTTCCGGAACATGGCCGGGGTGGTTGGAATGCACAAAAGAAAAACGTACACATTTACTCGATGAAACAATGGATAAATAATATGGAATTAAGTAAATTTTTTCATCATAAATCTCCGGATCCATCCTCCCTTTCACAAATTACGTACGAATAGAATATATTACTTTGCCTTTAATAGATGACTTAAACAAATCAAATATATATATAAAAAAAAAAAACTTTATGTTCACTCCATTAATTATGAATTTAAGTATATTGAATTTTAGGTATTAATCTTATATTTTATTAACAAAAAAAATAATTAAATTATAAAAAAAAAATTTCAAATGATGTTGACATTTAGGCCTTCTCTGGCAGATGGTATGGCTTCATTAAATTTGCGTGAAATTTTCCCCTTTGGATGTTTTCATCCATCGGATAAACTAATAAAAAGGTGGTATTCCCGTAGGAGTGTACTATTTTAAAAAGTCCTTCAAATAACGGTTTAAATTTATTTGCCTGATGGGCTGCATCGTCGACTATACGAGCTGACTTGATCAATACAAGATCTCCGATTTTAAAATTATGAAAAATTTTGCCCTCGTTAAAAAATGTTGCCCTTGTTTCCCCTGTCCTTTGGATGTTGCGTTCCACCCTATTGCGCAGCCGAAATAACTCCATGTCCTTCAAATAAGGATCTAATTGGCCTGGGTTCACCTGCACTAACTTAGAAAATATGTGTGACCATGGGGTGATATGTTTTTGCCCTGTAAGTAAGGACCTCACAAGGATAGGCCTTGATGGTACTATGGTATGTATTATTAAGGATGAATTCAATATTGGGCAAATGGTTAGGCCATGAATTATGCCTTTCAGGAAGTAAAAGACGCATGAAATTTCCGACCTCCCGGTTCACGCGTTCCGACAGGTTACTCCTGGGGTGTCGCACAGAGGCGAAGACCAACTGAATGTCGAGTCGAAACAGACTATCCTGCCAGAGCCTGCTAGTGAATTGAGTCCCATGATCCACCAACATTCTGTCATGTTAGTCTGTCAGTAATTTCCCCAAACTCATTCGAGTTGCAAAAAAATAATATGTTCACCATAAAAAGTGGCTAATGCAATTATATTGCACAGCCCAAATTTAATTCTTTCCTTTTTCCGGATGCCCCGGCGAATGGTGTTTCTAAACATCCCATCCCTCTTTTCTAAATATTGATTCAGCGTTAATTTTGTCCTTAATACCTGTTCAAATTCTTTTACTCTCTTTTTAAATTTGTTCTTATATCTTTTATTAGCCTTCTTTCTATTTCCAGTTTGTCTGTAGGTTTCTACTATATTTTCTTTAAAATTAAAATTTGTCTTTTGTTTGTTGTCCTCAGTCTGTTCGTTTGTTTTGTCTAATAACATCAAAATGTTCCTTTCACTCTGTCCATCCACATCAACATTCATCCTATTTTCTTGAATTTCACTTAATACTAATTTTTCTACCTTTTCACTCTCTTCCTCCACCTCTTTCTCTAAAATTTGGGTCTGTTCCTCCCCACTGTTATTCTCTAATGCTTGCTGACCTTGGGAGAGCCTATTATCCATGCAACCTAACTCCTCTTGAAACTTCATAAACTTCCCATGCACACTATTTTCCAAAACTTCAATTTGGTTCCCTAACTCTGATTTTAATTTATTATTATCTTCTCGTAAATATTGAACCTTCTTATCTAAATCAAAAATGTTGTTATTGAGAGATTGGTCTAAATTATTTATTTTATTTCCTAAATCTGTTCTCAAATTTAAATTGTCTTCTTTTAAACTTTCAATCTTATTTTCTAAACTCTCACTATTATTCTAAATTTAAATCTATCTTTGTTTTTAAATCTAAATTTAACTTCATCATAAAATCCATAAGGGATTTTACGTCCAATGGAGATACTACCTCGGCCTCTCTGGCCCTTTTCTTAGATCTGGTTGCCATTGCTACTGGTCTATTGTCAAACTCAACCTCCGTACTTTCCATCTGTTCGTCAATCTCTACAGTCTTTTCTGTTTCGTCCAGTCTGGTAATTTTGTCACTAATAATTTCGTCTTCACCGACTACCTGCTCCATAGTTTGACCTAACTCACCTTTGTCTGACATCGCTCACTCAAAATCCCCTGATTTTTCTTCCAAGCGATTCACAACCTGCGCCGTCCTCCGAAAACCTTGGATTTATCGATCTAATTCTGATCTCCACAAGGGTATGCCCAAAATGCAATTACCTTTGGGTGCGGGTTCGAAACTCCGTCTCACCTGGCAACCAAATGCTGTAAAAAAAAAGAATTTCCCTCAATGTCACAGGGTGATGCCCGGGTGTACAAAGAGTGGAAAGAGATATACTAATCCAAAGGGATTTCGTGGGCCCACCAAGAAATGAGAATGTCAACTTTTGATATCTCTACACACGGAAGGAGAGTGACGGATTGGGGGAGGCAGGGAGTTCCAAAGAGAGGAGGCCTGGACAAGAAATTAATTGTGGAAGGCCGAGGAGCGATGAGAGGGGATCTAGTGTGCCTCTGGTGAACAGAGGACTGGAATTGAAACATTTGGTAGGGGCAGTAGGGTTCTTTGGATTCAAGCATTAGGAAGAGGAAGGAGTCTAGGAGGTAGCTTCGGCGGTAGGGGGTGCATACACACAGTATTACAGGTAGGTACATTGTGGATGTCCTTTGAAGCATTGGCTCATGACACCTCAGCATCATGACTTAAGAGAGGTTCAACCATCGACTCAAGGCCTCGGGATTATTGAAAAAGACAAATTTCGAATGTACCACAGTTTCCCGGAGCCTATGGAATTCCTCAGTTTTCTTCCGCTTTCGGCTCAACAATTGTACGTATTTAAAACCATGCTCCTTGGGTTGGTAACATGAGCGATCTGTTAAATTCGTTGATTTGTCTCGATAGGATTCGAACCCCTGCTCCTTGGGTTATTAACATGAAAGATCTTGTAAATAAGCTGATCTGGCTCAATGGGATTCAAAACCATGGATTGGTAACATGAGAAATCTGTTAAATAAGTTGATTTGGCTTGATAGGATTCGAACCCCTGCTTTTTGGGTCATCAACATGAGAGATATTGTCAATAAGCTGATCTGGCTCGGTGGGATTCAAAACCAAGCTCCTTGGGTTAGTAACATGAGAAATCTGTTAAATAAGTTGATTTGGCTCGATAGGATTCGAACCCCTACTTTTTGGGTCATCAACATGAGAGATATTGTAAATAAGCTGATCTGGCTCAGATGCCACAGATAATGTTTAACACACACATACAAACGTGGATCAAGGCATGTCAAAATGAGGGCATCATTTGACTGATATATTTTGTTAATTTTTATTTTTTCATAACAGTGGTATCCACTTATAAATCCATAGAAACAAAATATAAAAATAAAAAGTCATTTTTCTCACAGTAAAGCTAAGAAATGTCACACGGCTAGTCTTATAAACTATTCTTTCATAATGAAGTTATATCATTTATTTAAATTATCTTTAGCCACTTTAATCACTATTCGCAATGTTTTGAGTGAATTGCAAGAAATAAATATTACAAGAGCACTGGTAAGAAAAGAAAAGTGATTATATTTTGTAGACAAAATATATTTTGATTTATGTTTAAGATGGCTTCAAAAAAACTATTTGGGGGATCGTATTGTACTACCCCAGCAAATGATTTGTAATCAACTAAGTTTCCTCTGTCCCTCTTTAATTCCCGTTTGGCTAAAAATCATTAGGCTTCTAGAACTTTACAGATGTATTTCGTAACAAAATATTCATTCCTTCGAAAGTTATTGGGGGATTTGAAGTAATGGTCCCTTCTAAACCTCCCCTCCTTTTTGGCCGGTTTTACTGGAAGTCATTATATTCCGATTTTACTGGTATTCATTTATTCAGAAATTTTACTGTCCAGTTATCGGTTTTATTTTGACTTTTCGGGAGTCGGAAAACATGAAATTTCGGTGAAAATTGAACATCGAGTTTTTATCCGTTTACATAAGTTTTCCCTATACCTACCATGTACAGCTGAGGGAGTATAAATTTGCATGACATACCGCCAGAGAGTATAGCGCAACTGGATTCGGATTTCTTTTGAGTTAACTAGTCTTCAATTAGGAAGAGGATATGTTTCGGTTTTCTATACAATTTCTTATGTCGAAAATTAAGAAAAAATCCAAAAATATCATATTGACCCAACGAATGATGACCAGAGAATAACACTCGTCTTTACCAATAAATGATATCATATGAGTTAAAACGACAGAAATGCTCAGGAACCTTTAGCTGGACGCTTTTTGGGAATATCGGATTTAAATTAGTGAGTATTGGATATGAACAATGAAAAACAATAAATTATATTAATAACAACTGTTTGCATTGAAAATAAGAGTCTAAATGACATCAAAATACAAAAGAAAAAACATCGGCAGTTATTGAGGTTTATGAGTTAAGCCCCCCCCCCCCCCCCCCCCCCCCTCCCCCCATTCCGTTGAATAATATAATAATTATATATAATATAATTATTGATAAGTGTCGTCCTTAAGAGGTTTTGAATTCCCATATGAAATTTTCTTCGACACATTCATACGGCAGTTATTAGAGTTTTTGAATAATTCATTACATCGGTAGTTATTGGGGTTTGTTAGTTGAGTTCTCCTTTGACCCCCCTTCCCTCCTGCCGATTCCGTTGAAATTAATAAGTGTCGACCTTATGGGGTTTGAATTCAGATGTGAAGTTTGTGTCAAAACATTCATTAGAACGGCAGTTTGTCGAATTACCATATTATTTCTGAAAAATCCATTCTACGCAGTAATATTGGTTCATCGGGGTCACAATTACTCCTGTATAAGTACAATTGAAACTTTTTCATGTTTTATTGCAATATTAACTGTGTAGGAGATGTACTATGTTGGTCGACCTTGTAAGTCGAATTCTCGTACTATCTCTGAAAAATCCTTTCTACGCAGTAATATTGGTTTATCGGGGTCACAATTACTTTTATATAAGTACAAATGAACTTTTTTCCTGTTTTATTGCAATATTAACTGTGTAGGAAATGGTCGAACTCGTATGTCAAATTCGTGTACGATTATGAAAAATCCTTTCTACGCAGTAATATTGATTCATCGGGGTCACAATTAGTCCTTTATGTGCACAAATAAACTTGTTTTCATGATTTATTGCAATATTAACTACTATGTAGGAAATGTACTATGTTAGTCGATCTTGTAAATCGAATTCTAGTACTATTTCTGAAAAACTAAGCCATCTAACATGAAGCGTATCCAGTCCTTCCAATCCAAAGTCCTAAGAACAATTGTCGATGCACCCTTCTATGTGTCCAACCTTACCCTCCATAATCACCTTAAAGGTGATTGACCTCATCAAGTCCCGCTTCTCCAAATTCCACTCTAACCTTTCTCCCCATGTCAATCCAGTTGCTCGACTCTTGTCATTCCGTTCCCATCCAGATATTCCCCCCTCCCGAAGACTAAGGCGGCGCAGGCCGAGAGACCTGCTACTGTAGTCTAATAACAATATTTAGGGAGTGGCGGTGATGACCAGCTTCTCCCCTCATGTAATCCTCTTACCTTTAACTCTCCTTTCCTTCTTGGCCTGCCTCCATTGCTGGGCAGTGATTGGCGGGATGAGAAGGCAGGGGGGATCACTCGAGCCCCCGCGGTCTCCCCTGCCCCCATTAAGTTGGAGGGATGGCGATGGCAGAGAACCGGGGTTTCGAGTTGAAGTACTTTTCATGTTGATTTTATTTTATCTTTATTATTATTGTTTTATGTTTATTATTATTTTAATTGCAACCATTATTATTTAATTATGTATATATATATATATATTTTTTTTTTATTTTTTTTTTTAACCTATTATTTTGTACATAATCATATGCTTTCGTTGTATATATTTTTAATTTTTTTTAAAATGTATTTAATGTTTAATGTCATTCATCGAATTCTCTTATAGTTTATATTGATTGTAGATATTCAAAATATAAGGATACAAAGTAAAGAAAACATTTCTGAAAAATCCTTTCTAAGCAGTAATTTTTCGTCATCGGGGTCACAATTAGTCCATTATATGCACAAATGAACTTTTTTCATGATTCATTGCAATATTAACTGTGTAGGAAATGTACTATGTTGGTCGAATTCTCGCATGATTTCTGAAAAATGGTTTCTATGCAGTTATTTTGGTTCATCGGGGTCACAATTAGTCCTATACTTCATATAACTGGAGAAGTAAATGGTTTACTACTGCAGGGTGTTTAACCGATTTTATTTATTTATTAGTTGCATTGAGAGCAATCTAGAGGAACTAGGGAAAACTGAAAGGGGATAAAAAAATAGATATGGAAGACTCATTATTTCTTATAAAAGAAAACAGCGGGAAATTGTCATTCATTGTAGGACGTCGGAAACTGGGCAGGTGTCCTTATCGGCTGCTACAAATTTCAGGCTGTACTTAGTTTTAAAAATCAGAATCTGAGTGGGATATTCAAAATTACCATTTGAACTGTCAAGCCAAACCCATGGCTCTTTATTCTTACACTAATAATAAAAAGGCAGTGAATCGTGTCAGTTGAGGAGACAGACTGGATGAAGTAGTAGGGGTGTAGTGTTGCCAAGAGCGACGCCGGCCGGCCATTACATGAGGGACAAGGAAAGGAGGTGGGATCGGCTATCCCTCACCGCGCCACCTCCCTAACCCGAGCTGCCATCATTCAACGCCTCTACACTACGCTAATAATAATCTAATTTATTATTGGATTCATTTATTTCACTGGTACAATTCTTATGGGACCTGGACTTAGTTATTAATTTTTCGGAAAATATTATTTTTATACCTTTTTTTCCAGGACATGGATAATCGATCGGAACAGATAAAGACATGGAGAGAGGCTGCTGAAAATGCTGATGAAAATTACCAGAGCTGGAAATGGAGCAAGGAGTCTAAAAAGAAAAATAATCCTAGAGAACTTGGCGAGAAAGATGCTACACTCCTCATTAAGAACATCCCTGCAAGCCTTATTCAATTAGGAACACAAAATATTCAGGAATTTGAGCAATACAGAGATCAGCGAATCCCAATAAATCTGGAGAAGCCTTTGATATATAATGAGAACGTACAAGACATGGATGACAATGACACTCCTGCCTATGATGAACTGAAGAAGACTGCAGAGGACAAGGACGTATGGCTATTAGCAAAGATAGCCAATATTCCCGAAAAAGGTAAATGTTCAAGGCAAGACATTAATAATGTTCTACACAAATCTTCCAAAATTTCAGCTGAAGCAACGAAATCCCAGGTCCATGACGCCATATCTACGCAAAATAGAGAAACCAGTAGACAGAAAGAGAAGAAATGTTTTGTCCGTACAATTCAGCCAAATATGTATAATGAAGAGTTTCGTTTTAATGAAATGATTAATTTCAGTGATGGTGAGAGTAACGCAGCCATATCCCGAAAAATCCACCCTCTGAACCAAGAAGAGTGTACCTACCAGGTACCCGATAATGTAGATTGCGATCAGGAAGATAGGGATAATCCAGAAAGAAACATACTGTTTAGAGACCACTACAAAAAAAAAGTTAACGTGAAAGAAGAAAATATGGGTATCACAATTGACCCAGCTTTGAAAAGCACCAAAGTAGATGCTTCTTCATACAAAAATACCTTTTCTGATACAGAAAAAATGGTTGATGATTCATGTAGGAACGATAATGAAAATAAACAAACAATTTTGAATATGGCTTCAAGCGGAGGAAAATTAGATTAGTAACTATTAGAGTCTGACACACATATTATGTAAATGCATTTCCATTGCATAAAGTTACTGCGAGTTCACTAACAGCTGATTGGATATTCATGGAAGTTTACATGCAGCAATTATAAGCTCAAATTAAAAATAGCTTATGTGAAGTCTCAAAATAGAGAATAGGACGGGGGGGGGGGGGGGGGGGGGGGGGGGGCAACATAAAATTCGACCTCTCTTTGGACTGTAATGGAATTTCACATCAATTCAAAGTTCCCCGGGCAACGCCAAGTAATTCTGCTAGTAGAAAATAATTTTGAAAATGGAAAGATATTTGCATCATGAAGGAAATGATAGTTTATTAACAAATTCTCAATATTTTGCTTTTGTTAAGTTAGTTGTTAAGACGTCTTAGTGGCCTGCCTTTGTCACTAAACAATCATGTCCTGTGATAATTTCACTCAAAATCAAAATTTTCGAACACAACGTAGACTAAATTTTAAGCTGGGTGGTCTGTCCACCCGTTTTGAAGTTGTTAGGTAAAAAACATAGAAACTTTGGATTTTATATATAAAGATAATACCACTAGTCATGTAATTTATATTTCCAGGTTTGCAAAAAGCTTTGATATCAGAAGTAAATGTATTCACTGGGAAACACTGGAGAAGAGGAAGACAGATAACTTCCAGTGGGACCCAGGTACGGGGTGGTCAGAGCTGTATGGATCGTAACACTCCTGACGGACTGGATCCTCTCTCCTACCACGAAAGCGCCCACTGTCTCCGCTTTAGCGAACTATGGTAACATACCTCATACATACCGATATCCTCTTGTGGGATCCAGATCCAGGGTGGTCAGAGCTGCATGCAGCTTGTTCATGCACTGTAACACTCCTGATGGACTGGATCCTCTCTCTTACCACGACAGAGCCAACTGCCTCCGCTTTAGCGAACTACGGTAACATACCTCATACATTCCGATATCTTCTTGTGGGACCCAGATCCAGGGTGGTCAGAGCTGCATGCTGAGGGACTACAATATTTTCTATACATCATATTCCAAGGAGGGGCTCCTCTTAAATTTAACTTTTTATACATTGTATTCAGGTATAAATTCTAATAGTTTTTCAATTATTTTCAATTCATTTAGGTATACCGTGTATAAATTAAAAGTGCCATTTATCGTTCATCAAATAGAGATTGAAATATTTGAAAAGCACTGCCGGGAGTCCGAGTACAGCTGGGAATTACTGACTCAAGGAGCGAAAGCCGAGTAAGCAAAATGTCTTTTTCTATTTTAATAAATTATTTTGGATTATTATAAAGAAAGTTGCTATAATATTAATCAAATGCTTAATAGGACTTGATTTTCAGCCAAATCGGACAATGGGAAGGGGGAGGGATAGAGGGGCAATTTGAAAATCCCAATAATTGTTTGTGAATTCATTCAAGATTTAGTGGAGATATGACAAATAATTCGTACTGGGGAAGTACATTATGGAATAATAACGAGGGCTCTCCCTCCCTCCCCTTCTTTTACTCATCCCCTTTAGTTTAATGAAATATTTTAATTAATGCTGGTTTAACCCATTTTCGCCAAATGCTGTTTCTTTTCTTTCTATACTATTTTTATGGTTTTTTTTTTTTTTTTTCTTTTACTATTTCTTTTAGTTGACTTTCTAGCGTTTTATTATTTTTTCGGGTTTTTATTGTTTTTACCCTTCCGAGCAGAAAAAAAAAATCTCTGAAAGTTCTTATTAAATGGTAAATGAAATTCCATAAAAAAATTCAATTAAATACTGTGGATTTGGGAATTAATGAGTTATCTATATCTAATATATTTTAGGATTGGAACTTTCATTCGAAGGATTGCGGATCAGGTTCCAACAATAGTGATCTCCTATTCGCCTTTGACCACAGTGGATGATGAGTTCTTCTGTCTAGATCCGGGAGAAACCACACTCTTGGTACCACGACCTCTCCCCCCAGACAAGGAGGATCTGTTTCCGGATATTGGAGGTAACTCACTAAATGTTCACTTGCACACCATATCATGCACCGCTTCATTACCATTGTCGTCTTTTCTGAGTAGTTTATTTATTATTTGTTGAACGAATACATTAAATAAATATGTATACACCGCAGATCCCAGTCACTGAGGAGGTATTGTGAATTAATTCAGAATGCGTTAATCTATATTAATACAGCTGAATCAAGAGTTGTTTGTTTGTGGGTTTTTCCTAACATCACACCCAAACTGCAAGACGTATTTTCATGAAACTTTACATGTAGCATCCTTCTAAGCCAGATAGAAAAATAGGCTTTATGGGGTCTCAATATTTTGAACGGGACCGGGGTTGTGGGGTAGCCCTAAGCATATCGATAATGCTAGCTCATTAACGGATGATTGATTTATCATGCAATTTCACATGTAGTCTTTTCGAAAGGCTGAATAACTGAAAATGCGCAATATCCTTCCTGAGCGGGCAACCTTTTCTTTTTTCATCTCCTGATTTTCTGCCATATCAAAAATAATAAAAATTGCACAGATGGGACCATATGCACTGACCGACACGTATCCTCGGGGACAGACAGACGTGAACACCCCTGAGCTAGACCAGCTCTCCCCCTCCTTTCATGCTGATGCCTACTCGATACTTCATCATTTAATTTTGTTTTATTTTTTATATTTAAAATTATTTAGGTAGGTACCCCTAATTTCAGACCGTTACAATATATAAACAAATATTGTCTATTCCACAAGAAATGTATACACCAACTACCGGTTTCGGCATTACACCATCGTCAGGTTTAGTTATATACTAATTGTAAGATATATGTTTGCCGAGTGCGAATCATACATAAAGGTACATCAGGTAGGTAAAGAAGGAGTTCTACTTTCAACTAAGAAATAACCGTATCTTTACAGTTAAGAAATTCGTTTGTTCTGAAATATTTTCTTCCTTTTTAAAAAAAAATAGAGGTTAAACCAAAAATATAGATACAATTATAATATTTTCACAAGAACTGTTTTGTATGCGATACGATTTAAATGACGTTTATGTATTTAACAAATTGATTATTGATAGCATGAGAACATGATTAAAATTAAAATCAAAAGCTTTACGTATTTTTAAAATATCTAAATGAATAACATTGAAGGTATACATTAAAATTATAACAAAATAAAGATAAAGTGATAATATATACTAGATTAATGATATGTAACAAAAATAACCAACACATTAAATGTCATGGTGGTCTTGCAGGCTAGATCTCACCATGGTTTGCGGGTTCGAATCCCGTCCGGGAGTGAGTTTTATTTCGTAGAGAGAACTCCTTCCCGGGGTCATGGATGACGTAAATAACTAGATTACACAGTGACATGGCTAATATACATCGTACATAAGGTCAAAAAAAAAAAAAAAATGCATATGTGAAACATCTGATTCGAAGATGTTAACAAAAGGGAGTAGTAGTTAAAATGAATTTGAACATTTATACACACGTTATAGTGACATTATTTATTTCCAGCTGTTCTAAACTATCAAGTAATCTGCTTTTTTGAGCAAAAATTTAGGTATTCGGTTGGGTCAAAAATGTGAGTGGCTACTTTCGAAATTGTGGGTCACGAAAGTAGACAGATTGCCTCGATTCCTAATTTCAGTCGTAGACGGGTGTTACACGTTCAATCTGGCATCAGTTCAGTCCGTGACCTTGATCTTTAATATTAATATTATTATCGACTACAATAAAAAAAAAGCGTGTATTGCAATATTTGCTGCATTGTCTGCAAAAAAACGATTAAAAAGAAAACGATGGGCTAAAGAATGGTTACTGAAAAGATATTGTAGCAACCAGCTGTTGTTGCTATGCTAGATGTTTTATATTGTTAACCAGTTGAGTTGAGAAATATATATTGAGAAGTTCGTGTAGAGAATTGGATTTTTAATTACTCATACATATTAAGTGCTACGCTACATTTGGTGGCAGCGGTGGGATGCCGAAAAAAAAAGAGGGACAACACGCTCTGGGGAAAAGGATCGGCGCCGATGAGTCAGTCGACGGGAGACCCCTCATTTTCCCGAAAGAGTTCACTTCGGGGTCATGGAATGACTACGTTGAGTATTTCAACAAGGTAAGTCAAGTTAATAAGTGGACTGACGATGTAAAAGGTCTATTTTTATCTTTGTGTCTGACAGGGGAAAGCCTAAGCATATACAGGAACATGTCTGTGGAAGACCAAGGTAATTTCGCCCTCGTTTGTAGAACCATAGGGGTTAAATTAGACCCTCCTGAGCGGCGGGAGCTCAAGAAAGATGAGTTCAAAGGGCGGCGGCAAGCGACGGGAGAGTCTTTGACACAGTTCGCCACCGCCCTGGAGACTCTCTACAGCGAGGCCTACCCGGAGAGAGTTGGGGAGGCGGTGCGACAGGAAACCTTAAAGGACCACTTCCTGGAGGGTCTCCGGGACAAAAACGTTCGATTTCAGACTGCGTTAACGTCCCCCGACACTCTAGAGTCAGCACTAAGCAGAGCATCGAAAATTGAAATTATAGCTCTACGTCATGGCTCATTGACGTATGCCGCCGAGGTTCAGGATATGGGGGATAGCCCGGTTGTAGCGGCTACTGACCCTATCCCAGGAGCCTCAGTGTTACACATGATGCTGCGAGAGCAAAATGAAAAAATAACGGCACTTACGAGGGCAGTGGCGGAGCTGGTGGTTCAAAAGGAGACGAAGCGTGCGGATACAGGCCGAAGGGGTCCGGTCTGCTGGACCTGCGGCAGGTCGGGGCATATCCAAGCCCACTGTTCGGTGAAGCCACCAAAGGGAAACTGAAGCCGGCCGGCGACAGGGACCAGTCGTCGGCCGGGCTACAGGAGGTCCCCACTATCCGAACTGGGGCTTGCAACGTGAGGAACGAGGTGGCGGTGAACATCAATGGGGTTCCTACTCATGCTCTTGTTGATTCGGGAGCCAGCGTGACGTTAATTAGCAGTGATTTTGCTGGGAAGATGGGCTTGCAACCAGATACACCCTACAAGCAAAATCTGAAGAACGCCAATGGGGGCAGTATCAGTGTTCAGGGGTCTGCCTGGGCCACTATAACTATCGGATCGCATCAAGGCGAGCACAAATGTGTCATCGGGGACATTTGGCGCGACGTCATCTTAGGTTACGACTTCCTGGAGGCGGCGTCAGCGTGTCTGATATTTGGCAGGGGCACGCTGCAGATCGGGGGAGTGAAAGTACCGCTAAGCGCAAGCATACCAGTCGCCAATGAAATTCACGCATTCGTTCCGGAAACTATAGTTATACCAGGAAGGCATGAGGTTGCTGTCAGTGCGAGGGTGGAGGCTGAGGATGGAGTTGAAGTAATTTTCGAGCCTAGGGATGATATCATGGAGAAGCATGGCCTATGTCTAGCCAGGGTAGCTGCTATAGTTCACCATGGGATGATCCCCGTCCGGATGATGAATCCGGATCTTGACCCGAAGACACTTTTTGCTCGGACCAGTATAGGAAAGGTAGAGAAACCAACAGCGGCATCTAACACCTTCGTAGAATCGATGGAAACCGAAGCAGGACTCAATTGTAGGGCGGACGAGTTGTTTGACCTGGATAATGTGGCACTAAACCCGACTCAGAGGGAGAACCTCGTGAGACTGCTAGAGGATTTCCGAGACATTTTCTCAACAGGTCCCACAGATCTTGGGCGCACTGGCCTTATGAAGCACCGAATTGGCACCGCTGACGCTATGCCAATACGCCAGCCACCTCGTCGTATTCCTTTACAACGCCGACAGGTAGCTGCGAGAATGATTAGGGAGATGAGAGAGCAAAACGTCATCGAACCATCGGCGTCACCTTGGGCTAGCCCGATCGTTTTGGTTCAGAAGAAGGACGGGTCAGTACGATTCTGCGTGGATTACCGGCGGCTGAATGGGGTCACAAAAAAGGATGCTTATCCGTTGCCGAGAGTGGATGACATCTTAGACAATCTGGGGAATGCGAAGTGCTTTTCGTCGTTGGACCTCGCCTCTGGGTACTGGCAGGTTGAAGTGGATCCACAGGATCGGGAGAAGACGGCGTTCATAACACCTGAGGGGCTCTTCCAATTTAAAGTATTACCGTTTGGGTTGTGCAATGCCCCTAGCACGTTCCAACGGTTGATGGACCTGGTCTTAGGAGGGTTAAAGTGGAAGACTGCGATGGTCTATCTGGACGATATTGTTATATGGAGTCCGACAGTAGATGAGCATTTGGAACATCTAAGGGAGGTCTTCACAAGAATTCGAAATGCCCATCTCAAACTGAAACCTAGAAAATGTCAACTGCTCCGGGAGCAGATAAGTTACTTAGGTCACGTAGTATCGAGCGAGGGTGTAGCTACTGATCCTGAAAAAATTAGAGCGGTAAGGGACTGGCCAGAGCCGGCTGACGCTCGGACGTTAAGGGCATTTTTAGGTTTCGCAGCATACTATCGAAGATTTATTAGAAATTTCGCTGAAATTGCCGCTCCTCTATACAAAGCGGCCGACAAAAAGGAGAAGTTCTCTTTTGGGCCGGAGTTGTGGAAGAGCTTTAGCCATTTAAAAACGGCCCTAGTGGAAGCCCCGGTACTTGTCTTACCCAAAGGTCCGGGAGACTTCATTGTGGACTGCGATGCTAGTGACCTGGGGCTAGGGGCCGTGTTGAGCCAAATGCAATACGGCCAGGAAAGGGTCATAGCATATGCGAGCCGATCACTGTCAAAGACGGAAAGGCGATATTGTACGACACGGAAGGAAATGTTGTCCCTGGTCTATGGCATTCGGCAATTTCGGTATTACGTTTACGGGAGGAGATTTACTGTCCGCACTGACCATAATTCACTAAAATGGCTCCAGTCGTTTAAGGAACCAGAGGGCCAGGTAGCGAGATGGCTCGAGCTGTTGTCCCCATACGACTTCGAAGTGATACACCGACCAGGAAAAAAACATTCGAATGCCGACGGACTTTCCCGATCATGTCGTCAGTGTGGTGATGAACAAAATGTTCGGGAGGCCGTGGAGCGAGATCGTCGCAGTGAGGTGAGCGAAGAGAGAGATGAAGGGTCGAGCTGCGTCGCAGCCATACTCCCTGATGACGAGCTCAGAGTTGCTCAGCAAGAAGACCCCATTCTTTCTGTTGTCTTCAAGTGGCTAGAGGAGGGAACTCGGCCAAAATTCGAAGATGTCAGAGGAAGTGATCCAAAACTTCTAAGCCTGTGGACTCAAGCGAATCGACTGGAACTGCTCAATGGGCTGATTCATCGGCGGTGGGAGGAGGATGGAAAGCCTACCAGGCATCAGCTATTGTTGCCTCGAACCCTTGTTGAGGAAGTGCTTAGGAGCTTGCATGACAGTTCAGCGGGAGGTGGGCACCAGGGAATCACAAGAACCCTTCGGAAGGTGAGCGACAGGTTCTATTGGCCTGGTCACAGACGGGACATTGAAAACTGGATCAACGCCTGTCCTGATTGTGCGGCGAGGAAAGGAACGAAAACACGAGCCCCAATGCAGAGAGTGACCGCGGGATTTCCATTCCAGAGAATTGCTATGGACATACTTGGACCGCTCCCAACTACTGATCGCGGGAATAAATACATTGTTGTCGTTGCGGATTATTTTACCAAATGGGTTGAGGCATATCCTCTGAGGAACATTGAGGCAGCAACGGTCGCTGAAGTATTTGTCCTGGAGTTTGTTAGTCGATACGGAGTACCGTACGAGCTGCACACCGATCAGGGTAGACAGTTTGAGGCGCAGCTGTTTGTGGATCTGTGTAGCCGTCTGGGCATAAAGAAGACGAGGACTAGCCCCTACCACCCAGCATCTGATGGTATGGTTGAACGGTTTAACAGGACTTTGTGCGGTATGTTGTGTCATTTTGTAGTGGGACGGGAAACTTCGTGGGACCAGCAGTTACCTTTAGTGATGATGGCGTACAGGGCCAGCCAGCATGACTCTACACATATCACCCCTTACTATGCCCTGTTTGGGCGTGAGATGAGTCTCCCGCTCGATGTTATGTATGGGCTAGCGGAAGAAAGGGAAGATATGAATCTCCACGAGTACGTCCGCAAGCGAGGGGCGCAGCTGGAGGCCGCTTTCGCATCAGTGCGCAAGGAGTTGGGTAAGAGCCAGATACGTCAGAAAGACTACTATGACAAGAAGAGCCAGGAACTCAAATTTCAGGAAGGTGACATTGTGTGGGTCTGGTACCCGGTGACCAGAAGAGGCCGGAGTTCCAAGTTCCACCGGCCATGGCAGGGTCCCTACACGGTGGTGAGGCGACTCTCAGACGTGACCTATAGGGTGCAGGATGGCAGGAACCGGAGGCGGCGGCTAGTGGTGCATGTCAACCGGCTGAAAGGCTACACCGGGACGGCGGCTGCTATTGGGAAGGGGAAAGTGTAGCAACCAGCTGTTGTTGCTATGCTAGATGTTTTATATTGTTAACCAGTTGAGTTGAGAAATATATATTGAGAAGTTCGTGTAGAGAATTGGATTTTTAATTACTCATACATATTAAGTGCTACGCTACAATATGTTTATACGCATTTAAACTTAGTGAGTGAAATAAGAGGCACTGAAGATGAGGATACAATTCTTCGGCGTGTACACATCATTTGCCCCAACACCAGATCTTCGAGACTGTTCTATTTTTTTCAATTCACGACGATTATTGGAGCGTAGAGTATTTTTTTTATATCCTCTATCGTGGATGCAGGTTTAACTTTTTTTAAAATAACAAGCAACTTTTCTAGAGCTTCATTTCTTTCATATTTATTTACATAAAACCTATGGGTTTTATCCCATAAGAGGGACAGCGATTCAAGATTCAAGATGAAATCTTTCTCCGGTTCCAATGATGGAGGAGGTGTCGTGGCAGGATGAATTTCGCTGCTGGGAGAGTGGGACATACCGGAACCGTCCGTCTCCATCGCTGTCTCAGCTCTGACTGATAAGAATGTAGCTACACGATCAGTCTTGCATCAACTTGACTGAACAATACTGATATAAATTATCAAAATATTTAAAAATCCATCAGTCATACACGATCAGTTTCCCGTCTGATGCCAGATTGATGTAACACTCGTCGTATGTTCTTTAAAACGTCGGTCAGTGCATTCCATATACAATTGGTTGCATGCCGCACATTGTAGACTACATATTCCTTTTGTCGTCAATTTCTAGGTGCAATGCCGATACATTTCTTGTGGAATAGACAATATATTATACCATCTCCCTCCTTGTGTGAGTGCATTTTTACGTAAATAGTGAATATAAAATTACGTCGGAAAAATTATTAAAATTGAGTATTTTTACATCGCGACTTTAATAAAAAACAATACCTGGATAGCCAAATGCACTCCCACGAGAAGGACGGGTACAAGTTCCTAACTGTAAGTTGACATCAGTAATTAACAATAATTAATTATTGCTGTCAACCAGAAGAAGAATGGGAGGGGGGAAATAGAATGGACAACTCAAACCCTAGAACAGTAACATATTTATTTTAGAAGAACGTATCATATTTATAAAAGAAAAAACAATTGAATATAAATTGGCCATTTGTCTGAAGGACTTTCTACGTTAATTACGAGGTACCTCGATACTGATCCCTGCAGGTGGCGATGTGGTCATCCTTGATGTACATCCCTCCGACCCCATCTACTCACCTAGTCCTTGTAGGTCTGCCTGGAGGCCACAATAGAATTTAGATTGTTCACTGAGTTTATGTGCGTCCGAAATCAAAATGTATCTCACTCGCCTGAATGGCCCAAAACATGAACGAACACTGCTCAATTCACATATTCAAACTCACTGTCAAATATAAACTATACGTGTTGATCATCCGAGACGTGAACCAAGAATCTACAATCACATACTGAAACTCACTGTCAAATATAATAGTAACGTGGTGAACTGTTGGCACAAGAGCGATGAGTTGAAGAAGTGAGCGAAGAGGTTGAGCGAAGAGCTAAGAGTAAAGAGTGGGGATGATTTGTTCTGGGGATGATTCCTGATGTCTCATTGGTCGTCAGTCTCCGCCCACCCCATCCTCAGCCAATCACCGGTGACCACTTCTGTGATAACCTGCGGATGTCAAGCTGTGAATCCCAGCGGATATTAATTAGAGTTATGTGAAAAACTGAGCCGACAATATAATTACCACACAGGATGCCGACAATTATCCTGGCTTCCTTTCCATTCCCCATCTCTATTGTTCTTTGTTCTTGCTCCCAGCGATTGCGATTTCCTCACAGCAATCGCTGGTTTCGAGCATGTTCTTTCGAATGCAATTCTCTTTCGTTCAACACCTCACAAGCCATATTTTACTCCTAGCGATCGCGATTCTCTGCAGCATCGCTAGTTCTGAGCATTTATATATATTGTCTATAAGGTAGGCGTGCTACAATATAAAAAAATTAAAATTTAATCAATAAGAAATAAATAATTTTAATGAATTTTAATCATTTAAAAATATAAATGAAACATAATTATTAAAAATGACCTTTAAGTTGACTTTCTTGTTGCTGTATTTGCTTTTGTCTTGCACGGAATTGTCGAACACGTTCCGTTGAAGTTTTTGGCATCTTTAACTATTTAACACTAACTTATTCTTACTCTCTCTTACTCCGTTGGCGACGAACCCTGAAGATCCTTAGCCGCCCACACAAGCCTTCTCCACCGCAATCTGTCGTGCGCCACCGGTCGCCAGTTCACCACGTGGTGTTCCACAGCATCCTTCTTCACCAGGTCAGCCCACCTCAGCCTTGGTCTTCCTCGTGATCTGGCTCCTTGGACCTGAGCGTCCATGATGCGTCCTTTGGCTGTTTGCTGTCCGCTTCTCACCACGTGTCCAGCCCATCTTAAGCGCCGTGATTTCATATCGGCAACTACGGTCGGGTGTTGCCAGAAGATGTCCCTCAGCTCCCTGTTGGTTCTGATCCTCCACTCTTGGGTTTCTCTACCCTTGACCGGACCTGCTATCTTCCTCAGCACTTTATTTTCAAACGTCTGGAAACGTTTCTCCAGATGTGAGGTCAGGGTCCAGGTTTCACACCCATAGATCAGAACGGGCTTTTCCATGGAGTTGTAGATCCTATACTTCAGGTTCCTTGACAAGGCTCTGGACCGTAGCAGCTTGTTGACAGAGAAATACGCTCTTTGGGCCTGCAGAAGTCTCCTGTCCACCTCCTCCAGCATCGTTTCCGTGGACCCGAGATACCTGAAGTTCTCAACTCTTGGGAAGGAGAAGGTCCCCAGATTTAATTCCTGCTCCAGATGAATATTCTTACTGACTGTGAGGTAGTCGCTCTTGTCGACATTAACTTCCAGCCCTACTCTACAGCTGTGCTTAAGTAGTTTTCCCGCCTTACTTTTAACTTCTTCTGGGCCGTTTCCTAAGAAGGCCACGTCATCTGCATACGCCAGGACTCCGTTTTCTCCGGCTATCTGGGTGCCTTCCTCGTTCCTCATCACCTGTCTTATCACTCGCTCAAGGGACAGGTTGAACAGGAGAGGGGAGAGGCAGTCACCTTGCTTGAGGCCACTCATAACATCGAAGGGCTCCGAAAGTTCTCCTTGGACCATAACTCTGCTTTTTGCTCCTTCGATACATGCCTTTACCATTCTTATGAGTTTTTCCGAGAATTTAAATTCTCTCATCATAGCCCATAAACTTTTCCGATGTATTGAGTCATAAGCAGCTCGGAAGTCTATGAATAGTGCATGGGTATCCTGTTGCATCTCCCATTGCTTTTCCAGAATTTAACACTAACTCAGAATAAAACTGAACGTATTAAAGTAATAATCAAATGTATTATTTTAACGCATAAATCGTATATAAACACGTAGCCCATAACAGTTGATGCATCGACAACGACCTAAACTCGTAGTTGACTTGTACGCATGCGCTACTTATCCCCTCTCCTTAATGTTTCATGTTTGATTTTTTATGTCGAGGTAATTCCAATTCACTAGTCTCGCTAAAGAAGTTTCACTTCAATTGGTATTTATTTATTTTAAGTTTCCACAATGTGTCAATTTAGAAGTCATACATATATTTCAAACTAGTAATGCTAGTCAACATAAAGAGGATAATACAGCTGTATATAGGTATTCATTATTTTTAGGTATATGGATATTTATATTTTTTTATGTTTTCTTCATAGGAATCGGAAGATTTTTGTTGGTTCGTTCAGATGATGTGTCTTACGATGGGGAAGATTGTGATAAGTGTGGAGTTAGCTATACTGCATTTTCCACTCAGCCAGAACGTTGCAATAGACCTCGAGGATCCTGTCTTCACAATCAGCCTTTGGACTTCTGGAGACAAGATATGGTATGTTTATAGGTTTTTCCCGACAAGACTAAAGTAAAGCCATATATCAAAATCTCGACGAAATGGAAGTGACGCAATTTTTTTGTTTATTTTTGTTGTTTTTAGTCCAATATTTTCACCCGGTTTGGTTAGATATCTCCCTCCTTCATTGTATGCCTTTAATTTGACAAAAGAAAAGACTTCGCAAACTACAAAGATGATAGGTCATCTTATTTACGGGGGAAAAACAGTAAGGACACATAAAATTATCACCGTCTCCTCCTCCTAGTGTTACACTACGTCACTCTGTTTAGCACCCAACTTTATAGTTTTTATATTAGCCAGATATAATTTATTAATGATTTATAAGTCTTGTGAACTCTCTAATTTTTTTAACACACATTTATTAGCTTGAACTCAATTTTCACCCACTTTTTATTGTCGTACCATCTGCTCCTAACCCCAAGTACCTCCTTGATCTCTGTTATTCCTCCTTCAAAGCCCTGCGAAATCAATCGTTTATTAAAGCGGCCAAATCGCTGTTCTTACTGAACCTAATCGGCGAGGCACCTAACGCTAAGTCAAAAGGGGACTTCAATACAAGAGTATTAGGAAGCTTCGAGAGACATAGGCGAATCTATTTGGGTGGGGGAATCAACAGAAAATGTTTGTCCATATTTTTAGACAAGGAACGAAAAAGGAAAAAAAGGAAGAGGACCCCGAATGAGGGTGTGCTCACAGGGTTTTAAAAAACTGAATTCTCACCAAAATGTGAAATCGAAAAATGGGATAGAGAAGGGGAGCCCGAAGGAGGGTGTGCTCACAGGGTTTAGAGGAAAACGAAAGTGAAGGGGCGTGGGTAGGGCTGGACAAAAAGAGAAAGGCACCGACAAGGTGGGCAAAAATGAAAGGGGCGCCAGAGGGGGGGGGGGGGGGGGGAGGGGGGAGTGAAAGTCCTGTTTGGCCCAGATAGCATAAGTAATACTAACGCAATATTAGCGTAATTCATAATTAATGAAGGAAACCTTTATCCGCGATTTTCTCAAAACGCCATTTTGGCTTAAATGCAGGGAGACATTCATCTTTATTTCTATAGATTATTGTTCTGTTTGTTTGTCAGTTGGCAAAAGAGAATAATCAACCAGGAATCCACTTCTTAGAGAACTATGCCAACATCCCGCAGGATGTGATGCGGAAGTCTGATAAGAAGGACTATTTAACATTAGAATACAAGGGATATTTCGCCAGCATTGTCGAGATCGAAATGAATGCTGATAGCAACGCTGTTCTCAGATCATTGTACGTACACCTAATATCAACATTATAATTGTTATAAAGTTCGTGAACGCAGAAGCTGCGTAGTCAGTGGATTTCCTGAATAAGTACTCACTTTTTTTCAAATACTAGCTAGGGTGTGATTCTCGGCACTTACTAGCTGGGTGATCAACGCTGCTCGGCAAATACAAGTTGGGGGGTCCGCCGTCACAAGGCACTTATTAGCTATGGTGCTCAGCGCTCGTAAGCACACATTAGCTGGAGTGTCCAGCATTGCCCGGTAAATGCTAACTGAGTGAGCATCGTTGCAACGCACATATTAGCTAGATTGCCCAACAATATTTGGAGCTCAGCACATACTAGGTTGGGGTCCGCTGTTGCCTTGCAATTCTAGCTACGATGACCACCGCTGCTCGGCCTACATAATACGATGTATGATACTTATCATTTTCGCAAAGATATTGTGAAACCTTAATAAAAATATTTATAAAGAAAAACGAATGTTTTTTTTTTTTAAATATTGTCTATATCACAAGGCATATTGAATATATGGGAGTACTTTCGGTATTGCTATCATCTTCAGCCACGACTTAACGAATACTAAATGGAAGTTCAACCAGTATACAATCCAAACTGCCCCCTTTTTCAGCCCCTATGCGGTTTTTCCATTATTTATTTAATTTTTTTTTTCAAATAGTACGTACTGAATCAAAATAGAAATATATATATGCATATATAAAATAAATCAAAGATGACAATAATAAATGTATGAATAAAATTGAAAATACACAGTTTTCTGAGAAAACAAGTACGTATACACAGAGACTGGAGGATTGAATTATTGGCGATAAAAGGGGGCGAATGTTTGAGTTTTGTCTGATCGTTCATACAATTTTCCTTTTTTTTTTTTTGTGCTCTTTTTATTTCCAGTTGTTCCAGTGAGTTGAGTAATGTAGATTGTACTTTTGTCACAAAAATCTAGGTATTGTATGCCTGTATTTATGTCAAAATGGTCTTTGTTTTCGTTGATGTGTTGTGCGAAAGTTGATTTTACTGAATTTTATGTTGTGTCAGTGTGTAACCCTATTTCTGATATGTGTTCTTTTACCCTGTTTTTAAATGGTCTTCCAGTTTGACCAACATAAACTAAATTACAAGAGCTACATTCTAGCTGGTAAACTCAATTTTTTCTTCTCTTTTAGTTTGGTCTTTAGTGATGTTCATATGTTTGTATATTGTATTATTTGTTCTGAAACCTACCCGAAAGTCCTCTTTTTTAAGTATATTGCCTATTTGTTTTGAAATGTTCCCAAAATATGCTTTTGTTACAAAAAAGTGAATATATTAATAAAGTACACAGTTTTCTAGAAGAAAACGATTTCTCTAAAGTGAAAAGGAACCCTACCGTGTCATTACAGAAGTATGTTCGAGAAACATTTTCTAAATCTACTTATATTACAAAAGGTACATATAAACTGGGAGTCATAGTAATGAATCCCACAATCCCCAAACTAACAGGTTTACCCAAAATCCACAAAGACAACATCCCTATTAGACCTGTTGTATCATTTATTATATTTGTAAACTGGGTGAACTTCCATTTAGTATTTGTTAAGTCGTGGCCTTTACTGCTAGTATATATTTAATAGAGTATCATATCCACACCGCTGTTGTTTCAAATTCACCCCTAACCATGAGGTAAATATGATAATAAATATGATTTTAATTAAATAAGCTATTACATAGCATTTTAAATCTTTTTGGTAATTTTTCACAAATTGTAGGCTTACCAATACTTTTAGGAGATATAACGAAAGTTACATTTTTTGCCTCATATTCTCCCCGCAATTGACCCCCTGTGAACATTTGTTAATGCTTTCAGAGGAACAGCACAGATCTCCGAAATCTACGTGGACAGTTCTTGTGAGTTCCACACCACAGTGACGTTGGTGGTGACCAATACGGGCCTGTCTTCGGCTGCCTTCCGTCCTCGGATGACCAATTGTCCTGTCAACGTCCCTATCCTTTGGTATCGCAGTGAGGGCCCTCTCATCTTCATACCTCCCCAACATCGGCATGTCTTCGTTCACTCTCTCTATGGCAAAGTGTCCACCACGAGGTTTCATTGTTCAAGTAGGTTCATTTAAAAATACAGTAGTTTTACGTAATTTGTAATTTAATATTTGTTATCAAATTACATTGCAACTAATAATACTTAATATTAAGTTACTATTTAAATATTTACTTCCCTAGTTATACGTAGTATAGAAGAAGTTATGCAATCAGTCATAAGTTCGATGTTGAGTTTTCACTAGAATTTTCATGTTTCCGAATCCAAAAATGAAAGAAAAAAAAGCGGTCGGTGAACCACCAGCTATGTACTTCCCCAGAAATAATTAATTAGTTACATTTTCGCTCTCCCTCCATAGCCATGCGACCATTTGGGCTAAAACTCAACATTTGACTTACATAGTGGCTTGTGAATCCTCATACTAAATGTTGTGACGATAAATTCATTGTATAGGCAGTTATTAGGGTATTTAAGTCGAGCCCCTCCCCTCTGATTTCGCGGAAAATTGATAGGTGATGACACTAGTAGAATAACTGCTACCTGAGCCAGACAGACCTTTCACTTTTCGTCTGTCGCCAGTCCCTTTCACTTTCGGGGCACCTGAGTAATCCTACGACCTCCAATCCATCGAAACAGTCTTAAGCATTTCCTTTCTCTTTTTACCCCCCTCCCCTTCTGGGGCACCTTGGTTGCTCCCTCACTTTGTACTTCACCAGGTCAAAATGAGCATGCCGTCCTTCGGAGTGAAAGTCAGTCTTCTCCACCAACTGGTCTCTTATTATTGATACTATGTGAAAGGTCGATATCAAATATCGATTATCTCCCCTTCACTCAAACCTTGGCTGTTCCCTCACTTTGTATTTCACCAGTTCAAAATGAGCATGCCGTCCTTCGGAGTGGAAGACCCCCTCTTATTGTTCTTTGATCTATTTATGCCGCTTCTTTGTGACCCCTTTGCCGTCTTTCTTTTTGGTGAGGGGCCGGGGTGGGGAGATGTGACGATCCGGTGGTGTTTCGATGATTGGGGCGGATGAATCGGTGTCTCAAGGTGAATATGATCTGATTGCTGGAATAAAAAGTATAAATAAATAAATAAAATAAAAAATTATACAAATATTCATGTTATATATAGACATCAAGTAATATTATAGAAGAATAACAAAAAATAAAAAAGGAAATGATGTGAACCTTTGTGGTTATCGATGTCCGCTGGAGTCGGCATATATCGTGTAACAGTCGGGAGGATTGGAGCGAAGAGAATCCTGTAACATATCTTTTGAATAAGTCCGATGATTATACAATAAAATATATTTAAAAAATGGTTATCTACACTCACCAGTAGTTGTCAAACTCTTTTTCTCTTTATAAGTACATGAGCGTAAGGTAAGGAATCGTTATCTTCGATCCGAACACGTTTCCTTGATGTAATTGACCATGTCTTTGTTTCATCCCTAGTGACAACAACGTGATCAGGCCTTCTACGCATAGCCGATGTTACCAACTGCACTTGACCTCCTGTTTCGGGGTAAAGAATAGCATTTTCATACTTTGGAAATTCACAAAGTCTGTAAAATTTAAAGTGAGACCTTTTGCCTTACACATTTCGGCAAAACCATTGGGCGTACTGACCAGGTATGCATAATTTTTTGGACCCCCACATACAAATTATGTATTGAAACTACCTATACCATAGATTATCAGCTCATCCGTCAGATCCCCTAAGTAATTACCCGTAGGTGGTTTGTACAGTTCCTTAGGGATAGATATAAAAATGATGGAGTCTGTGTCATAATATAGGACTCTACATCCTAATTTATATAGGTACTTGTATAATTCTAATCGACCCAAGGCTGTTGTACAGGCAGCAATGACAACATTGAGGCGATCTGACGGTTTGTGGGTTTCGTCGGAGTATTTCCAAAACATGAAAACCATGTCTTACTACACTTCTTGTATACCCTGTATCACAACCTTAGGATCCACCTAAGGAGCATTTTATTGAAAACGTCTGTATCAGACACATTAGTAGCTCTCTCCATATTCTCCCTTTAGCCGAATTTACCCCAGAAAGAATTTAGCATTAACTTACCGGTAGACCGAAGGCCTGGATTTACACGTATGTTTCGTGGATCTAATGTAACCCCTTCGGCCTTCCGGAAAGCCTCAATATATTCTTTCTGTTGTAACTCTGTTGTACACCCTGAAGGGTAACCGGAGGCCTCAACTTTCATCTTTGAAAACTCATTGATGTAACCTGAGAAAAGACCCCCGGTTCCCGTGTTTTTATCGTACACCGTTACATCATACTGCCAAATTTCATAAATGTATAGTACGACGTATCCCCTGAGCACAGCTTCCTTTACCTCATCAACTACCCATGTGCCGATGATACTTCTCTCATCTTTGGTATGAGTACACTTGGTCGTGGAGAGGGTTTCCAAGCATGTCCCACACAGGGCAAACATAAGTTTGTCATGGATCTTAACGGGCAGTACAGGATGGTACAGATCACGGGGGTGAAGAACACGGCATTTAATAAGACCTTCTACAGCCGTCAGATCATAGTTTGCGCCTGTTAAATTTTTACACTCATCCCCTGTGTACACCATGGGATGTCCTGAGGGATACTTACCATATTTACATATGTAGGGATAGAGCGAGCACACGTCTATGTATCGTATTTGTTCGTCTGCTTTTACTTTGTTATACATTCTTGTATTACCTTTACGACCCCCGAAAAAGGCATCACGAGGTTGAAGGGGTTCATGGGGCGTAAGTTGTTTTACAAATAAAGAACAGGCCTCATTAGAGACCAGTAACCCATCATACTCACACTCCCACATCTCTACTATTGTATAGCAGTAGAGTGTAAAGGCCGGTTCTGGCACCACCCTGGGGGGAGCAGATGTTGGGGTGGAGGAGCAGAGTTTCGGTGGTGGTGGTGGTGGTGGAGCAGAATTGAGGAGCAGATGTGGTGGTGGTGGTGGTGGAGCAGAATTGAGCAGGAGCAGACTTGAGCAGGAGCAGAGTTTCGGAGGTGGTGGTGGATCTGTGACAACCTTTAAATCACCCACCATCGTACTTCCCCACCTCGATAAGTTTCCGCTCTCCCCTTTGAATCACCCAACATCGTACATCCCCACCTCAATAAGTTTCCGCTCTCCCTCTAAACCCCATTAAGTTTCCACTCTCCCTCTACACCCCAATAAGTTTCCGCTCTCCCTCTAAACCCCATTAAGTTTTCACTCTCCCTCTACACCCCAATAAGTTTCCACTCTCCCTCTACACCCCAATAAGTTTCCACTCTCCCCTTTGAATCACCCACCATCGTACTTCCCCACCTAAATAAGTTTCCACTCTCCCTCTAAATTTTTTTAATTAGCCCACTAGCGTCTAGAAATCAAATTATTATTGATATTAAATCAACTTAAGAAAAAAAAAACCATACCGGACGGGATTCGAACTCACCACCTTCCATTTTGGAGTCTGGCTTGCTAACCCCTCGTCTATCATGACATGGTTAATGAAGGTAGCTAAAATCTAGGTATATAACGTTCAAGTCATACATTTTCAGATATCAAGTAACAATTATGGTGTATTCTGGGGTAGTAATGATTATTCCTATCGATTATTAATAATTAACATTTTTTTAAGCCTGATTTCGTGACCTTGAACAGGCACTTGCATGATCTAACATGTCGAACCCTGCATTCGTGTAGCCTACCTTATCATGTCCTAGCATGATCATCATCATGATTGTATTCAGTATTATTTTAAACTGGAGTATTATGATGGAAAAATCGCCTACCCACACTTTTGAGCATGCCGTCCTTCGGTGCCTTGAATAGTATTGTATTTAAAAATATAATTCAAAGCTCGTCATATTGAGTATGCTGTTCGATTGGAGTATTATGATGGAAAAATCGCCTACCTACCCTTTTGAGCATGCCGTCCTTCGGTGCCTTGAATAGTATTGCATTTAAAAATATAATTCAAAGCTCGTCATATTGAGTATGTTGTCCGATTGGAGTAATATGTGCGAAAAAAGTAATGTATCTTCAAATCCGAGAACGCTGTCCTTCGGTTCCATGAATAGTATTGTATTTAAAAATATAATTCAAAGCTCGTCATATTGAGTATGTTGTCCGATTGGAGTAATATATGGGAAAAAATATTTATCTTCAATTCCGAGCACGCTGTCCTTTGATGTTATTTGTGAATTCTTGTTTTTTATATATCTACTGTGGTTTGGAAATGAAGTTCGTAGCTATAGTAATCTTCTCAATATATTAACAATTGTCATATATTTAATATCGATTATTCCAGCAATCGATTATTAATACTTTCACGAGTTCTCCAATCTGAAGACATCCTTGACCTTGAAATGTTTTTGCATGCATATACATGTTAAAACATGTCGAGACCTGTTGTTGCAGGCATACTTCACCAACATATACACAAAGAATACAAATTTTGGGATTTCGGGGCAAGTATAAAAAATACACTTAATTTTTAATAGCATGAATTTTTATTTATTCTCATTTACATACATTTTTGTATATTGTATTTCATATTATATTTTCAATGTTCTCTTGATTCTTCCATCGTTTGCGTTTTCATATCCGTCGGCTAAGCCAAGGTGTTTCCTTGAGCTCAAAGTCCCAAACCTTCTTGTATTTTTTTTTTTGGAGATTGGTCTAGTGTCTTTCTAGTCATCATGAATGGTTTTTTGTTTTGTAAAACATTCTTTATATACTGAAACAGAACTAAATTGTTAGATTCATATAAGCACCTTTCTTAGTAGAAAGCCTCCCCACCGCGTCAAGGTGAAGGTGCGTCGAGGAGGAATGGTTGAAGTAGCTTTTATTTAAAAACAAAATTATCTGCGTGAGTCTAAAACTCTCCCCAACCTGCAGATATTTACACAATCATGGTCTGCGGGCGTCTATAACCTCTCCAAACCTTCACTCATACGACCTGCGTGCATCAATAGCCTCTCCAAGCCTTCATCGCCACAACCTGCAGGCATTTATAGCTTTCCTCACCACTCCAATGAAAGCTACCTCAACAAAATAAACTTTATATAAATTAATAAAAAGAACAATAGCAAATAAACTTTGAAAAAGCGTTTCTATTAGGTAAATTAATTCAAAATTTTCCTTTTTGAAGAAAAAACAAAATTAATAGTATTACTTAATGAACTCAAAAAAAGAATAGCAATATAAAATCAAAATTGGACATTATCCAGTCTCTTAATACGTGAACCCCATAATGAGTACACATGTTAGGGGTTTTAGAATGCAAAAGGCACTCTGATCCTGAAATAGGAGTTAATGTTTCAACTCTTGGGCAACCATAATCTTCCATATTGACAATATTCTCGTGTCTAAGTAAATGATATAAAAATCTCTTCTTTTCCAATCCCTTGACAAAAATGTATCGATATTTCAGTAGATTAGTCAGTAGAATACGTTCAACTTCTTCGTATTCTGTTTCCCCATCACTCCATTCTAATCTGTGGTAATTTTTCATAAGTCATCTATTTGATCTTATGCTCTTTACGTTTGTAATAGGTTGTTTAGGGGGTTTGAATATCCAGTGTCTACTAGCAAAGCGGGTAACGTCCATAATGGACAGTTCCTTCAAAATATATTGCAAGTTATCATCGAGGAAACACTGAATCTCAACAATAACCGCTTCGTTGGAGGCCATGGTACAACTGAGGTATGAAGAATGAGCGGGTCCTTATATAGACCGAGTTGACACATGCGCAGCAGTCGAAAAAAAAGGGGAGGGGGAACTGCAAGAGTTGACGTGTCGTCAACAAGCAGTGACATGTATGTTCATGAATATACATGTTTTTGCATGTACTGATTGAAACAGGGTTGTTATTCATAGCAGTCTTCGTAATACGTTTGTGAGCGGATTGTATTCTATGGCGCTATCATGTATGATTATGCAATAAGCCGTGGTATCAGCAGGGAAAGCTTGCGTCGCTTCAAATTCTAGACGAACGTCCACCGGCCCGGTCTTAATTGACTCCGATTGCTTTGAACAATCTATTACCTCTAAAGGAGCTTTGTCCTTGAAATTCTGAAAATAAAGTAGGGGATGTGATGGTAATTCGGGATAATATGAGCTTTGGAAAGCTGCGTACATGTAGTACAAAACTGCATACTGATTTCTATCAAAGTTAATATTAAGATCGTCATAGGGATATGATTTCGAATTTAGGTACAGTTTAACATTAGACAGATGACAGTGATCAAAAGAGGCAGCATCCCGCTGAATGTTATTTGTCCTGTTGGTAGAGAATGCTAATATTATGTATCGAGGTTTCTCCATCTGATTAGATGTTTTAACTGCCCACACTTATCTTTGTGTAGCAGGTAATAGCGGGTATTCGTACAACTCCCAGCTCCTGAAGCCAACCGAAATTACTTTCTCCAATCTCAAATGTCGAAGAAGCGATAATCTTCTATATTCATTAACTGTTACATAGGGGAGTTTCCAACAAAGTTTGGTAAGCTCGATTTTAGCCCTTTCTGCTAGGTTATTTTCATTATTAGCCGCGACTAAGTAACAATTGTCGTCTCTTCTGGATCTAATAAGAACCAATTCCTGTTTAACGTTAATTATAACTTTTTTATAATCTTCTGCGAAAGCAAGAAGGCTGCTGAGAGGTATACAAACGTTGAAATATCCCTCAGGCGGTGTAATGTTCAAAGTACTGCTATTAGGAGAACACCAGCCCTGACTCTCCAGATTGACTGACCCGTTTCTGTACGACACTAAGCCCTTCAAAGTGGTAGTTATACCCGGATTTCTAACCCGATCTATTTCGATTCCACATAAATCATATCTGAGTTCATCAAATAAGAATGCAAATGCATTATTCGTTAATTTGGATGATGTAGGTGCCGCTGTCCCATCCTCTTTCAAAAATCGACCTTCTAAATAAAGAAAACTGTACGATGGCAAAGTGTATATGTCTTGATGTTGTACAGCAATTCTTATTTCATCTCCAGCCTGAAGTTTACTCGACGCGTAAGGGTAATGAGAATGATATTCCACGCCTTCTATGGAACTATCCAAAGTTGCGTGTTCCAAATCTAAGATGTCCATGTCGAGGACAATACTTTGTACCCGACCAAACGAAGAAAGGAAATATTCTCTTTAGTCAGAGGTGTTGACCCTTTGGCAGTTCTAGGTAGAATAAACGTTTGTGATGATTTCCTATCGCCTTTATATACTCTTCTGATATGCATCATTCGAGGTCCAGACGATGAATGAATGAAATTACGAATGACAGTCTAATTTATAAGATTTAACAGGAATAATAAACATAAATGACCACAGATATTTGAGTTGGGGCTTTGAAAGGTTTTGCAGTCAAACGTTATACGACACCCTTTCAGATAGCGCACGAGCTCCGAAGGGGTGCCACTTGTGCCCGCACTATCAAAGAATTTAACGTATTTCCCATTTTTCCTGTAGCACACCCAATGAGTGCCTTTGCCTCTACTTTTATCTAAATTCAAAATAGCGTTTTCTTTACTGTAAGGTTTGTTCGGTAAGGTGTCTCTCATGAAAACCCCTCTAAAATTCAGTACTTTATTCTTTTTTGCAAGTTTTATCAAATCAAAATTACTAAGCGCCATTGATGGAAAACTATTGAAAAACTTTTTTGCTTCTCCAGATAGAGTACGATTAATGTTGAGTATTCTGTGAGTTCCTCCAATTTTTTTAGGAGTCGGAATCACGCGCTTTTTTTTAACTACCTTATTTTTCCTGGATTTACTGTCCATGATGTTCACAGTACGAAGATTCAATGAAGAATGGTAGATACACGTAGGATTACTTTTATTTATAGGTTGAGATTTTTCTTTTCAACCCAACTATTGTGTTTGGCATCGAATCCCAACCATTTAACATAAACTTTATCCCCTTTTTTTTTCGAAACCTTTTCTACCAAAAAAATATCAGGATGTTTAACAGGTTGTATTTCTTGTTCATAGAACCCACCGGCAATCAGCTCGTCCTGATTGTCCTTTAGATGATAAGTGACGGGTATGGTTCGTTTTACTTCATGAATTAGAAATATTTCCGTTGACCAAGACGGTTTGTATCCTTTAGCGAATGCGCTTTTATGTTTTGATATTCTTACAAAATCCCCTACTTTATATTTTGGTTTCTGGGGTAAACCTTTTTTCGAATATACCGTCTTCAACAGAATTTTTTCCTTAACTTTTCCCTTGACACAGCAGGGTTTCATATTAATGGTTCGATATTTAGTGTTATTATATCTGTGCACTAATGACTGAATCACAAGCATCCATTTGTAGGAACCTTGTAAACTAAACTGTTTCCAAATTAAATTTTTTAGAGTACGATTGAACCGTTCGACAATGCAAGCTTTTATATTGCTATATGTTGAGTAATGATTGATATTGTAAGTTTTCATTAGATTTTTGAATTTTACGTTATAAAATTCCTTCCCCATATCTGTCTGAAGGTTTCCTGGTCGTCGCCCTCCTTTGAGAATACTCAGAAATGCATCAGTCATTTCACTGTCAGCTTTTCGTTTTATGGGGACAGCCCAAGCAAATTTAGAAAAACAGTCAATTACGGTCAGGACGTATTTAAAACCACTATTGTCCTTTGCGTACGGTATTAGTTCAATCAAATCCGCTTGCCATAAATCGTCTATACCTTTCAGTATCACGGATCGTCTCTTAAAGATTCTTCTCACAGGTTTGTGTAACTCGTTTACAATTTGATGTTTTATATCAGACATCTTGATTGTGAATGAATGGACTAATGATTCGATCTCTTATTTATGCAATGATCCCACCCTTTTTCAATTGGTTTTCAATTTTTTCTATGCTTTTCCAGCTGTTTGCATCTGCCAATTTTTCGTACAGAAATCTTAATTTTTCGACTAGATCATTTGGATTTGGATTGACTCCCTTTCCAGTTTTCTTTTTCTTCAATGTAGATGTGCTGGATGCAGGAAAAAGCTTACAGATAACTTCTCTGTATTTTGAATTATTTGGGAGAACGTTCAAGCCCCCCGATTCGCTACATCGTTTCTTGTGTGCATTGGTTAGAGTCAATATTTCTTTATATTTACTCATATCTTTTTCTTTCACGAGATTTCGATTTGGTCGCTTTTTGAAAAAAGCTCGAACAATCCTGGTGTCGCCTGGTATAAATTTCCATCGACATCTAGCCAATCTTCTCTTATGGACACTATTGTATCTCCGATTATTAAATTTTCACCATCGTAGCGGATCCCGTACTGGCTATCAAAATCACCAGTATCATTATTGATAAATTTTATTATATAGTCGGACGATATAGGACCAACCTCTTCCAAACCCTTTCTAACCATCTCTCTTCCTTCCAGAGTCGTTGCCGCAGTTTGAACTTCTTCTAATGGCGTGGAAGGTGTTTCAATCACTTCTTCCTCGCACAAGTAATTCGGCATGCATGTTGGTTCGACCGTTATTTCGCCCCTATCCTGTGTATCTACGTAGGTAGAGGGGGTGGGAGCACATTATGCTTCCTCGAACCGGAGGTCTGTCGGAGAATGGACCTGTCTATGCCATTTGGGAGTCCATTGCACGTCCTCTTCGTCTTTAACTAATCTTTCTTCTCCCCGTGCATACCGTGATGTGGATGGAATGGGTAAGAAAGATGGTCTAATTTTGCTTTCTACTGTTTCTTGTTTGAGATTTGGCTTATCAATGACTCGGTCCTGGAGTAAATTCTCAAGAGGTTTTATGATAGGCCTATACATTAATTTTAAATGTTCCTCATAGTCCTGTCTTATACGCTTCAAAAAATAACATTTGTCTCGTATGGACCTTTTGATATCTTCGAGTTCTCTAGTGACACTCTTAGATGTTGCTCCTTCCATGGTTTATGATGGACTGGATAGGCCTTTGACTACTGAACTATTATATAGGTATCGAAACCCTTGCGGTAACGCCCATTATTGAGCTCACTATCTTTATCGATAACCAGAAACCCATACTTATCTCTCCCCCAACATGTTTGGCAAATTTCTTTGAAATCATTAATGGTCATGTCAGAATTCACATGGTCTTCATAAATTCTCTTCATATTTAAATTATCTTGCTTGAAGACTATTAAAAAATTAGCATTGCCCCGAATCAAATGTTTTGGAATGCGAGTATAACTCTGTGCTAGATAAAAACTGTCGACACCATTATGACGTCCTTGACAAAAGTACGACCTGATCGGATCCTGTCTATCGCATGAAATATCATCAAAAATGAAAATAGAATTAGGTAAGGTTAAACTGGGGTTAGGAATTTTCGAATGATCTCCATATGGAAAAAAATTTATATCCGTAATCGTTTCCAAAAGTTTCGAGAGCTGTATGTATTTAGGTTGGTTTAATGTTTTGCTGAAAAGATATATGTTTTCAAACTTAAGTCCATGGGGGTCATATAGTAAGGCCAGCATCAAGTTGGTTTTACCGCAATTAGATGGTCCACATATAATGCATCGAATACTGTCTGGAAACAAAGGGCCATGTTTGGGGTCTCGAGGGACGTTATGGCCGACATTATAGAACACTTTAAGATTTTGTTCCTGCTTCACGAAGCGCATGATGACTACTGAGTAAACATCAGTGCCTTCCTGCTATTTATAGTTTTCTGACTACCATGAGATTGCAGATATGATGTGATTATTACAACAACGAGGGGGAAGAAAAAAAAGGTTTTATTTTGTAAACAAGATTGTACAAGCTATTGGCGTAACCTGGCTTGGAACGGGCTTTGGCAAAGTTGAAGCCTGAGACCCTCCTCCTTCTTTTGTAACCCGGCTTGGAACGGGCTTTGGCAAAGTTAAAGCCTCAGGCGCTTTATGAAGTTGTAGCCTGAAGGGCTTTATCTTTTTACATGTCAATTTTTTTTTATTATTTTACTTTTTTTTCTCTACTATGTTTTCGTTACATTAATTAGGTTTTCGGGTATTTTACTACCTCGCCAGTGACCTTCATTCTGGTTTACGGGTGTTCTACAACCTCGCCAGTGACCTTCATTCTGGTTTACGGGTGTTCTACAACCTCGCCAGTGACCTTCATTCTCACCAATGTGCTAAAGATCGTGTGACTCAAACCCAGGGTCTCTGCGTAGGGATCACACTCTCCAAGCATGCACACATGCATAAAACAAAACAAAGTATAGAAGAAAAAAGTAAAACAATTAGTGAAAATACGTATTAATATTAGTGCCAGAGTATATAACTAACATTTAAGAGAAAATATATAATAATAGATTGAAAAAATTGCTACAGAGATACGACATTTTATAGTGTAGATCTGTAATGCCCATGGGCAAGAGTTGAAACTCCATCTTCCAAAATAATTCTTTTGTCGTCAAACGGGTTCAGTGATATTTTATTAATTTCGACTGTACTTATATTGTGTAGCCGGGAACTGATGGTACACATTCTGTGCCTCATGATTGCACTTTCTTTTAGACAGTAAAGATAATCATCAAAAGTTATTTTATTTTGAACTACCCGCTTTTGTATACCTTTCAGTGTTTTGATTTCGTTAGTCCTTTTCTTAAACGAGTACATTTTTGCTCTTAGTGCCACATAGCCTAATATCAAATCGCCATTCATCTCATCTTTAAATTTCCCCATCACTTTTTTATTCACGGTTGAATGGCACGGATGCTCTTTGGGGAAGTCTGACGTGTCAAAATACGCCATCACATTTTGATCAAGATCCTTATAGAAATCCGCGGTTCTAATCTTGTAAACTAAAGAGTCAGTGTCCATGTACATTAGCTTTATGTTTTCCGGTCCGTACGTGGGTATCATAACATTATAGTGGTGATGATACATGTGTTTCTTAGAAATATCGAGTATACTCATGCCGATGTATATTGGCTTATCAAAAATTATTTTTTTCTTTGATAAATGAACCGCAGCCAAGTTTTCATTAAAAATAGTTCGGTCTAAGAATTCCGGTTTGGCGATTAGTTTTTCTAATTGCCTATGATCGGTTACTAACTTCATATTCATTCTTTTCTGAATAGATTCCATGGTCTTGCCAAATATGGAATTGTTGAATAATTTGTATACGTCTCTTTCAAATGCTGTAGTTGCTCGCGCTCTGAGATTTGTATTGTGTTGAATGTATGGTGCTAGCCATTTTGACTGACGAAACTTAATAGCTCTGTGAATATTTACTAACTTCAAACCGTTTTCCAGTGCTTGCTTTAATGCGGTATAATGAAGAACATAGTTTTTTCTATTTCCTAAATGGGTTACGAGTTTTTTCTGCTTATTTATTTTCATTGTTTCGGACAAAACCGGTAAATCGTTGTGTTTATCATGAAGCTCCATTGGATAATTTACGTCTACCTCAAGTATATAGCCCACTTCATCGTCTTCATTCATCTTTGAAACGTTGAGGTCGTTTGGATTCATTACCCATTCAAAATTATCAGTCGGAAGTGGCATTGTCATGGCATAACCATACAGGTTAACGCAATCTTGGTAATTGATAAACACAAGTTCATCTCCCGGATTATAGTTGTCAGTAGCCTCATTGTTTGCTTCCGCATATCTATGTGACACCTGACAAATACCTCCGCGTATTCCTTTTTCGATCATTAAGACCATGTTGTAATCTGTTAGCAAATGGATTCTTTGCTTCGTGAACCGGAGCATGGCTTCCCACGACAATCCCGGAAGAGTGTAAAATTGAGCAGGATCCAGCTTATGACTCCCCATAGTGATAGTCCGAAAGTTTTCAAACACGTCTGCCAACAGCAAGACATCCGTTTTTAAATAGATGTCGCTGTATTCTCCAAGTGTACGGCAACCAAACTCATTCCAAACATCACTCGCATGTTTATAATCTTCAGTAGAGATTCCACACCCGTTCAATTTGCTGTAGAATTCTTCAATGGGTGGCAAAGATGTCTCTTCTAGCTTGGCCCAACTTGACACGTACTCATATGGAAAAACCCCTTTTCTTTTCAACAGTTCCATTTTGTTGCCTCCGAAATATTTTTCGGTTTCCTTCAAAATTGGAGCGTTTTTTACCAAAGCATCCAAACTTGCCGGCATGAATCGAAATGTATCTAGGAATCGCAAACTAATGTGTTTGTTTATGTGCTTTGTGAAGGAAATATACTTTTCCTCTGTGTTGGGAATAACGTCTATTCTTCTGTTGTCGTACCCAAGTTCGCGAACTATGAAATGGCTATCGTATCCAGAGAGATTATGAAGAAGTACTGGAATAAATTTGGAGGTCTGGTAGCGTAAGTTACACGAATTATGAGCAGGGCCTCGGTATTTTCCAGATAGATGTGAGTGGTCTCTTACCTTTCCGTTGTGTTCTGTGTCAGAAAAAGGTTTATCGCACAAATAACATGAATTAGCCTCATTGAATGACTTAGCTTCATCCGCCGTTAACACTTCCATATCCTTCTTAGTTAAATATATGTCCGAAATAATTTCTGCAATATTTTTTAAATTTTGTACAAAATTTGCCGCAGCATCAACACCACGGTATATTATAGGATCTGTTGGGAGAGCAGACTGAATATCTTCAACTTCCTCTGACTTTTTGACATACAAGCAATAGCTCATGGGAATGTGATTATGACAGTGGCGTGTGTTTTTATTGTTCGGTGGGTCTTCTTTAGGTTCCAAGATTGCCTCAAAATCAGCATAAATGACATACGGAACTGGCAATGCTCGTTCTACTTTTTCAAACTCTATGTACGGTTTTTCCAAGGGGAGTTCCACGCGGGCAGGTTTATGTTCCCTGCAGTCTGCGATATGCTCCAAATACCTGCTTTCACCGTCATACCTCTCGTCGAAATGAGTGAAACATCGTTTACACATTTTTATATTATGCTCATGTCGTGTAATTTGAGAAGACACAAGGCGCTCAAAATTTTTTATGTATACATAGTGCTGCTTCTCCCCTTCTGTCAAAAGAAGTAAATCTCGATGGTCTTCCAATTCTTCCTTTACTATTTTCATAGGAAACACATTATTGTTTTTGTCCAACCCGAACACATTTATGGTAATATTGTTTTTTTGCTCAAAATATTTAATTTTTTCGTATTCCATCGGATATTTTACTGACCTGAAGTCGTATCGGTGCTGGATGCGTGTATATTTCGAAACTCGGTTTGCATTACGTGTGATTAATTTTGCTAGTACAGCGTAGCGAAAGCATTGGTCATCTTCGTTTTCAACATTGGTGCAAGCTTTTTTTGAACTAATAACGGATGGCAGGGGGATGTACGTGCTACCTCGCAAAGGCTTATACTTGTTAATACATAGTCTCAAACCATCCACTGCGTATAAGGCCCATCCGCTCTTTCTTAATTGTGACTCTTCCAATTCCTTAATAATAGTATTGATGGCTGTTGTCATACCTTTCGGTGGATACCGTCGTCACTGGCTGCTGGTCGAGTACTGTGGGCGAGCGCTTTCGATGTAAAGACATCATCTTCAAGCCACTGTTAATGTTGTACTGAGGTTAGTCCGTGTTTGTTGTCTTATAATGGTCCGTTTCAGGTAATTTGTTTATCTCTGTGGTCCGTGTCAGGTAGTCTGTTTGTCTGTGAGTTTGGTCTCAGGTAATCTGTTTACAGGTGTAATTAAGGGGTCGAAGTTGGTGGAGCGAATATATATCAATGTCTCATGTCTGGGTGGGTATGTATTATTATAATGTATGATGTATCTATGGGTATTGTATCCTATGTCGCTTGGTTGGGCGGTGGTCCGTGTGTCCGTCTTCTGGTCTTTTCCGTTTGTGAGTATGTGGAAGTAGTTTGAGTGGGGTGAAAATCGTGTCAGATTTTGTGTTTAGTTGTTCGTTAATGATGTTGTTGTGCGCAGTACGTATTTTGTATATTTCCATGTTTTCTAGTATATCAAGTCTCCGTCCTTTTTGTTGTCGGTGTAAGAGGGTCATGCTGTCCTGGATGTTGGTGGGGTCGTGTCCATGGTCGTGTAGGTGGTTACTAAAGTTTGAGTCTCGTTTGTTGAGTCTGAATGAACGTATGTGTTCTGAATATCTGGTTTTGAGTGTTCTTCCTGTGTGTCCAATGTATGTGTGGTTACAGGTACATGTCAGTTTGTAGACGCCACTTGTGTCCAAAGTGTCTGTTTTGTCTATGTTGGTATTTAAGTTATTCCGTAATGTGTTGTCAGTACGTAATGCTGTTAAAAGGCCTTCTTTGTGGAATAGGTTTGTAAGTCTGTAGGTTTCTGTTCCTGTGAAAGTGAACATGCAGCGTGGTGTTGGTTGTTGGTTAGTTTCTGTGTGCTGTTGTTTGTTATTGTATTGTAGTAGTAGTTTGTCTATTGTTGTCCGTGTGTAGCCGTTGTTGTGTGCTATGTCGTAGATTGTGTTCAATTCTATATCATATTTGTCTGTAGTCAGCGGTGTGTTCTTCAGTCTGTGTATCATGTGTCGGAACGCTGCGAGTTTGTGTTGCGTTGGGTGATTGGATGTGGCATGTATTGTGGTGTCGGTTGTGGTTGGTTTTCTGTATATTCCGTACGTTAGTTTGTCGTTTTCCCTGGTGATTGTGATGTCTAAATAGTTCAAGCAGTTGTCTTGTTCTTTCTCCATCGTGTAGGTGATATTACTGTGTATTTTGTTCAAATCTGTCAGTATGTCTTCTGTATTGTCCTGTTCCACTATGCATAAAGTATCGTCGACATATCTAAAGTAGTGTGTTATGTTGTGTTTGTCCATTAGTGCCTGTATGTGTATGTCTTCGTAATGTTGTAGAAATATCTCGGTGAGGACAGAGGAAGTTGGGTTTCCCATGCCCAGTCCGTCTTGTGGTTTATATATGTTGTTGTTGAATGTGAAGTAGTTTTGTTTGAGTATTGTTCTTGTAATGTTGACGAGTTCGTTGATGTATTGTTCATCGTATATGTCTGTGAGTTTGTTGCGTAAAATGTCTAGTGTTTCGTCGACCGGTATGGAGGGGTATAGTTCCTTAATGTCAAATGATATTAGTCGTGATCGTTTAGTGGGTGTTATGTCTTTCAGTTTGTTGATGAGTTCTTGTGTGTTGCGTATGGTGTATTTGTTTTGTAAGTTGACGGTCTCTTTTAGAATGTTTGTCAGTTCTTTAGCGAGTTTGTATGCAGGAGCGGGTCTGTAGTTGATTACTGGTCTTATGGGTGTGTCTGTTTTGTGTATTTTCGGTTGAGCCCTAAGTATCGGTGGTCTGGGATTCATGTTAATGTATTTATAATGTTGTCCGTCAGGAATTATGATGCATCGTTTGAGTAGTGTACGTATTTCTTGTTGGTACGTGTTTGTGGGGTCTTTGGTTAGTCTGGTACAGAGTGTTTTTGTTATAAATTGTTGTGTTTTGTCGATGTACTCTTGTTTGTTCATGATGACTGTGACGTTCCCTTTGTCAGCTTTAGTGAGTATCAGGTTGTTAGTCCGTAATTTTGTTTTTATTTGTTTAGCAATGGTTTGTTCTGTAGAGCTTGTGTTGCTGTGTGTCTGCTGTGTTATTGTTTTTTTGTCTGTTATTTTGTGACGTATATGTTCTTGTCTGTCTTCTGGTAGGTATGAGATGGCGTTTTCAGCGTCGAGTATGTGTGTTTCGATCCGGAATTATGGTGCATCGTTTGAGTAGTGTACGTATTTCTTGTTGGTACGTGTTTGTGGGGTCTTTGGTTATTCCTGACGGACAACATTATAAATACATTAACATGAATCCCAGACCACCGATACTTAGGGCTCAACCGAAAATACACAAAACAGACACACCTCCTGCATACAAACTCGCTAAAGAACTGACAAACATTCTAAAAGAGACCGTCAACTTACAAAACAAATACACCATACGCAACACACAAGAACTCATCAACAAACTGAAAGACATAACACCCACTAAACGATCACGACTAATATCATTTGACATTAAGGAACTATACCCCTCCATACCGGTCGACGAAACACTAGACATTTTACGCAACAAACTCACAGACATATACGATGAACAATACATCAACGAACTCGTCAACATTACAAGAACAATACTCAAACAAAACTACTTCACATTCAACAACAACATATATAAACCACAAGACGGACTGGGCATGGGAAACCCAACTTCCTCTGTCCTCACCGAGATATTTCTACAACATTACGAAGACATACACATACAGGCACTAATGGACAAACACAACATAACACACTACTTTAGATATGTCGACGATACTTTATGCATAGTGGAACAGGACAATACAGAAGACATACTGACAGATTTGAACAAAATACACAGTAATATCACCTACACGATGGAGAAAGAACAAGACAACTGCTTGAACTATTTAGACATCACAATCACCAGGGAAAACGACAAACTAACGTACGGAATATACAGAAAACCAACCACAACCGACACCACAATACATGCCACATCCAATCACCCAACGCAACACAAACTCGCAGCGTTCCGACACATGATACACAGACTGAAGAACACACCGCTGACTACAGACAAATATGATATAGAATTGAACACAATCTACGACATAGCACACAACAACGGCTACACACGGACAACAATAGACAAACTACTACTACAATACAATAACAAACAACAGCACACAGAAACTAACCAACAACCAACACCACGCTGCATGTTCACTTTCACAGGAACAGAAACCTACAGACTTACAAACCTATTCCACAAAGAAGGCCTTTTAACAGCATTACGTACTGACAACACATTACGGAATAACTTAAATACCAACATAGACAAAACAGACACTTTGGACACAAGTGGCGTCTACAAACTGACATGTACCTGTAACCACACATACATTGGACAAACAGGAAGAACACTCAAAACCAGATATTCAGAACACATACGTTCATTCAGACTCAACAAACGAGACTCAAACTTTAGTAACCACCTACACGACCATGGACACGACCCCACCAACATCCAGGACAGCATGACCCTCTTACACCGACAACAAAAAGGACGGAGACTTGATATACTAGAAAACATGGAAATATACAAAATACGTACTGCGCACAACAACATCATTAACGAACAACTAAACACAAAATCTGACACGATTTTCACCCCACTCAAACTACTTCCACATACTCACAAACGGAAAAGACCAGAAGACGGACACACGGACCACCGCCCAACCAAGCGACATAGGATACAATACCCATAGATACATCATACATTATAATAATACATACCCACCCAGACATGAGACATTGATATATATTCGCTCCACCAACTTCGACCCCTTAATTACACCTGTAAACAGATTACCTGAGACCAAACTCACAGACAAACAGACTACCTGACACGGACCACAGAGATAAACAAATTACCTGAAACGGACCATTATAAGACAACAAACACGGACTAACCTCAGTACAACATTAACAGTGGCTTGAAGATGATGTCTTTACATCGAAAGCGCTCGCCCACAGTACTCGACCAGCAGCCAGTGACGACGGTATCCACCGAAAGGTATGACAACAGTAACATATTTACTGGCGGAACTAACCCCTTAGATTATATACCAGTATTGATGGCGTTCGTCAATACTTCATCTATAAGGGTCTCCATACATAATACTTTATTTTTGGTTTTGAATGCGGTATCCAAAAGTTCTCCAAGCTGGTTTTTCATTGTACAATCAACGACAATGTTGAACTTGACTGAGTTGTGTTCTGCTACACAATCCTTGAGCTTTATCTTTATCGTCAGTTTTATATTATTTAAAAAACTTATTAAATCTTTATTTTCCTCACTTGTCACGAAAAAAGATTTTAACCGTCCTTCAAATGACGTCTCATACTCATATAGCCCATTAGATGCAGTTGCGGAAGCCATCAAGTCCTTTTTTTTGGGCTCTCCTTTTCTTACCAATTTTGGGGGCGAGGGCCCCATGCAGGAATTTTCATGTGATGTTAAATTATCTTTATACTCACCACAATGTGTGCATATAGATGCTACGAATTCGTTAAACTCCTGGGAATCTCCAAACGATGTTCCACAGGACGTTTCGTGGACTAAAAGCGCCGCTTCTGCAGAATACTCCGCCCCACATTTAGAACACAGATAACTATTAACTACATTTTTCGATGGACTACAAAATGGTTCGTGGGTTAGTAAGCACTGTTGGGTAAAATTTTCTCCACATTTACTACATAAATAATCAGAGTTGTTGTCCTCTGGTATCTTGTTATTCTCTTTGCAAATAAGCTGGTGCCTTCTAAGATGGTCTATCCGAGAGAATGTTTTACTACAAAATGAGCAAGGATGATTTCCTGCAGAAGTGAGCGTGCAGGTAAGCTCATGTCGTCGACAATTATTGAAACGAGTAAATCGCTTATCGCATTTGCCACAAACGTGGGACATGTTTATTTTATTTTAATGAATAATAGTAAAATAACAAAATGATTCAAAATTTATATAAAGAAAAGTCAATGAACGAAACTAATATAACTATAAAAAACGAATTAGAGAAAAAACGATGAACGAAACAACACGAATTATAAAAAAACAATGAACGAAACAAAATGTAACTATATAACACGAATTATAGAAAAAACAATGGACGACATAAAATGTAACTATATAACACTAATTATAGAAAAAACAATGAACGAAACTAATGTATCTATATAAAAAACGTAATAAAGAAAAAACACAGAACGAAACTAATTAAGTTAAATAACTTATAAATGAAAAAATATATAGAATGTAAGACAGACTTAAGTAGCAAAAGTAGAGAAAACAAGTTCTTTTCAATAACACTGAGGTATGAAGAATGAGCTACCTCGTTGGGAGCGGGTCCTTATATAGACCGAGTTGACGCATGCCCAGTAGCCGAAAAAAAAAGGGGAGGGGGAACTGCAAGAGTTGACGTGTCGTCAACAAGCAAGTGCATGTTCAAGAAAGGACACCAACTACCCCAACATGTAGTGACATATATATTCATGATGTAACCTGTTTAGTCATGTTTATTCTTGTCGAAAACCGGGGTCAATTTGAATGGGGTCTTTGCCCGAGAGTTCGGATTTTCTTATAGAAAAAATTATTTTTTAGCCCTGAAAAGGGCTGCTATAATGGAATCCTCCTGAAAAGTAGATATTCACTTTTGTTATTATTTTTTTTTAGCCATGTAAAGTTGAAGCAGAAAAATGCTTAATCCACTCCTAAAAGATCAGACGTTAATCGTATATTTTTAACGTATTAAACCCTACTCGTTTTGGTCGTTCGAACACAACATCGGGTTTTCCCAAAAATTCGTCCATGGTTAATAACCATTGAGAACCCCTAATATTACGAGGTGGCGTAGGCGGTCGGGGGTGTGAACCCCCAAATGCATATAGCGGCGGTGTAGGAATGAGATATCCATGCTCCCAAGACATAATTGTTAGAATAACTGGAATCAGTATGACCGATTGGAGCCCCGGGTATGCCTGCAACAACAGGTCTCGACATGTTTTAACATGTATATGCATCCAAAAAACATTTCAAGGTCAAGGATGTCTTCAGATTGGAGAAAACGCAAAATTACTATAGCTACGAACGTCATTTCCAAACCATAGTAGATATATAAAAAACAAGAATTCACAAATAACATCAAAGGACAGCGTGCTCGGAATTGAAGATAAATATTTTTTCCCATATATTACTCCAATTGGACAACATACTCAATATGACGAGCTTTGAATTATATTTTTAAATACAATACTATTCATGGCACCGAAGGACAGCGTTCTCGGATTTGAAGATACATTACTTTTTTCGCACATATTACTCCAATCGGACAACATACTCAATATGACGAGCTTTGAATTATATTTTTAAATGCAATACTATTCAAGGCACCGAAGGACGGCATGCTCAAAAGGGTAGGTAGGCGATTTTTCCATCATAATACTCCAATCGAACAGCATACTCAATATGATGAGCTTTGAATTATATTTTTAAATACAATACTATTCAAGGCACCGAAGGACGGCATGCTCAAAAGTGTGGGTAGGCGATTTTTCCATCATAATACTCCAGTTTAAAATAATACTGAATACAATCATGATGATGATCATGCTAGGACATGATAAGGTAGGCTACACGAATGCAGGGTTCGACATGTTAGATCATGCAAGTGCCTGTTCAAGGTCACGAAATCAGGCTTAAAAAATGTTAATTATTAATAATCGATAGGAATAATCATTACTACCCCAGAATACACCATAATTGTTACTTGATATCTGAAAATGTATGACTTGAACGTTATATACCTAGATTTTAGCTACCTTCATTAACCATGTCATGATAGACGAGGGGTTAGCAAGCCAGACTCCAAAATGGAAGGTGGTGAGTTCGAATCCCGTCCGGTATGGTTTTTTTTTTCTTAAGTTGATTTAATATCAATAATAATTTGATTTCTAGACGCTAGTGGGCTAATTAAAAAAAAATTAGAGGGAGAGTGGAAACTTATTTAGGTGGGGAAGTACGATGGTGGGTGATTCAAAGGGGAGAGTGGAAACTTATTGGGGTGTAGAGGGAGAGTGGAAACTTATTGGGGTGTAGAGGGAGAGTGAAAACTTAATGGGGGTTAGAGGGAGAGCGGAAACTTATTGAGGTGGGGATGTACGATGTTGGGTGATTCAAAGGGGAGAGTGGAAACTTATTGGGGTGGGGATGTACGATGTTGGGTGATTCAAAGGGGAGAGTGGACACTTATTGAGGTGGGGATGTACGATGTTGGGTGATTCAAAGGGGAGAGTGGAAACTTATTGGGGTGAGGATGTACGATGTTGGGTGATTCAAAGGGGAGAGTGGACACTTATTGGGGTGGGGATGTACGATGTTGGGTGATTCAAAGGGGAGAGCGGAAACTTATCGAAGTGGGGAAGTACGATGGTGGGTGATTTAAAGGTTGTCACAGATCCACCACCACCTCCGAAACTCTGCTCCTGCTCAATTCTGCTCCTGCTCAATTCTGCTCCACCACCACCACCACCACCGAAACTCTGCTCCTCAATTCTGCTCCTCCACCACAACATCTGCTCCCCCCAGGGTGGTGCCAGAACCGGCCTTTATACTCTACTTATAGCCTAGTTCTCTCAAATGGCTGGCTCTCTTTACAGTCTCCGCATATCGTGAATCCATGGTAATAACTGGCCCTTCCTTGTACAGTTTCTTCTGTCTATTGTGAGGGTAACATTTTGGGTGACCATGGAAAAAGCATCCATAAAATTGTAATATGGTCTTCTGATCTTTAATAAAACCATCTACGCGATATTTTGTTGAAGGGATTACAATTTCTCTCGCCCTCATCACTGTAGATATAGTAACTCCCCTGGTGTGCTCCTCCCATGCTAACCAGTCCAGTGCCTTCTTAGACTGATTATCCAACCGATAACCATTTTGAGATACAATTCCTATGGTGTTGGGTTCAAGGTAATTGCGTCTGAACACCAAGTTACAAGCGCTAGCAATTGTAATAGCTTCCGAGAAGGGATCTACACAGCAGCGTTCAATAAAATGTTTACGAAATTTAATACGTGCCAAACGTATGATGTTGATATCTTGGATGCAATAATCTGTCAGTTCCTTTTCGAAATGAAATACATGACTAGAGCTCTTCTTATGGTTGTACCACTCCATGAATTTTTTTATACTCGGAAGGTGTTTTCTCCTTGGCCCCATAATAGTCTGCATCAGGGATCTCTCCTACATACCCATAGTTTATTGTCTTATTAAAATAATGGGGGAAATATCCTTTGGCTATTTCAGATGGTAATTCCAGAAGCTTGTCTAAACTCATCGGTAGGAAATTTAGTGAGTCAATCATTTCTACATTTCTAAATTTTAAGGATAAAACTTTTGATCCTCTAGTTATAATCTCTGGAGTTATTTTAAATTCTGTCATTAGCGATCTTAGAACAAACTGGGAGTCGAAAGACTGAGCGTTATGGGCAATACAAACAATTTTTTTAAAGCATTTTCTAGGCAACATAATATATTCAAGAAATCGTTTACAAGGATCCTCTTTAAAATAAATATGTTGTCGTACACCGTAGTTATTACATATATTACCCATATTCGAATCCTCTTCACACTCTGGACAGAACTGCTGCACTACACAAAGATTTGGTACGTGCATGCGATCACCATTGGGTAAAATGTTTTCCTGGGTAGTCTCAAAATCATATATAATAAATAGTGTTTTAAGCGTAGTAGTCTCTTTATTCACTGGTATATAACTTAAGTGACTGTCCTCTCTATTTGTTTTACATATGGGACAATACACTTCCCCACACTTGTGAACCAGTTTTTTATTTATGGTTGTGTAAAACATGCTACAATCAGGGCAGACTCTGAACTTCTCACAAGTACTTCTGCCATTACTAGGGGCTGTCTGGTGACGATCAAAACATACATTCGAAGGGAACCGACGGTGAAATAAAGTGCATACAGTAGATGTGTTATCTACTCTTGCAACTAGGAGCCGTAAAACATTTTACATGTTTCTGTACATCGGTGTTTGTTCCTGTTCTTATAAGACTTGTTACATCTCTCGCAGTAATAACTACTCGTAAATAGGGATGTTAAACTTGTAAATAAGTGAAAATGATTATCTTTGTTAAATATATTTATGGTGTATGGTGCTGTACAATTTCCCCCATCGAAAACTTTCAGGAGTTTGGCTTTTCCGTCCTGTTTGAAAACTTTTAAATTATAATTGCGAAGATAATGTTGATACATTTGTAACTCCTGGAGCCCGCACCCCTCCGCTCCTATAGTAACCCCTGCTTTCCGTGTAAGATTCAATGCTTTCATCTTTTGAATCCCATTATATTCCTTATGAATATGAACGTAGGCGGGGACATTCCTCCCACCGGTTTTACAATGAACACGACCGACCACGATAGCGCGCTGTAGACAATATCTCTCCTGAAAACCATCGTCACGGGGAATTGTCAGTATGCCTTTCTTCCGATGAGACATTTCGGTAAAAGAATAATTTCGCATGTTTATTCGTCCGGCCCATTGTGGTACACGTACAATGGTTGTAGTTATAGTGAACGGTTCTTCAAATTTTAGGAAACCAATATCACAACTACTCATCACATTTGTTAACCATTCAACGTTGAAGGAACGAGCCTCTATGAAAGGGGAGCCCGTTTCTGAAATATTAGCTACACTTTTCAATTCTATCATTATTTTATCTAGTGCTTGTACACCCGAAAAAACATGATTGGCTAAAGCAGTAAAAAAAACGATGCATCCATACTCCTATTTCAACATCTAACGGTAGGGACAAGACTTGGACGGTTTCATAGACCTTACTAAGGCTGAAACGCGGCACAACAGTTGCACGTCTAGAAATAATTTTGAACATTTGATCATTTAATGCTTCGATACCCCCTAAATGAGCAGACTTCATGTTCTCACCTTTATTCTCAGTGATGCAAAGTTTTGTATGAAAATAACCATCCCCCTTAACAGTAAGTGAAACACAGTTGGTACACTCACGACTATTCGTTGAAGCTTGGATGTCCGGCTGGATCTCCGTCAACAATTTCTCCAGTAGTAGGATAGAAAGCCATGATGCAAAAAGACAAGAGTTGTAAAAATACGATAAAGTTGAGGACGAATTACACTGAACACTGCTGATGTGATAGTATAGGAGTGAAAGGATATATTGGAGAGTCTTATATAGGAAGTAGTGAGGGTAGTATAGTGGGGGTAAAGACCCCCCTGAGGGGCAGCACGAACGCCCGCGAACACCTTAGAAGTCATGTTATATATTTGTACTTTTTTTAATAGCGCGAATTTTCGTTGAAATTATAACGAAGGGATCCGTCCAAATAAAAGATGTGTTATTCTGCAAGACCGATGTTACCACGTTCTGCAGTCTTTCGCCTGTGAATTCTGCAGGATGTATAAACGGTATATATCCTTTAACTGATAATAATCTATTAGTAAAGGTAATGTCTATTTTATCTTTTGGCGACATATCTTTGACTAAATGCTTTGACAACTGTTCAAAAGATTTTTTGAACCAATCGACAATTTCTATACCCTGTGGAGGGCATTTTAAAGAAATACTCTCCGTTATTTTTTCCAATCCGAATTTTTTCACGGTTACCAAGGATCTGGATAAGATATCAAAAGGTATAATATCTTGAACTTTTGTATGTGTGTAACTATGTCCCAATGCTACATCTGAATTGGAACCCTGCATTGTTGCTACACCCTCTTTGCTACACCCTGAGCCGCAAACAACATCAGGTGACGCCGTTCCCAAACTATCTGAATTAACAGTGTCCTGTCCCTTGTTTCCACCACATGTCTGTTCATGACGAGTTATAAATGGAAAGATTAGTCCGCAATTGATACATAAGCCCTCTTCAACTGCTCGACCCTCGCAAAAAAATACATGTGTCTCATCCACACAATTTTCCCCACACACGTCACATAAACTATGAAAATACTCGTTATCCGACATTGATGAAGTAAGATACTCATTAGATGGAGGTTGTGAAGACATAACAGCTAGTAACTGAAGAGAACACAGGTGTGAACGAAACTAATTTCTGTGGGATAAGGCACAAATATATATACTCTTTACCCCCTCTCCACAAACTTTTATAAGAGTCTGTAGAAAGTATGGTTCAAATAATTTTGTAAGAAATTGATTTCTGAAATATAAACATAAATAAATAGGTAAAAATTCAATGTTTAAATGATTTCTTAATAAGATACACCATACTAATTTGTAGCCCAAATAATAACTTAGGATACAGTTGTTTTCGAAATATCGTTCAAACATCAATAAACACATATTTTTTTTTATCAATTGTTTCATTTCTAAAATATTTTTCAATTTTAAAACCCTAAACTGATCATTTACTGAGTGAGCCGGGTGAAATTTTGAAAGTTGAGGGCCTCCTCAAATCTGCATTTACTTGTTGTTAAAGGAATTAAGTTTTAAAAGCAATAGGATATAGTTACTTGAATTCCCTTATAATCGCCTTACTGACATTTCAACCAATTAATACACCAGTGTGACAATAATAGAATAAATAATACGTCTTTGAACAATTAGTAAGATAGAATTGATTGACAGCCACTCTAGTCAGGTTCCAAACGTGTTGCAACTTGCAAAGGAGGTTGAACAAAGGATTAGAAAGTGTTGTGGCAATAATAGAATCAATAATACATCTTTGAACAATTATTAAGATAGAATTGATTGACAGCCACTCTAGTCAGGTTCCAAACGTGTTGCAACTTGCAAAGGAGGTTGAACAAAGGATTAGAAAGTGTCTGAAGTTCCCCCAGGTGTGGACTGTCAGTACTAATCACCCTTGTGAACCCTTCACTTCGTTGATTGTAAGTGTATTTGAAAGTAATATATCTATTATTGGCATAATTTATGAAGTGATATATATTTTGTACTAACAACTTGATTCCTCTTGCAACAGATTGCACTATCGAAATACTTGAACGATTTGCAGAGGAAGACCCTCAGTACAAAGGCCTTAGGGGATCTGACAGAAGACAGTGTTTATAAAATTACCATATTTGAGAAAGTTACAACAAAGTTTGGGGAAGCGTTGATAGCGCACATCATACAACAAGAACCATCGTCTATTTTTCAAGAGTGTCCATCGCGGATATATATGCCGCGACGTATATGTAATGCATTATCAAGTGAAATGTTAGAAGATTACAATTCAAAGAAAATACCTTGCCTCTGTTTTAAATATAAGGGCCGGAAAATGGGCATACCTGATATTGTTTTTCTTGAATAAAGCTAACTGTTTTAAAATCAAAATATAGATAATATATGTTTTAGGAACTGTATGATAATTGTATACATTTTTTACTTAAATATATATACTTTTGTTTGTACTTATATGTGTTTTATTGTATATTCTCCTCTCCCCTTTTTCATAATTATAGGTGGGGTTGTTAATAATAATTCAATAAAATCATTTTAAATGTTATTTATTTTTTGTCTCAAATATATAACATTGTTTATTATTCAGCAAATAATTAATTAATAACCGACAATCAGTACGGGTTTCGACCAGGGAGGTCAACAACAGATGCAGTGGAAGAGGTGAAGAATCTGGTGTGTGCAGCAATAACCGGGACGCTAAGGAACCGGAAGCACTGCCTTATGGTCACGTTGGACATCAGCAATGCGTTCAACTCGGCTCGGTGGGACAGGATCTGGGAGAGCCTCTTACGGGACTTGTGTCCAATACAATAGGAACTCTTCTTATATAGCTATCCTAAGAAGAAGTCATTGAAAACTTTACCCACTGAGCCGGATAATTATTTATAGTAGAGATACTAATATTTTTTGAATGGGTAGGCGGCCTTGTATAACATTTCATTATCAGAGATTAGCTGTGATGAACTTTTCTACAAATCAGAGACTATGTATATTTCCTACAATAGAATCCTTCCGAGAGATCCAATATATCGTCACGACACAACACTTCACAAAATACGGAATTGTTCACCTATCCCTATAAACATCACTCAACTGCAACTTCCCCAAATCTAAAAAATTTAGAAGTCGCTCGAACACATTTTAAAAACCCCACCACTCTTCTATATACTTCCTCAGCTAAATTCTTTCCCTGGTTCCCCTCTATAGTATATCTTAAACTCTAAAGTAACCCCAACCCGAACACCATTCCTATCAATCTAAACTTTTATTTCTCAGTCATGCATCAATAGGGTTTTCTATAGGTGATATCACCAATCTCCTACATGCATATAAATATATAATATATTTTCTATAGTTCCCCCGACATTTTTCTACAACTAACACTCAACCGTTCCTCAATTAATATTATAACGCAGCCCTCACAACCATACTCCATTGTATTTATTTTTCAAGTCCCAAGCTCTTCGTCTAATATACATCACAGTTCCCACCGGTATTTGAGAACCCATATAGTATTATTGTTCCATCCTCACCCACATCTCATGGACCCCACAATTCAGCCCTCCTTCCCCGCATATATGGTATTGAGAGCCAAAACACTTACGATGACCCAATACAACAGTTATTTTACCGATTCATCTTCATAGCCACAAAACCCGGGATTATTTAATATTTTAGTATATTTCTTTTTTCATTATTTGTCACAGGTTTTTTTTTTTTTCCTCACATACAACGCCTACTCCACTCAACTGTTTTTTCTTAAAGTCCTATACATATCTTACATCCTTTCATATATTTATTTTTTATTTAGTCATATTATTTTATATTTTATGCGATTAATATTTATTTACATTTTCGAAAATTTACGTAAATTATGAAAATTTTGTAGCATATTCAGGAACATTTTTTGTGATGAATGTGACTGCGTAATAACTATCGTGATTATAAGAAAAATTGGTGAGTACAAGCTGGTCAGTATTAAGAAATAAAAATCGTATATAGGTTCCATATCATAGGCAGTTTTTTATTGTTGTTGGGGCTAGATGTATTGCTGGAAACCCATTAATGATAGGCTCTTCTCGGCTCGTCTCGGATTTTATCGGCTCCTTTCGTTGCATGTAGGAAAAAAAAAAGTATAAATACGTTCTGTTTGGTCAGTAGTTATCTGTTTTCATTGTGAACGTGTTAACAACCTTGAGATAAATACAATCTGATCATTCACTATTTATTGAACCGAAGTTGTCAACCCTGTTACAATAAATACGGTATGTTTGGTGATTATTAGGCAGACTTCATTGATCTAGTAATCCACAGCAGGTTAGATACCATGGGGGTCAAACGAAACGCTCTCACTATAGAAAATAAAATAAAAATAATTAAACTTTTTGATGAAGGAGAAAAGGTTGGAGAAATATCGAAACATTTCAAGATTCCTCAATCCACGATTTCTTCAATTTTAAAGAGACGAGAAACCATTTTTCAATTAGATAGGTAAAAGACATATTAAACGAATTAGAACTAATGGTGATTATCCAATGGAACAAGATGAAACTGAGGATACACCCCCTCTTGCCTTCAACGGAGAGAATTACACACAACAACACACAGACTCTTCAGAGGACGATGTGGGTGAACACTCCAGTTCATCACAACAGCAAACGGACTCTTCACAGCATGATTCGGGTGAAGACGGAAGTGAACGAATTAATTCAACAGAACACCGACGAGTAGTATATGGTGATAAAAAACCAACAAAAAAGTTCAACCTTCCTAAACCCGTAAAAGGCTTAATACCTCTTTCCAAGGAAAATATGACGTTTTTACGTTTGGTCGGGTATAAAGTTCTGTCATCAACGTATAGATGTTAGATTTGGATAGTTCAAAGAGGGGTTCGGATATCATTCTCATTACCGAAACCATCGGGGGTATAGATGGAATAAAAAAATCTGTTAGACATGAAAACACTCTATCTATTTAAAAGGTAGATTTTTTCAAGGAGAATGGGACAACGACAGTTGCAACATTCTAAAAGTGGTTTTTGTTCAATTCCAGTGCTTCCAGGGTAATAACTCGGACTATATTTTGAAGGATATATCAATAATGGGCATTAACTTTATTGGGAATAGGTACACAGCATATCACAAACGAAAAGATTATTAGAAAGAATCAAATCGAATGCTGTGTGGTTGAAGGCTTGGAGAGGCTATAAACGCACGCATATAAATATAGCGATATCGTTATAACTACAGTAATATCGTTATAAATATAGCGATATCGTTATAACTACAGTAATATCGTTATAAATATAGCGATATCGTTATAACTACTGTGATATCGTTATAAATATAGCGATATCGTTATAACTACAGTAATATCGTTATAAATATAGCGATATCGTTATAACTACTGTGATATCGTTATAAATATAGCGATATCGTTATAACTACAGTAATATCGTTATAAATATAGTGATATCGTTATAACTACTTTGATATCGTTATAAATATAATCTCTGATAATGAAATGTTACACAAGGCCGCCTACCCATTCAAAAAATATTAGTATCTCTACTATAAATAATTATCCGGCTCAGTGGGTAAAGTTTTCAATGACTTCTTCTTAGGATAGCTATATAAGAAGAGTTCCTATTGTATTGGACACACCTTATATGTACGTTGGGGCTGTGTTATAAAATAGTTCTTTAACTGATCTCGTTGGTGATGAAGGGGTCTAGAGCCTTCATCAGTATGAAATCTTAGGAAAAATACTTGAATATGAAATTACCCCCGGCTTTTGCAGTTATAAAGATGGGTTGACAGGTACCAATGTGAGTGAGCCTACACAGCAGGGGTCCTAGGTTAGAGTTCTATTGGTGCTCAGATGTGTGGGAGTGGGTTCTGAATATAACCGGAGTAGTGTTGTGCAGGGGGATGATTTAAGTTCCTGCTAGATTGTAGGTTATTAGTCGTAAAAATAGTGATGGAAAATAATATTGGAAATGCGAATCTAAATATCGACGAGAACTGTGGGGATGTTGACCTGGCGGTTTAGGTAGGGAGAAGCATTTAAATTTGATTTTCTGCATGTGATGCAAGTGTGCAGGTATGTCTGAGTGAGAGGTGGGATAGAAGTGGTTTGAATGAGAAAGAAATGTTGACGGGGCAGTAGTCTACACTTGTAGGGTTCTAACTTGATATGATGTTGGGGAAGTAGAAGTGGAGAGCAGAATATTGGGATGGATTGGTCGTTGTCAGAATTGTGCGGGGGTTTGAGAAGGTTAGGAGAGCAATTACAGTAGAGGACGGTTGGTGGAAGGAAAAAGAAATTGTTTTGACCGCTTTAAACGAGGATTGGAATACAGTAGAGGTGCTAAGTAAGTTAAGTGCTGGAGATGAGAAGTAGCATGTAACAAGTAAGTTAAATATACTGCATGTTAGCCTAAGAATGTATCCATGGAAAGGTACATCTAGATCTAAAGATTACTCCGCGGGTATGTATAAGTAAAAGGTTCTAGAAGTAGAGAACGGAAAATTGGTAAGGACAAGTTGAGAAAAAACCATTAGACGATTGATGTGGGGAGGTAGAAGTGAGTCATAAAAATTAGAAGAAAGACCTGAGGATTAGGTGTGGGCTGCAAAGTCTTTGCCGGATTGGAAGAAGTACAATAGGTCTGAGGAAGTAGAACTATTATAATTAAAGATTATGTTTTAGAATAATTGATGTGGGTATGTGCATTGAAGATGATTTGAGGTGGATAAGTTTGACTGATTCAGAGGGAAAGGCTAATGGACGTAGAATGTGTTTGGATGGAGCAACACCAGCGAGAAGTCTTCAAGCTGGCGCGAAGCAATCAGACTGTAAATAATTATTTAGATAAGCCTAGTTTAAGTAAGAAGTCGCTTAATACGTCTGCAAATAATAGTATTTTTATTGATTGTACGCGTTGTGGGCAGAAACACTCAAAGAATCGTTGCCCCGCGTTTGGTCAGAAGTGTTATAAATGCCAGAAAATTGGGCATTGGGCCATAACGTGCGCTAGGGGCAGTAAAAAAGTAGTTGAAACTGTGCGTGTTTCTGGTCACAATGAGGCATTTGAGGATTTTACCATTGGTTCCATTAATATATATCAAATAAATAAAAACAAAAGTTGCAAATGGTTGGAAAATATAAAAATTAACGGAAAATTAATCTTGTTTAAATTAGATACTGGTGCTGAAACCAATGTTTTATCATTGCATCTGCTAAGATATGAGTTGGGGATGAGCAACCCTGTTCTCTCAAAAACGAGCACAATTTTGGAGTCATTTGGAGGGTTCAAAATAAAACCCATTGGTACTATTAAGTTGCAGATTGGTATAAAAAATAAATGTTGTACAACAGAATTTGTAGTTGTTGAGCAAAATGTAGGTTGCCCAATTCTGGGACTCCAAACATGTTTGGATCTAAATTTAATTAAAAAAATAGAAAACATCCAAACCGGAAATTTGGGGTTTTCAACATTTTTAGAGCGAAATAATGATGTCTTTAAGGGTTTAGGTTGCTTCCCAGATCTATGTTCATTAAAATTAAAAGAGGGTGCTATTCCAAAATCAAGCCCTGCTAGACGAGTACCATTTAAAATTAAAGATAGACTAAGGCACGCTCTGATAGACTTAGAGAAAAATAAGGTCATTACAAAGGTCTCAAGTCCAGGGGAATGGGTCAATAATATTGTCATAGTTGAAAAACAGGACTCATCATTGCGAATTTGCATAGACCCTCAGCAATTAAATAAATATCTGATTAGAGATTATTATGAAATCCCAACAATTGAGGATATTTCTGTCAAGCTTGCCAATAAAAAATTTTTTTGCCTCTTTGATTTGAAACAGGGTTTTCATCAGTTGGTTTTGGATGAGGCTTCGAGTGATCTGTGCTCATTCAGTACCCCTTTTGGTGTTTATAAATATCTTAGAGCTCCATTTGGTTTATCAGTGTTGCCTGAATGCTTTCAAAAATTAACCCAAAAGTATTTTGGCCATTTGAATGGTGTCACAGTTTATTTTGATGATATTCTGTGCGCTGCAGAATCGGAGGGGGAATTGCAAAACATTGTGAATGATGTTATGGGTGTGGCCCGAAAAAATAATATTCGATTTAACCCCGACAAAGTTCAATATTTCGTTAAAGAGGTTAAATTCTTGGGGTTTTTGTTTAATGAACATGGGCATAAGCCGGATCCGGATCGGGTTCGTGTTATTAATGAGTTGAAAGCTCCACATAATGTCAAGGAATTGCAGAAATTGTTAGGAATGGTGAATTTTCTGCGCAACCACTTGCCAAACTTGTCTCAGGTGTTATCCCCTTTCCGGTTATTGCTGAAAAAGGGGTCGGAATGGTTATGGACCTCGCTTCATGATGAAAAGTTTCTTGAATTGAAGGAACTTCTTGGCAATGCGACATTATTGCGTTCTTTTGATCCTAACAAAAAAAGTCGAAATCCAAGCCGATGCTAGTAAAGATGCCCTAGGTTGTGCACTGTTTCAAGAAGGTAGACCTATTCTTTTTGCTAGTAGGTCGTTGACAGATTGTGAATGCAATTATGCACAGATTGAGAAGGAAATGCTTGCCCTTGTTTTTGCGTTCACTAAGTTCCATAAGTATATCTATGGTCATTCCAATGTTACAGTTTTTTCCGATCATTCGCCTCTAACGTCTATTGTTACGAAGGATATCAGTAAGATCGTTAATACTCGTATGAAACGGATGCGATTGAAGTTGTTGCCATATCAGTTTGAGTTAAAATATCTGCCCGGAAAGTTCATGTATATCGCAGATTTTTTATCCCGCAATATTGTCAAATCTCACCCCGGTGATGACCCATCTATGCTTGAAAGGGTGCATTGTTTAGGGGCCACAATCAATTTTACGGATGAAAAATATTCTAAATTTGTGGCTGAAACTAGGCAAGATCCGTCTCTGTCACAAATCACTGAATTTTATCGTAATGGTTGGCCGTCAAAGTTAGACTCTACTGTGGCTCCCGAGGTGGTTCATTTTTTTAAACTTCGTCATGAAATAAGTGAAGAAAATGGTTTATTATATTTTGAGAATAGACTAATTGTTCCAGTTGCGTTGCGGCGATTTATCCTGGGTCTCTTGCATGAGACTCATTTGGGTTTTAACAAAATTAAGCACACAGTTAAAAGTTTTTTTTATTGGCCAGGGATAATGTCTGATGTCGTAAATTTGGTGTCGGGTTGTATGGTGTGCCAAACATTTCAAAGGAGTAAAATAAAAGAAGAGCTACTCCCTCATGATATTCCGAATATCCCTTTTTATAAGGTTGGTCTTGATATAGCTGAATTTGAAAGAAAATATTTTTTAGTCCTAGTTGATTATTACTCTAGGTGGGTGGAAGTAATTCCGATTAAAGATAAATCTACTTCAACCATCATAATGTCACTTAAGCCGATCTTTGCGAGATTTGGCATTCCTAGAATTATCATTGCAGACAACAACCCATTTGGCTCTGCAGAATTTCGAAATTTTACTCAACAATGGGCTACAGAACTTAGAACTGTCAGCCCTCATTATCCTCAAAGCAATGGTCTTGCAGAAAAATACGTGGGTATTGTCAAAGCCATGCTAAAAAAATGCCAGGTTAGCGGCCAAGATTTTAATTTGTACCTTTTAAACTACAGAAGCTCACCAGTGGCAGGTTTGAGTTGTTCTCCATCTCAATTATTAATGTGTAGAACCATAAGAACCAAATTACCAATTCGCAATGATGAACTTTTCCCAAAGGTTCCTGTACATAATAATTTTCGTGGTGCACAGAAAGATAAGCAGAAATATGTTTATAATAAAGATTCTAAAATTCCTGATAATTTTGTTGCACAAGAACCTGTGCTGGTTCAAAATCCATTTACTAAAGTATGGGCTCGGGGATATATAGTTAAAAAATTAGATTTTCGATCTTATATAATCGATCTTAACGGTAAAAGGTATAGAAGAAATTCTAGGTTCATTAGGAAATTTAAGGAACCACTAATGTCTGAAACAAATTTAAATAGGGATAATGTATATTGTAAACCCGAGTTAGCTGAATATAATGATGATGACTTAGAGTGTAATGAGAATTGTGACCACGAATTAAATGACACAATTAATGATGAAAGTAGTGTACCTACAACTAGTGATAATAGTGTTGCGAATAGGCCTGACGGTTACCAAACTAGAGCAGGACGAGTGGTTAGACGGCCTAACAGGTTTCAGTAAAGTTTTAAGTATCAGACTAAGAATAATTGTAAGTGCCTCTTAAATTATGTATCATTATTGTTTTGTATTTTCTATTACGTTTAATTATTGTTTTTGTATTTTCTATTATGTTTAATTATTGTTTTTGTATTTTCTATTACGTTTAATTATTGTTTCTTGTATTTAGCTATAGCTGTATTTTATATTGTGCTCTGTGTTCTACAACTATCATAAATAAATAAATTGAAGTCTGTGTAAAAAATGAACAGACTTAAAGGGAAGGATGTTTGGATGTTTTATATTTATATCAGTTGGTTCTGTCTTGTGTTTGTTTAATAATGCCACATGTTATATATGTAATGTCCCCATTATTAAATGTGATTATCGCTGAAACGTTGTCCTTTTATTAAAATTAACTGTCAACTAAAACAGAATGTAGGTTTATGTATGGGTAGACCGGGTTATGATGAAAATGTCAGACGATCTAGAGAGGTTGTAGGTGTTGAACAGGGGCGAAGCATGATGATGCTAAGAGTAGTGGACTATGATGAAATCTAAAGAAAATTGCTTGGATGTGTGTCTGAGTAAAAGGTTTAAAGGGAGAATTAGGTGGGGAAGTATAAGTGAGAAAATTGAGATGGATTGGCTACGCCGCTATTGTAATAATGGGGGGGGGGGGGTTGCGCGTCGCGTTTTTAATAAAAAAAAAGATATTTGAATTTACTTTAATCTAAATTGCGGAGATTTTCTCTAAAATTGCTTTGTCTTTACTAATTCAAATTGTCCAAAGGATGCCAGATCGCTTAGGTAATAGACGATCATTTAAATTTATTGATTTTAATATACGAATTGGATTTCTGTAACCAAAGGCGAAGGATTCGTCAGCGAAAAGAGTTTTGAAAAACCAAATTCTTAAATCACTATTGACTTGCGATGGCATGGGAACAAACTACTGAAAAATTAGCAACTCATATTTAACAGAGTATATTTACAAATCAAATCAAAAAAATTATTAATTAAGAATAAAAAAAAATATAATATAAAATATGAACCTTATTACTACTGGAGTTGCAGACCAATCAGCCTGTTGCCTATTTTTGGCAAAGTGCTGGAGGCCCTCGTCCTCCTTAGTATACGGGACCGGGTATATGCCTCGGTGTCCCAGCGCCAGTTTGGCTGTTCCAGGGGTCGTTCCACGGAGGATGCACTGCGGACGCTGAGGGCGGATGTGGAGGAGCGCAGGGACAAATATGCTCTCTGTGTCTTCTTCGACATAGCCGCAGCGTTCGACTGCGCCTGGTGGTCGGCCATACTGACGAGGCTACAAACGATTGGAACACCAAGGAATATATTTGGACTAATCGCGAGCTTTCTGAGTGATAGATCAGCGACCATATCTGTACTCAAGCTCATCAGTGGACATCACAAGAGGCTGCCCGCAAGGGTCGATCCTAGGACCGGCTCTGTGGAACATACTCTTTGACGGATTGCTCCGTGAACTCGAGACTCGTGGATTTAAGGCAATAGCCTATGTCGACGACCTAGTGGTCACGGTGCACACTGATAGCCGAGCCGCTCTAACCCGACAAGCCCAGGCTGCCATCGACTATATAGGCGAATGGTGCACCGGTAACAAGCTCTCGCTCTCACCAAGTAAGACCCAGGCCTTGCTTATAAGAGGGAGAGTGGACGCGCGCCATCCTCTTTTGGTCAGGATCCAGGGGATGCGCATTGAGAGCCCGGGGGCCGTAACGTACTTGGGGGTGAGGTTGGGCCGGGGTCTCAATGTGACTCCACACGTCGTTGGCATCAAGGATAGGACCAATGCCACCTTCAACGCTCTGAGCTGCTTAGCCAGGGCTACCTAGGGCCTCGGCTACCCTGCGTGTCGAGCAATCTACACAGGGGTTTTCGAGGCAGTTGCAAGATACGCGGCTGCTGGGTGGTGGCGTCGCCCCACTAAGCAGCAACGCCGGATTCTTCTGCAGGCCCAGCGATCCGCACTGCTGTCTCCACGGCTGCGCTGCAGGTGCTGGCCGCGGCCCCGCCCATTGACAGTCTTGGACGGAGCCGTCGCCACGTACTATTGCAGACGCAATCTGCCTCTGGGACAGGATGTGGATGGGCCCTTGGGCGCGGCATTGGCGGCGGAGATGCAGGGCGATGGCAGGCCAGAGCGTTGCGGGGACACTGTCCAGGAGTGGATAATGACCAGATGGCAGCGACGCTGGACGGATTCTTCGGATGGCCGGACGACACACGCCTTCTTCCCGGATGTACGGGCACGACTTGCCTCGACATGGGTCCAGCCGGACCATTGGACGTCCCAGATACTATCTGGTCATGGCGACTTCAACGCCAAGCTTTTCTTTTTTAAAAGAAAAGACAGCCCGAACTGTGCGTGCGGTGGCGTCGAAACTGCGGAACACGTGGTCATCGAATGTCCACTGTACGACGGGCCTAGGGCGGCGTTGATACGCTCTACCGGATAGTACCTGGGGCTGACCCTGCAGGAGCTGGTGGCCGAGTCTTGTTACCCGGCACTCACCCAATTTGTAGCGGAGTGGAGGAGGCGAAAAAACGCCTCCTAACCTCGAGCCTCGGCGGACCGCCGGTGTCAATAACACCTGGCGGGCCTAACCCGGCGTGAACTTTCCGAGAGTCAGCGCACTCCAGAAAGCTACAACTATGGTTCCTCACCGAGGACGAAGAGGGTGTTATGGTCCCACACCAGGGACGAAAGCACCCAAGAGCTCTGGGAGGAGGTTTTAGTGGGTGCGATTCCCACACTGTTGGGAAGCTCGATACTTCCCTTCGTCCGTTAGGGATTTCCTCCTCCCAGACAGAGTAAAAAAAAAATAAATAAAAAAAAATATTAAAAAGAAAAAAAAAAGTAATGTAATATATATATAAAACTATATCAAGCTATCAAAAAAGGACCAGTTGCAGACACAATGTTAATGAAGAAACAGACTGTGTCCATCAAAAGATTTCCTTCTGAAAGATTAGCCACCGGACAGGAAAAATGTTCGATTTCGGCATGGCCCGTTGCTGCCACAGTCCATCAGATGTAACTTATGCGGTCCCTCAAACTGTGGAAAAACAGACCTGATTCTTAGTTTACTGTTGAATGCTAACGGGTTAAAGTATGAAAATGTTTACATTTTTAGCAGATCCTTATTCCAGCCAAAATAATATTTTACTGAAAGAAATAATGAAGAGGGTCCCAGAAATTGGATATTTTACTTATACCGATTGTGAGGATTTGATACGGCCAGAAGATGCAAGGGAAAATTCTATATTTATATTTGATGACGTAGCGACTGATAGACAGGAAAGAATGATGGACTATTTCAGTAGAGGAAGACACATATGAGGGGATGTTTTTTATTTATGTCAGACCTACAGTAAAATACCGAAACAAATGCTAAGGGATAACGCCAATTTAATTATACTATTCAAACAAGATGATATCAACCTGAAACATGCTTTTGATCAACATGTGACTACAGATACGTCGTACAAAAAATTTAAGGATATTTGTTCCAAATGTTGGAATAAACCATATGGACACATAGTAATCTATAAAGATTCATCATTAAATGAGGGTCGTTATAGATGTGGTATGGGTACATACATAAACTGTAATTAATACTTATTGTTTTGTGTGTAAATAAAAATGTTCTTGAAAAACGATTCTATCTGCTTTTAATTCTATCTTTCCTTTCTTTGGTTCCTTTCTTTCATGAGGTGCAAAATACATTAAATAAAAATTAGGCCATTCTGGTTTGATTATATATATTCATAAAGAAAAACATTTATGACAAACTTAAAATTTACTACTCAGAATCCTTGCTAAACAAATCCTTAAAATAAAATTATATTCTCTCAAAACACTCTCCGATTTTTGTCTTATAATTGTTTAAAAATCACGGTACCTTCTAGAGTTAATGCTGGTTGTGATGATATTGGGTCCTGGAGTTCAGCGATGATCAGCCTCCGCTGTTGGTCTCAATGGTCGAGAAAAGCTCCAATGGATTTCCCTCTGTTGATCTGATGTTGAGTTCTGGTTGTTCTGGACAGTTGATGAGTCGTGTGATCCTCCCTCTCTGGAGGCAACGGACGAAGTGGGGCTGGTCCTTCCTCTGCGGAAGTCTCTGACGAAGTGGGCCTGTTCCTACCTCTCAGGTGGCAACAGTTGAAGTGTATTGATCCATATTGGGGTCCGCTCACAGCAACTTTCCCTCCCTCCGGGACTGATCTAGGTGCCTATTGGTGGCTCAGTCCCCCACACTTGGTTTCTCCGTATTGTTGTGGTTCTTCTTGGACTTCCTGTTGTTCAAGCAACCGGTTTCCATTCCTTTGTTCCTAATTTATTTCAAACAATGTATGTCCATAATTTTGGGCATCACATTTATCCTTTCCTTCTTTGCGACCGAAAACGTGCGAAGTCACGCTTTTCGTTCGACAAAACCACAAAACAAAAAAATGTATACATTGTAGTGTAATGGATTTGCGACTGCGTCTAAATATAAATGTATTTTAAAAAGTAAAGTCAATAATACATATAGACAATAATGGAGAAATAGATCCTACATTTTGGAGGCAGGTAACAGCTATAAAGAAAGGACCCCTTTTCACCTTCATAAATTTACCTGACGGAGAGTAAAATTACCAGCATGACAGAAGGGTACCAGCTTAGAGCCCAAGCCCTCTTCTAGGGTCATATAAACCTCCAGAGTGCATACCTGGGCTCACATAAATTTGCCTCGAGTGTCAACATATCCACTCTTCAATGGATAAAGTTCCCCCTTTTGAAGTACACTCCCGGATCTCCGCCAGGGAGTATCGCAAAGTAGTGGGGGAAGATGCAAGCCTCGGGAAGTGCAGGAGTTCAAGTCAGTCGAGAGAGAGTCTTGGAGTCCACTTCCTAGAGTTCTAGTCCAGAGGTGGAGGTGGACAGACCAGGAGTCGAGATCCACGAGTGGAAGTCATCAGCTCCAGTCCAGATGAGCCGTTGATGCCCAGACCTTGAGGAGGAACTCAGCCAGCCGACATCCTTTCCACTCGAAAGTCCCCGCAGCGATACCCAGGACCCAGCACCCAGTCAGCTATCTACCCAGCTCCGTCTCTCTACAGTTTTCAGTAGTAATAAGGTTCATATTTTATATTATATATTTTTTTATTCTTAATTATTGATTTTTTTGATTTGATTTGTAAATATACTCTTTTAAATATGAGTTGCTAATTTTTCAGTAGTTTGTTTCCCATGCCATCGCAAGTCAATAGTGATTTAAGAATTTGGTTTTTCAAAACTCTTTTCGCTGACGAATCCTTCGCCTTTGGTTATAGAAATCCAATTTGTATATTAAAATCAGTAAATTTAAATGATCGTCTATTACATAAGCGATCTGGCATCCTTTGCATTTTAAATTACTTACTTACTCCGTTGGCGACGAACCCTGAAGATCCTTAGCCGCCCACACAAGCCTTCTCCACCGCGATCTGTCGTGCGCCACCGGTCGCCAGTTCACCACGTGGTGTTCCACAGCATCCTTCTTCACCAGGTCAGCCCACCTCAGCCTTGGTCTTCCTCGTGATCTGGCTCCTTGGACCTGAGCGTCCATGATGCGGCCTATGGCTGTCTGCTGTCCGCTTCTCACCACGCGTCCAGCCCATCTCAAGCGCCGTGATTTCATATCTGCAACTACGGTCGGGTGTTGCCAGAAGATGTCTCTCAGCTCCCTGTTGGATCTGATCCTCCACTCTTGGGTTTCTCTATCCTTGACCGGACCTGCTATCTTCCTCAGCACTTTATTTTCAAACGTCTGGAAACGTTTCTCCAGATGTGAGGTCAGGGTCCAGGTTTCACACCCATAGATCAGAACGGGCTTTACCATGGAGCTGTAGATCCTATACTTCAGGTTCCTTGACAAGGCTCTGGACCGTAGCAGCTTGATGATAGAGAAATACGCTCTTTGGGCCTGCAGAAGTCTTCTGTCCACCTCCTCCAACATCGAGTTGATGCTAGTTACCGTGGACCCGAGATACCTGAAGTTCTCAACTCTTGGGAAGGAGAAGGTCCCCACATTTAATTCCTGCTCCAGATGAATATTCTTACTGACTATAAGGTAGTCGCTCTTGTCGACATTAACTTCCAGCCCTACTCTGCAGCTATGCTTAAGTAGTTTTCCCGCCTTACTTTTAACTTCTTCTGGGCTGTTTCCTAAGAAGGCCACGTCATCCGCATACGCCAGGACTCCGTTTTCTCCGGCTATCTGGGTGCCTTCCTTGTTCCTCATCACCTGCCTTATCACTCGCTCAAGGGCCAGGTTGAAGAGGAGAGGGGAGAGGCAGTCACCTTGCTTGAGGCCACTCATAACATCGAAGGGCTCCGAAAGTTCTCCTTGGACCATAACTCTGCTTTTTGCTCCTTCGATACATGCCTTTACCATTCTTATGAGTTTTTCCGGGAATTTAAATTCTCTCATCATAGCCCACAAACTTTTCCGATGTATTGAATCATAAGCAGCTCGGAAGTCTATGAATAGTGCATGGGTATCCTGTTGCATCTCCCATTGCTTTTCCAGAATTTGTCTGAGAACAAATATCTGGTCCAAAGTGCCTCTTCCACGTCGGAAGTCCGCTTGGTACTCTCCAAGGATGCTTTCAGAGTAGGGGGTCAGCTTCGTTAGGAGGATTCTTGAGAGGACCTTATACGCCACTGACAATAACGATATGCCCCGGTAGTTGCAGCATTCGGTCCTACTTCCTTTTTTCAGTAAGGGACATATCAGGCTCGTGTTCCAAGCATCGGGTATTCTTTCCTCTCTCCATATCTTTACAATGAGTTGGTAAAGAACCTCTGCCAGATTTTTTCCTCCCTTCTTAAATAATTCGGCTGGCAAGTTATCCATTCCTGGAGCCTTCCCAATCTTCATCTTGCTGATGGCAAGTTCTACGTCTAGAAGGTCAGGCGCCTCTATTACTATCTCGGGAGTGGGTGAAGTGCAGTTTGGGATTGGGTGCCGCGGTTCCTGGCGGTTGAGCAGTACTTGAAAGTACTCCTTCCAGACGGACAAGATTTCGCTTCTTCCTGCCACCATTTGTCCTGACTTATCCTTCATCTGGAACATCCTCGGTTGAAACCCTCGTTTCTCACTCCTGATGTCCCGGTAGAATTCTTTGGTCGCCCCATGTTCCCATGCGTTTTGTATGGCCTCCAACTGACCCACCCTGTACTCCCTTTTGGCTCTCCTTAGGGTTCTCTGCGCTTCTTTCCTTGCAATGGCATGTTGCTCTTTGAGAATGGGGTCAGACGGCTTCTGTAGATATCGAATCCTCAGTGCCCTCCTTTTTTCCACGGACACTTGGCACTCAGGCGTAAACCACTTCTTGACCTTCTTCTTTCTGATATCCACAGTGCTCTCTGCGACCTCTCTTACGCCTTCTTCAATGGTGGCCCAGTATTGATCTACTGATAGATCTTCCGGGCATAACGTCTCGAAACGGTTTTTCAGCTCCATTTGAAAAATGGCTGTGACATCACCGTCTCGGAGGTTTTCTACTTTATACCGGGCTTTATTGGCTGTTCTGTGGGTGTTTTCGAGTACTTTCAGCCGGATGTTGTATTTAATCTTCACTAGGAAGTGGTCCGAGTCGCAATCAGCTCCCCGACAACTCCTCACATCCCTGATGCTGCTCCTATGTCTTTAGTCGATGAGAACATGATCAATTTGGTTTGCTGTCTTACCATCCCAAGACTTCCAGGTGGCCTTGTGGATTCTCTTGTGAGGAAACATTGTGCTGCAGACTACCATCCCCTTCGATGCGGCCATAGATACGCATCTTATGCCGTTGTCATTGCTGACGTCATGCAGGCTATGTTTCCCAATCGTTGGACAGAGCCCCGTCTCACGTCCGATTTTGGCGTTTAGGTCCCCTGTCACGATTTTCACATCGTACCTCGGCACCTCATCTAGTACTTGGTCCAGCTTGTCATAGAAAGCATCCTTCTCGGACATTTTAAATTAGTAAGGACAAAGCAATTTTAGAGAAAATCTCCGCAGCTTAGATTAAAAGTAAATTCAAATATCATTTTTTTTTAATTAAAAACGCGACGCGCAACCTTACAAATATTACAATTTGACATGCCCTTGTGTGGAGATTTTGGTAAAATCATTATTATTCAGCAAGAGAGGAAAAGCGAAATTTTTAAACCAAAATTGTCTTGAAGAGCTTGGGAACAAACTTGATTTTGATATTTTATATTAATTAATTTTTGAAATTTTATTTATATTTTTGTAAGTTGGTTAATTATTAGTAATTTTTTTAAATTCTTTTTAATTATGGATAAACAAAGAGAGACCGAAGTTTTAAGTATGTTTGAAAAAATATTGTTGAGGGAAATGAAATCACAAAAGGCTCATTTAGAAAGTGTAATTGGAAATTTCAAAAACAATTTAGAAAGTAAAATGGAGTCACTAAGTGCTAATTTAGATAGTAAGAGAGCTAATTTAGGTAGTGAAATGAGAGATTTAGAAAGTAAAATGAGAAATTTGGGCAAGCGAATGGATAATAGTAGTAGTAATAATGGGATAGAGAAGTTAGAAGTCCTAAATAAAGTAGAAACTATTGAAAATAAGAATAAACCGAAACAAGTTCAAATTTTAGAAGTAGAGATAGAAAAGGAACCTAGCGTAGAAAAATTAGTAGAGGAAGAAAAAACAAGAGAAAATTTAGAAGTAGAATGAATGGAAAAATTACGTTACTAAAATTTTACAAAAGACCATTTATAATTTAGAGGAAATATTGATAGTAACAAACGGACAAACGAGACAAGAAAGTTTTAAAGTAAAAGGGAATGGACAATTAGAAAAAACAATGTCAGACAGACGACAACGGATTATATTAAATAAGAGGGAGGAGATTTTCAAAGACATCGTACGTCGGGGTATCCGAAAAAAAAGCATAGGATTAATTTTAGGCTTTGCAATCAGAGGAATTGTATTAGCCAAATTTTATAGTGAATATATTTTTATGAAACTCGAATGAGTTACAGACATTACACAGACTTACGAAAACAAAATTTAAACAGAAAATTACGAAGATTTAGACAGAAAGTGACAAAAGACTTCGAATAAATGAAGATGTGAAATTGAATAGTCGAATGAAAGTGAGAATTATTTTATGTGTGAATGAAATTTATTAATGTTTTTTTTTTAACAATTGGAGTATTTGATTATATGATTGATTGAGGCTTTGGAAGTGAAGTTAATAGTGAGTGAATCTTCTTTAGCATTTTTATCAATATAAACTGGATCCAATTTAGATTTGGGAAGTTTTCTTTTGTTTGGTTGATTTTTTTTGAGAAGATGAAATTTTATGCGTTAGATTAATTGATAATATTTTTGAACAACTGGAGTTATTTGAAATTTTATATATTGAATTTAATTATAGATTGATTGAGACTTTGGAAGTAAACTAAATAGCAAGTTAATTTTTTTTAGTATTTTTGGATATAGAATTGATTTATTTCGCAAGTTTTTTTTTGTTTTGAGGATATATTGGTATGAATGAGGTTTATGGACAATATTTTGAACAAACGAGAGGAGTTATTTGAAGTTTGAATTTATATATAATATTTATGAGAGGGCGCCGGTAGCTCAGTGGTATATGTGCTTGACTTCTGAGCTCAAGGTCGTGGGTTCGCAACCCGACCGAGGCCCTTAGTTTATTTTATCTGGGAGGTAAAATAAACTTAAGCACGCCGTCCTTCGGATGGGACGTTAAGCGATGGTCCCGAGCCTGTACGATGTCAGGTACTCGTTAAAGACCCCTACCCTAGATGAATAAAAATTTAGGGTAGGCAAAATTTAGGACTCCCACAGTAGAGTCGGGCTCATGTCCACCAGAGTGACGAAAGAGCGCTCTGATAGTAGGCGATATGACCTCGTTGTTAAAACCCGGGCATGGGTCATAAAACCTAACCTAACCTATAATATTTATGCGTTTTTTAAAAATATTTAGTTATGGGATTTATGGATGATATTTTGAATTTATATATAGTATTTTTGCGTTTTTATTATTTAATTATATAGGGTGATGGATGGTTACTTAGTATTATTAAGAATTATGATAAATATTTATGAAGTTCGTTTAATTTTGTTTATTGACCAGTTTGAATTATTTATATAGATTTTGAAGAAGTAAGAAAGTTTTTTTTTTAGTAAGTGATTGATATATTTGATTTTTTTATGGGTATTATTTTTTTTGAATTAAAAGAAGTATTTGAGAGAATTTTATGGATTATATAAGTATATTTTTTTAAAATTAATTAGTCAGTGAGAAAAGTTAGCAGTTGAAAATAAGAATACTTTTTTTAATTGATAGAAGGAGAAAATAATTAAGGATTAATATTGGTCGATACACTATATTGTTTAAAGAAGTTAATTGAAGGAAGGAATTTTGAAAAATTTTAAGATAGGAAATTATAATTGAAATTTTTTTTGGATAACTATAATTTTTTTTTGATAGGAAGATGTTTATGAAGTCATTTAGGATAGGAAAATGACAGTTTTAAATAGGGTCAGGTATGAAAGAAAGGAATAAAATGCGCGTTATAAAAGATGTTATAAATAATTTCATCCAAGATCGATTCATAAAAGAGCAGAAAAAAGTAATAAATAATAATTAGGAAGAGATATAGGGCTGTTTTTTTAAATAATTTATATGGACGTTAGTGAAACTTAGTGGAGCATTAATTATGGAGAATAGTTTGTTTATAAGAGAGCTATCAGAGAATCGGTAGCTGGGATATTTTTTTTGAGATGGCCTAGGAAGGGAGGATCCATGCTTTCTACGATTATATATGAAGTATTATAGAGACTACGACGATATAAGAAGTAATAATATGTGTTAGAAACATATGAGATTTTTTTGAGTATATGAGATTATTTTTTTTGAGGTTTAAGAGAAATGAAGGATAGGTAGGGCCAGGTGAAGACCTGAGTAGCGTCACATATATAATAAGAAACATGTACTTAAAAAGGGGGGATATATTGAATAAATAAGAAAATAAGAAGAATTTTTTTGATTGCTGTAGCAATGTAGATGATAGGATGAAATATTTATAAAATGAAACCATAGAATGAAAGTTTTGAATTTAGAAGGCAACCCGTTTTTTTTTTGTGCCATGAGTAATAATATAAATTTTTTTCGAATCGACCCAGATTTTTTGAGGAATTTAAATATTAAAGTGTAATTGTTAAAATTAGTTATCCATATTTTAGAGAAAATTAGGTGAAATGTTTTTTTTTTAAATATAATTTCCTCCACGCCACAACATTACCCCGCAACACTTCACCAACTACTTCGACACTCTGGGTGATGACTTCATGGCCGGTGGAGACTACAATGCTAAGGACCTGGAGTGGGGATGTAGGGTCAACAACCCGCGAGGACAGACACTTAACTACGTATTGACGGACAGACGATACAGAGTCTATTCCCCCCGAGAACCCACATATTGGCCAACTAACAGAAGAAAACTTCCCGATATCCTAGACTTTTTTGTAGCTTCGAAATTCTTCCCCTATACATCATTAGAAATAATTCCCGACTTAACATTAGACTATTCTCCAGTAATTTTTACCCTAGACTCCCAACCTATTCAGAAGACACCCCGACCCTCCCTCACTTCAGGGCTCATTGATTGGGACAGATTCAGAGATATTGTGACAGACAGACTTAATCTGTCAGTCACCCTGAAATCACCTCATGACCTGGATGATGCAGTGAACTCTTTCACAACAACACTTCAGGAGGCGGAATGGAGCAGTAGCACCTCCGCTCAGCCTGTCCACATACACACACACAACGTACCACAGCACATTAGAAGGCTGCTGGTTGAGAAACGCAGATGTCGTCGTCAGTGGCAAATACATAGATACCCATCCATCAAAACACGACTCAATAGACTCACACACGAACTCAAAACAGCTATAGCACAATACAAAGCAGAAACGTTTTCACTTTACACTGACACACTAGCCACTGACGATGGATCTCTGTGGAGAGCAACCAGACGTCTACTGAACTTTTCTTCCTCCTCCTTTCCCATTCAAAACCCGGACGGAACATGGGCTAAGTCGGACGAGGAAAAAGCACAAGTATTTTCTGAACACTTAGCAGACACATTTACACCCCATGACATTCATCATCCACTTCATAAACACATACACGATTTCCTTAACACACCTCTACAACTGAGTTTACCGCCGAAACCCATCACTCCGTCTGAGGTGCAGCAGGCTATCCTTCAGCTTCCCAACAAGAAGAGCCCTGGCTACGATCTCATTACTGCCAGAGTGTTGAAAAATCTTCCGCGCAAAGCTGTCATCTTTCTTACCTACTGTTTGGGCCTACTTTTGCTAGGGTAAGGCGGATAAATACATAGGTGAATTTCTCCCCACCCTTTGCACCTAGGGTACTGAGTACAACCCTAGCCATCTCAGTTTCGGCCCCGGCGTCAACAAGTGTGGTTGTCCCCGGTCCTACTCTCGCGTGTTAGTCTCAAGTTTGTGTGAGTCTAGTGGAGTACCAGTCTAACTGTCGTGGGTACAGTACGGTTTTTTTTTTTTTTTTTTTTTTTTGTGGAGGGAGGTGAAAAACCGTTGATAGGCGAACATATGACAAGATGACAGTAGTCACTGGACAGTGTGTGAGAGTCTCCCTCATTGGGACTACTCACTAAAAAACACCTCCCTGTATCCTCTCCTGCCTCATTATCCCCGTGGAACCGCCATCACGCATTACTTCACGGGGGAGGCTCTAGCTGACGCTCTCCCTCAAAGACAACTAAGCATTACTCAATTCCACGCTTCTCCATCTCTCGGAGCTTCCTGAGGACTTCCGCAGCATACCCGCCGACCGCAGTCCACTTCTCCTGCGACTCCAGCATGCAGCTCACTAGGGTCTCCGGCGTGAGCGGCTCACCTAGAACTCTTTCGAGCTCATGACGCTCCTCGCTGAAGCGAGCACACTGGAAGAATATGTGCTCAACATCTTCCTTTGCTCCGCAGCAGTGTGGACAGTCCGGGTCTTCTACTCGTTTAAATCTGAACAGGTATGCCCGGAAACACCCGTGCCCAGACAGAAGTTGGGTCAGGTAGTACCCTACTTCACCGTGGGGCCGGTTTACCCACTTCTCAATATTCAATATTAATCGGCGGGTCCACCTGCCATTCGGTGAATTTTTCCACCTTGTTTGCCACTGTTGCAGGCTGGTCTTCCTTTCTTCCTCTCGGATCTGTATTTTTTCTGCTTGATCGGTCGTGCGTCGCAGATAAAGCCTCTGGCGCTCTTCCGCAGTGATGTCTATCGGGGGCATTCCAGCTATGACGCACACAGCATCACCGGACACGGTGCGAAATGCGGCCGTCACTCTTATTGCAGCTATCCGATGCACAGCCGCCATCTTGCTTCGGTACGTTGCCACCTTAAGGGCTTCTGACCAGATTGGAGCTCCGTAGAGCAGTACTGAGGAGGTAACTGAAGCCAGCAACTTTCTCGCTACTTGTCTTGGTCGACCCGCGTTAGGCATTATCCGGGACAGTGCTGCATTGATGTTCGCGGCCTTTTTGCTGGCTTGCTCGATGTGATACTTGAAGGATAGCCTTGCATCCAACATAATACCGAGGTAGCGGATGTAAGGTTGTGACGGGATGGCATGGTCACCAACCTCAAGGGTGATGGTCTCCCTCTTTTTCCTGCTCGTTATCAACACTGTCTCCGTCTTATGTTCTGCCAGTTGTAGGCCTACTGACTTCATCCACTCATGGATGAGTACCATGACATACTCGAAGTCGCTATTTACTTCGTCCAGGGTCTTATCAGTAATGACGACTGCCACGTCATATGCAAACGCCACTAGCTTAACGTTCGCTGGTAGCGGCAGTCTCAATAAGAGATCGTACATCACGTTCCACATGAATGGTCCGAGTACCGATCCCTGGGGAACGCCGCCCGTCACATTATACTTTTCGAGTCCATTCTGCGTCTCATAAATTAGCATCCTGTTATGGAAGTAATCGGCGACTATCTTCTTGAGGTAACGTGGCACGCTATGTCTCTCTAGTGCTTTCCAGATGCAGTCCCATCTGGCTGAATTAAAGGCATTCTTGACGTCCAGTGTAGCTACAAGGCAGTAGTGTTTGCTACCGCCTTTCCATCGTTTGCCAGAGATCGCTTCCTTAGCGATGTTTGTCACCGAATTCACTGCGTTCAGCGTCGATCGAGCCTTCCTAAAACCGTACTGGTTCTCAGAGAGTCCGTCGCCTATGGTTTCCTCAAGTCTGTCTAATAGGATTCGCTCCAGGACTTTGCCAGCACTATCCAACATGCAGAGAGGGCGGTATGACGATGGCTCGTCTGGAGGCCTTTTCCCCTTGGGAATGAGCACTAGTCTCTGCCTCTTCCATGGTTCTGGGAATACTCCCTCCCTGAGGCATGCGTTGTACATCTCTAAGAACATATCCGGCTTAGCACTAATAGCAGTTTTTAGCGCTATATTTAGAATACCGTCTAGTCCAGGGGCCTTGCCTCTTCTCAGTCTTTCACTAGCCTTCCTCAGTTCATCAGGGGTTATCGGAGGGATAAACTCGCACACAGCCACTTCTTCGCTTCGGAGCTCTTGTTTCAGTTGTTGAGGGAACAACGTCTTCACGATTTTCCTCAAGAGCGTAGGACAGGTCGGCATGGGCATAGGGAAGCTCTTCAGCCTTTTCATGACCGTTTTATACGGTGTTCCCCATGGATCCCTGTCAACTTCATTACACAATTCTTTCCAGCATTGCTGCTTGCTGGACCTTATGGCAAGCTTCAATGTTGTTCGCGCCAGTTTGTATTTTAGTTGCAGCTCTGTGCGATTATCTCTACCACGTGCTCGTTGATATAACCTCCTAGCTCTATTGCAGTCCTTCCGGAGTTGAGCAATGCCATTATTCCACCAGTAGACGGGAGGATGTTTATAGTTCCTTTGATTCCTAGGCATTGAAGCATCGCAGGCTGTTTTCACACACTCCATGACATGTTTCGTTTCGGTTTCCGCTATGCTTTTTTGGCTGGTGTTATCCGTCATTACAAAACGAAAAGCTTCTTCGTCAAATGCCTTTGCCTTCCATCCTGCTATCATTCGGCTGCCTGGTGCTCTATTTTTTGGCTCGAATGATACCTGCCACAGAATTGCCTGGTGATCGCTATTTGTGTAGCATTCGCTCACTTCCCATTCCGTATTGCTATTGACTAGTCGACCGCTGACGAAAGTCAGGTCAACTATGGACCCTGTATTTCCCCTGCGGAATGTGAACTCGTCACCTTTGTTGAGTAGCACTACATCCAAAGAAGCAAAAGCCTCCAAGAGTGCCTGCCCTCTAGTATTCGTTTCTACGCTGCCCCAATCCTCAGCCCATGCATTGAAGTCTCCGGCGATCGCCAGCGGTCCAGAAAGTCTTCGAATTCCTCAATCTTTGCATTGGGAGAAGCGTAGCAGCTATAGAAGTGGATACCATCCATCTTCACCCGCACGAAGCCAGACTCTGGTCTCTTCATAGTCTCCTGGAAAGGTCGCCCTAGGCACGACCAAACTGCCGCCCAGCTAGTGTTATCTGCTGCCCAGGGTTGGCTATCGACATTTTTGTATTGCTCAGAGAGTATAGCTATGTCGATATTCTTTTCGCGTACTGTCTGCCACAATAGATCTTGCGCAGCTTCACAATGATTGAGGTTGAGTTGTAGGATCCTCATTTTATTTTCGTCGCTGTCCGCATTGCTTCGGCGAATAGTGGGCATTTCCTACTACCAGCTACATGATCTTTCTTTACCTTGTTATCTTTCTCCAGGCAAAGTACACAACAAGGATTGTTAGTGCATATGTCCGCCTTGTGGCCATTTTTCCCGCACTTGAAGCAATCCTGAGCCCTATCAACTTCGCTTTTACAGTTCCTTGATAGGTGTCCAAAATGCCAGCACTTGTAACATTTCGTGAGGCGCGTTTTTTCTCTAATACGACAGTTTACCCAACCAATGCGGATTTTACCATCTTCGACAGCCTTTCTGGCGATCTCGGCTGGGAGGTTGGCCACTGAAGTTTGAATGCCCCCGTAAGCTTTTCTAACAGATTTGATCGAGTCGAGCACTATCCCGTTTACGTCCTTGAATTGCTTGGTTAGAGCCTCTAGGATGTCTTCTTTTGTTGAAGCTTCATCCAAATCTTTGATTTCCACTTCAATGTGGTGTACCCGGCTACCTACTTTCGCGTCCTCACCTAGAGCCGCTCCAATAGATGATGTAAAGTAGGCAGTTTGCTCAGTAGCGGACTTATCTAGTATGAGGATCAGGTCTCCGGACATGATTTTCCTGATCCTATGTACTTTGTTCCCCAACTCTTCCAAGTTAGGGTCTTTTTTGACTTTAATTAGGATTTCCGCATACGACAGGCTGCCCTTCTTCTGGATGATAATCGTTCCACTGAGTGTTGGCTTCGGTCGCTGCTTCGGAGGCTTTGGGATTTTCCTCGGCTTCTTCCTGTCAACATTCTGCCATTGCTCTTCCGGCGGCCGGACAGAGGACTGGGTCTCTGGTTTTTCTCCCGGTTTAGGAGAGTTTCTTGAGTCCTTCTCCTTCTTCCTCTTGGCAGTGACATCCCTTAGTTCTGAGCTGTCTTTCTTCCTCTTCGTTTTTTCTGCCGGAGTTCCCAATCCAGCAGGAGCAGCCGCCTTGAAGATTGGAGATGTCTGCGTCCCCCTAGGTGTCCCTGGAGGTTGCTGTTCCTTCACTCCATCCTTGGCTTTAGTCACTTCTGCATAATTAACCCTGGCATAAGCGCTTTTTACAGCCTTTGCCATAGTATGGATCTCCTTATGGATGTTCTTTTTTCCTGCTAAGAACTTAGTCAGCACATCTATTTTGAGTCCTAGCCACTCAAACGCTTGCTGTCCCTTATCCTCTGGCTTCTTAGGCACTGTTAGGCCCGTATGTTCCATCTCCTTGTCTTCTTGCAATGTTTGACAGAATGCAATGTCTCCCCAGAATCCGTGGGGTCAACCTCCGAAGAGGGTGGATTTTCCGGTAAAACCGGCCTGCCACCTGGGGTATTATTTCCAGTTTGCGTTTGCATTGCATCTTTTTTCCTGTTTGGTCCGCGGGAAGTATATTATTTCCTTCCTACCCTGCAGCATCCTAAGATTCTCGAATCCAGGATGTCATCCTTAGATAACTGCCGGGCATTCCCCTATCCGCCACCTGGGGACGCGCTCTCTAGCTTACAGCTCCGCCGAGAGCAGTAAGCTTTACGTCCCGTTCTGTATTATAGTTAATGGTTACTCAAAGTGTGCCTATCGTGTAAGAGTACGGTTTTACATGCCATCTCTTGTGGAGTCATAGCCACTCATAGTGTTATAGTAAAGCCCTGTTCTTTCTGTATAGCCTGGCCAGGCAATATATAAGTAGTTCAATTATATCAGTGTTCCCCCACCTTATGTATCTTATAGATTCGACTGGACCACAGTGCAGACTGCAATCTGTAAGTACATAGTTTAAGGAAATATTAGAATAATAGAATTTGCCTCAATTTATGTTAAGGATCAATGTTTTGGTCTGGTCCGGGCCGAATTAAAATGTTTTGATCCAAATTTGGCAAAATTCTGTTATTTTAATAATTTCTTGAATGTGCTTGTTTGGCCGACATGATCCGTGCATGAAAATAACTGCTACTCCAAAGTTGTTACTGGAGTAACATTTTCATTCTAATCACAGTTACTAGATACGTGCTCTCAGTAACATATTGTGATTTTGGTAACATGCTACTGGTTATCTATCTCTCGTGTTGATTAATCATCAAATGTGTTTGAATTTACAATCAATTGTAAATTTAGTTTAAACTAATTATTAATTTCATATGTGTCTTATAATTGTTTTCTATTACATGATTGCAATTAGTTTTTCTTACTTGCTTATAATTAGTTCTTACGTGTTTATAAATTTCTCTTTCCTGTTATAATTAGTTTTCTCTTGTGTTTATAATATTTCTTACGTGCTTAAATCAGTATTCATTATGGATTCGAAAACATTGAAGAGTTTCAATATTTTAAAGCTCAAAAATGATACTATTTTACAAAATATTGTGCAAATTCATTCGTTTATAGAAAGTGTAAAACTTGATAACAGTTTAAAATTTGTGTTTAAAGTAATGATTCCTAACTTGGAATCAAGTTATCAAGAATTTTCCGATACCTATTCTAAAATAGTGGAGTGTTTCGCTATATCTGACATACCGATACCCCAAGAGATGACAGATATGCAACTGAGTGTAAATCTAATGTTTTATAAGGTAAAAGGTTACTACGAATCGATTTTTTCAAATAGTGAAGAAAAAATTTGTGTTGTTGATTCAAAAAACTTTTCCGTAAACAATCCGTTACCCACAATAAGTCTCCCTGAGTTTCCCACTCTGGAAAAATTGGTAGAGTTCGTGAAGAACCATAGAAAGGCTATGGGTGAAACTAAAGTCAAACCTTGCACTGAGCCTAAGGTGAATTCTCCAAAAAATAAGGTAAGTTCTTATCATAAGGTAAGCCTTATTAGTTCTCGTACTGGTGTTATAAGTTCTCTTACTACTTGTTTATATTGTGATAAACAACACAGGATATTTGTTTGTCCTGAATTCAAATCTCTTAGTTCGTTTCAGAGAAATAGTTTTGTTAAAAGTAAGAACTGTTGTTTTAATTGCTTATCTCCAAATCACAAAGTGAAAGTATGCCCATCTCGCGGCCGTTGTTATAATTGCAAATTAAAACATCATTCTTTATTGTGTTTCAAGAAGTTTTCACGAATAGCATCTCCTATAGATCGTTCTCGTGATAATCAGGTTCGTACAGTGTCACAAGAACCCTTAAAGGGTCCCTCTGATGTTACTCAGTTGAGTTCGTGCTCAGCTCAAGTGACAAATACTGTCTCCTCGTTTACAGTTCTTTTGGGAACTGCTGTTATTTGTGTTCGTGGAAAAGGAGGCAGAGTTCATCATCTTAGGGCACTTATAGATCCTGGAAGCCAAGCTAGTTATATTACTGCTTCATGTGTTCAAATCCTTGGTTTGAAGAAGCAGCGTGCGAATGTTACGTGTTCTGGTATTGGCGACATGCCGTCCCAATCTCCTTCAGGTGTTGTTAATTTGTTGATACACCCTGAGAAATCAAAGACAAGTTTGTGCACTCAAGCATTTGTTATTCCTAAGATAACAAATCTGCAACCTTCAGTGAATCTTTCTCCTTCGGTTTGTGATAACTTTAACCATTTAAAGTTAGCCGATCCCAAGTTTTATATACCTAGTGATATTCATGTTCTTATAGGCGCTGAGTTATTTAGTTTAATTATAACTGGTGAAAAAATAACGTTTCCTCCTGGTGTTCCTACAGCGTGGAATTCAGTTTTTGGTTATGTGTTAATGGGTCAGTGTGGCACCCAAAGTGTTGAAACCAACAGACCAGTTCAAACACTTACATCTACTGTAAGTGTTAAGTTAAATTGTGAAGTTAATAAACTCCTCCAGCAGTTCTGGGAGTTAGAGGAAATTCCTTCAGCCAGTAGTGTGTCTCTGAGTCCCGAAGAAGTGCTAGCTGAAGAAATGTTTACCAATCTTCATTACCGTGAAGAATCAGGTAGTTATGTAGTTCCACTACTTGTGAAACCTGATGAAAGTTCAAAGTTAGGTTCATCCTTCAATATCGCAGCTATGCGTCTAAATTCTGTTAAAGGAAAATTTGTGAAAATTTCTCAGTTTGATGAGTTTTGTTATACAGTTAATCTGTCACCAACAGCTAATAAGAAGAGAGCAGTTCTCTCTAATATAGCTCGTGTTTTAGATCCGCCTAGTAGGATCGGTCCTGTTACAGTCTGGGCTAAGCAATTTCTTCAGAAATTGTGGCGTTTAGGTCTAGACTGGTTTACGCTCTTGCCTGAGCAGGAATGTAGTGAATGGCAAATGTTTGTCACTTCTCTCAAACTAGTTTCGCAGTTTCGTGTTCCAAGAATCATTCTTCCCCCTGATTCTGTAGAGTGCAGTCTCATTGGATTTTGTGACGCCAGTGAGAAAGGTTATGCTGCAGTTGTGTATTTACGCAGCCAGAATTTAAGTGAAAGTGGAAGTTCACACCTTCTGATGGCCAAAACTAAAGTTGCGCCAGTTAAACCAGTTACTATACCTCGTTTAGAACTTCTAGGTGCAGTTCACCTTATGAAGTTAGTGAATCACGTTCATGAAGCTCTGTGTGCTTCAGTGATTATTTCCAATGTGTTAACATTTACGGACTCCTCCGTTGTGTTGAGTTGGCTCAGAACAGAGCCACATAAGTTACAGACGTTCGTGTGTCATCGTGTTGTTTCCATTCTCAGTTCATCTGTTACACTGAATTGGAACCATGTTTCTTCTCAAGATAATCCAGCCGATGTCGCCTCTAAAGGATGTTTACCTGCTCAGTTTCTACAGGATCCTCTTTGGCTTCATGGTCCCATCTGGCTCACTTCATCCATAGGTGAGTGGCCTAAATCTCGAGAAGGTAATATTAGTGAAGTTCCTGAGTTAAGAGTTAGCACTCTTGTGGTGTCTACACAGGACGTTTCGTTTGACATAGAAGATCAACTAGCAACATGTTCGAACTTTTCCAAGCTTCAACGTTCTATAGCTTATTGGTTAAGATACATGCGAAATCTGAGATTATCTCCGAAGGTGGTTGGCCAGTTATCTCTTGGAGAGTTACACCAATCTACTTTAGCGTTAGTTAAGATGACTCAACAGAAGTATTTCGCTCAAGATATTATAGCTATTAGAAAAGGCAAAGAATGCTCCGCTCAGCTCAAATCGCTGACTCCAGTTCTTGATCCCCAAGGTCTTTTACTGGTGGGTGGAAGACTTCAAAATTCTGATCTTAGTTTCTATGCTCAACACCCAATGATTTTACCCAAATCAAGCGCTGTTACGGAACTTCTCATACAACATTATCATAATTTGTTTTTACATGTTGCAGCTAATACGCTCAATTATTTACTTCGTTCAAAGTTTTGGATTATATCCTCTCGTTGCGCCATACGTCGTGTTTTGCGTGTGTGCCATGTGTGTCGCAAGTGCAATGCTCGCCCTGTTGTTCCTCTAATTGGCAATTTGCCTGCGCCTCGAGTTAGTTACTCTCGTCCATTTCTACATAGTGGTGTAGATTTAGCTGGACCATTCCTTGTTAAGGAATCTCTGCGCAGGAACTCTAAGCAGTTCAAAGCTTACCTGTGTATCTTCGTGTGTCTATCTGTTAAAGAAGTTCATCTTGAACTAGTGTCTGCTCTTTCCTCGGAAGCGTTTCTTGCAGCATTTGACCGATTTACAAGTCGAAGAGGTCTGTGCTCAAATGTTTACTCCGATGAATGTCGCAATTTTGTAGGAGCCGATAGAATCCTACGTGAAGCTTACAGAACATTGTTCTCAGCTGACCTCCTACCGTCAGCTATGTCCAAGCGCTCAGTTACTTGGCATTTCCAACCTCCATTTACTCCTAACGTTGGCGGTATTTGGGAGGCAAATATTCGTTTTGCTAAGTCACATCTTACAAATGTGATTGGCAACCAAGCTTTGTTGTTTGTTGAATACACGCGACCAGTATCTAAGCTGGTCAAGGTGTCAGTTTAGTTTCGTTAGTGCTCTCTCGCTCTCCATAGAGTGTTGTGTTCCCATTCCGAGGGCTTCCCCAGCGCGAAGTCTTCAGTGATAGCCCCCTCTGAAGTGAAGAACGCAGTGTGGTTCCTTACTTCCTTCTCAATCATTTCCCTCATCCCCTCTTGGTTTGCGAGAGAGCTGTAATTCTTAGAAGTTTATTTGATTTTTTCTTAGTTGAATAAGTTTCTTTAATTTTTTTTGTGTTCTAGGATAATTCTCAGAAGTTTATTTAATCATTTTTTCTTAGTTAAGTAAGTTTATTTAATTATTTTGTGTTGTGTGATTTTATAGTGATTCGTTTATGTTTGCGATATCACTCTATTGTGTAGTTTGTTCACTATGTGTAAGGCTCACATAACTCACGTTTGAAAAATTAGTTCAAATTTTTGGTGGGTGTATGTTTGGGCCTACTTTTGCTAGGGTAAGGCGGATAAATACATAGGTGAATTTCTCCCCACCCTTTGCACCTAGGGTACAGAGTACAACCCTAGCCATCTCAGTTTCGGCCCCGGCGTCAACAAGTGTGGTTGTCCCCGGTCCTACTCTCGCGTGTTAGTCTCAAGTTTGTGTGAGTCTAGTGGAGTACCAGTCTAACTGTCGTGGGTACAGTACGGCTTTACGTCCCGTTCTGTATTATAGTTAATGGTTACTCAAAGTGTGCCTATCGTGTAAGAGTACGGTTTTACATGCCATCTCTTGTGGAGTCATAGCCACTCATAGTGTTATAGTAAAGCCCTGTTCTTTCTGTATAGTCTGGCCAGGCAATATATAAGTAGTTCAATTATATCAGTGTTCCCCCACCTTATGTATCTTATAGATTCGACTGGACCACAGTGCAGACTGCAATCTGTAAGTACATAGTTTAAGGAAATATTAGAATAATAGAATTTGCCTCAATTTATGTTAAGCTGGTTTCTCCCGGAACCAGCACTATCGAATACAGTCCACTACAGAGAGCTTGCCGTGTTTACAAAGTTGTGCGTAGACACCTACATTTACAATTGCATCCTTCGCCTTTCCTACTTCCCAGTTCTTTGGAAATTTTCTATCATTACATTAGTTCCGAAACCAGATAAACCTAAACACTTACTCTCTTCATACCGCCCCATAAGTCTTCTTCCCACTTCTTCTAAACTCTTTGAAAAAATTCTTCTTAGCCGCCTATTACCTCTCTTCGAAGAACACGACCTTATTCCGAATCATCAGTTCGGATTCCGACAGAAACACTAAACACTTCAACAATGTCACAGATTAGTTGATGAGATTTCCTCTGCTTTGGAAAGGAAGTGTTATTGCTCCGCAGCATTTTTGGATGTGAGTCAAGCTTTCGACCGTGTCTGGCATGTTGGGCTGCTGTATAAGCTGAAACATGTGATCCCTGACGGTTATTATCGTCTTCTCCGCTCTTATCTGGATGATCGTTTTTTCCAGGTCAGACAGGGCAGTGTCCACTCTGACGTTCAACCCATAAGAGCTGGTGTCCCACAGGGGAGCATTCTGGGTCCACTTCTCTATGTTGCAAGCACATCCAGCATCCCAACATCGCCTGAGACGGTGTTAGCCACCTACGCCGATGACATAGCAATTTTAGCTACTAATAAATCGGCTGGGGACGCATCCAAATCTCTGCAGGAGCACTTACACCTTCTAGAGGGTTGGTTGCGTCTGTGGAAGGTGAAAATAAATGAGATCAAATCCCTTCATGTTACATTCGCCTTGAGGCGCGGTGACTGCCCAACTGTATGGCTGAATAATGTCCCTCTAAAACATGACAAAGACGTACGATACTTAGGACTCTATCTTGACAGACGACTGACATGGAATAAACATGTTACACAGACTCGACAGAAAATGAAACGGCGATTTGGACTACTCAAAAGACTACTAGACAAGCGATTTCAACTTCACCTCAACCACAAACTGGGTGTCTATAAGACCGTTATCAGGCCTATCTGGACGTATGGCGTTCAGCTCTGGGGTTCAGCTAAGCCTTCACACACAAAAAGAATTCAAGCCATTCAAAATAAAATCCTCCGAACAATCACACAATGCCCTTACTACGTATCAAACATAACATTACATCATGACCTGAACATACCATTCTTACACGAAGTTAGACAACAATTATACACAAATTTGCACAACAAGTTCACGTCACATCCGAATACACTGGTGGAAGCCATGTCGGTCCGGTCCTTGCCGGGCGGGCCTCCTCGGCGACTGAATCGTCGTTGGCCGCGTGATCTCCTGCCTGAGGAGGACTCCTGAGGAGGCAGTGGTGTTGACCAGCCGTCTCATCAAGAGACTCAAGTGGTATTTCTGTTTTTCTTTGTGATTATATTTTCTTGTTGTGATATATTTCATAGTTGGAAATTATGTAATAAAGGTGAAAAAAAAAAAATATATATAATTTACGAAAATTGTGTAAAATAAATATTGAAGCTTTGGTACCCATAGTTAAAATTAATAATTTGTTTTCTTTTATATTAATTATAGATGTCTTGTAAATATATGTATTATTCAAACCCTAGTTAGTAAGTTTCTTCTGAAATTCGTGTATATATTAAAGTTTGAAAATAATAATTTGGTTTTTATTTTAATTATAGATTTAATATAAATATAAGTTGTTCAAATACTAGTTTTAGTTTTTATGTAATTAATTTATATTGGACTTGTTGTAAATAATAATAATAGAATTGTCCTAAGTACAATTTTGGTAAAACCAGAAGAGGGTAATGTAGTGTAATTGATTTGCGGCTGCATCTAAATATAAATGTATTTTAAAAAGTCAATAATACATATAGACAATAATGGAGAAATAGATCCTAAATTTTGGAGGCAGGTAACAGCTATAAAAGAAAGGACCCCTTTCCACCTTCATAAATTTACCTGACGGAGAGTAAAATTACCAGCATGACAGAAGGGTACCAGCTTAGAGCCCAAGCCCTCTTCTAGGGTCATATAAACCTCCAGAGTGCATACCTGGGCTCACATAAATTTGCCTCGTGTCAACATATCCACTCTTCAGTGGATAAAGTTCCCCCTTTTCAAGTACACTCCCGGATCTCCGCCAGGGAGTATCGCAAAGTAGTGGGGGAAGATGCAAGCCTCGGGAAGTGCAGGAGTTCAAGTCAGTCGAGATCCACCAGGGGAAGTCTTCAGTCTAGATCCAGGAGTCTTGGAGTCCACTTCCTAGAGTTCTAGTCCAGAGGTGGAGGTGGACAGACCAGGAGTCGAGATCCACGAGTGGAAGTCATCAGCTCCAGTCCAGATGAGCCGTTGATGCCCAGACCTTGAGGAGGAACTCAGCCAGCCGACATCCTTTCCACTCGAAAGTCCCCGCAGCGATACCCAGGACCCAGCACCCAGTCAGCTATCTACCCAGCCCCGTCTCTCTACAGTTTTCAGTAGTAATAAGGTTCATATTTTATATTATTTTTTTTTTATTCTTAATTATTAATTTTTTTGATTTGATTTGTAAATATACTCTGTTGAATATGAGTTGCTAATTTTTCAGTAGTTTGTTTCCCATGCCATCGCTAGTCAATAGTGATTTAAGAATTTGGTTTTTCAAAACTCTTTTCGCTGACGAATCCTTCGCCTTTGGTTATAGAAATCCAATTTGTATATTAAAATCAGTAAATTTAAATGATCGTCTATTACATAAGCGATCTGGCATCCTTTGGACATTTTAAATTAGTAAAAACAAAGCAAATTTAGAGAAAATCTCCGCAGCTTGGATTAAAAGTAAATTCAAATATCATTTTTTTTATTAAAAACGCGACCCGCACATTTAAATTATTACAACATATTAAAATTATGCAAAACCATTAACATTTCTTTTAAATACCTTGGATTCTGAGTTATTTGGTTATACGTTTTTTTTTTTTATATCTTAAAGTTACAATTTCACACACTCAATACTTTTAATTATTTCCTTAACCTAATAGATTTACTATAACTTACTACTAACAACAACTAAATTTACTTGACTTCGAACATATTTGACCATACAGATTTTTCAATCTTTATTACTTACATTTTATATTTACTTAAAATTTCATCGTTTTATTCATTCAGTTTCACATGATTAAATTCGTCTTTCTTATAGTTAACATTTCACTTTTTTTTTTAATGGTCATTACTTTCGGTTGCGGACTTCACATCAAAATAATATAAAACAATAAAAAGAAAATTAAACAAAATCAAAATTATACTTTGTGAGTACATATACTGAACCAATGCTTCAACTCTTGTTGCATTTTATAAATATCAAAAACTTTTTTCTACCAAAGTTATCCTTGGGTTCTCAAACTTATTCCAATATACCTATTATCTTATTCCAAATCTTACGTATTCTTGATTTCTGAATTCTTTAGGTTTCTTTTAACGACTTCCGACGAGAGATAATAAATAGAGAACTACTTACTTCCTGAACTAACTAATTCCCTAACTTCCTTCTTAAAATTCTCATATATAGGTTCGCCCTTTTCATCAAGGCTAGGCTAACCCAAAATAATATACGGCGGCTGGTGATTCCCCCTTCTTTGGTGAGATATCTACTTCAACCCCTTAAAACAATAACGTAGATTTTTTTTCAAAACTTATATTCTTTATTTCTCCTTTCTAGACTTCTAATGTCTCTCATGGTCCCTACACATCTCCTATCTATTTATATAAGTCGAATGCTAATTGTCTTCCCTTAAAATCATCTACTTACAATACTTATAGATCTTGCATCCCTTTTACTTCGTTGACATTGGGATTTAATACTTCCTTTTATTTCATTTGAAAAATTATCGAACTCGTACTTCTTTAATAAAATCATACTCAAAACCAAACTCATAAATTGTAAAAAAATAAAAATATATTTAAAACGTAATCGACGGAAATCCCCTATCCTACAACCTTGACCTCATAGTTATCTACTTATATATGTTAATTAAAAATCATTATCCTTTCCTTCTTTGCATTTAATATCCTTTAATAATCTCTAATGTCAAGACTTTTATTTCTCAACTTCACTTTCTATTTAAATCTGTATGTTCCATTCTCTATCTTCATCTATCTATCTGCATGTTCTATTTAAAATTCCTATCCTAATAAAATATCCTATCAACTACCTCTTAATTATCTATTTTAATCTCAATCTAACCTATTTTCCGATCTTTACTCTCAAATCTTCTCATTCGTTCCACTTATTCTATATTAATCAACTTATTTACATTGTTTAAACTAAAAAAAAATTCTCTTAGTTATGAAATAATAAAAAAAAATATCCCTTCCCATGTATTGTGTATTTTGAGTCATGTGCAGTGATTTGTTTTTGGATGTGGCGTTGGCCATGTGATGTAAAATAAGTATGTATATAAAAATTATAATTCCCAAATAATAATGTTAGTTTTGTGTGTTCTGGTTTGTCTGATTGTTTCTCAGGATGGTTGGGTGCGGCGCCCATAGAGGTAACCACTCTCTTCCTTGACCTCTGGGCTGGAGAGGTCTTTCTAGGTATCAATCCTACTTGGCAATGGGAGGCCACTCGCACTCCTCTGCGCTATTCTTTCTCAAACTCCGATCGATATTCCTTTCTGGACACTTATCTCCTGACCTCGGCTGAAGGAAGCTCGTCATACTCCAAGGAAGCCCAAGCGATTTCTTAGCCTGCTTTTAGACTGACTTAAGAGAGAGCGTCAACTTCTCCAGAGACAAACTCGGTGTCAGTCTGCATAATTAAGACTATTACATTTATCCATTCATTCCCACGCTACTATAAAAATTAACCTAGGAACACTATAAAAATTCTCCAATGTCCAATGGATGTCAACTAAATCATGTGATCAACCTAATAATAATTATCGAAATACATGAATATATAAATGTAAAAAAAAATTGAAGGCAGTCTACGTCTTTGTCAATGTCTTTAATTAGTCCTGTATGTTTGACCTAATTAGGTTCGGATTAAATGTCCATTACTTTAACATTTGGCCAATGTCAATTTTAAAGGCCTAAACTAAAATAAAATATATTTTTCTTGCGGAATACCTCGCCGAATTAGGTCTTCCCTTTTGCCGTCCGTCCGCCTATAAACATTCTTGTAATTCTTTTCCGTCTGTCAGTTTTCGTTTATTCTTTTTACTTTCTTTCGTCTGTTTTTCTTACTGTTCTGATTTGTCTGTCTATGTCTACAAAATTCATTCTTAATCAAATTTATAAAATATTTATTTTTACTTCGCAAATCTTCTAATTTAAATGTTATTATATTCTTCCTAATTTTCGCGGGAATAACTTTCTCCTTGATTTCGATTACTTCCTGTATCAAAACCTCAGTTTCCTCTTTGCCATTAACTTCTACTTCCATTGGAATTTCTATTTTTTCGACTAATTCTCTATTGTCCATAACTTCCTCCGCGTTTTTAATCTCCTCCTCAGACACTACGGCTATTTCACTAACATCCGGTGTTTCTAATCTCGTTTCAATTATTTTGGTTTCTTTCAACTTTAACTCTAGGTTTTCAATTCTCCTTTGTTTCTTTTCGCCGATTTCGTCTACAACTTCTATTATTTTTACGAACCCTTCACTTAACTCACCGGAACTGTTATTTATTTTGTTATCTAATGAATCTAATTTATTTTCACTTTCTCGGATCACTTTCCTAACTTCTTTATTTCGATTTTTACATCCTTCTATAAATTCTAAATGTTCCTTTCTACCTTTTATTTGTAAGTTCTATACCCTTTCTAACTTTTTATTTATTTCTAATGCATTTTTTCTCTTCCCTTCGCGATCTAACATCGAAGTTTCCTCTAATTGTTGGAACCTTTTCTCGTATTTTCCTTCGGCTGATTTTAATCTTTCTAATACCTCCCCCATATTCTCACTAAGTCTAACTGAATTATTATTTATTTGTTCCTTCATCTCGGCCATTCCATCTCGAATCCCGCGGATTTCTTTCCTAATCTCTTGAGTCTCTTTCCTAAGACTTTCCCTTGTCTCTTGATTCTGTTCAGTCAATTTCTCTCCCATGTCCCCCATTTGTCTTTCTAAATTTCTTTGACTACCCTTTAAGTCAGTCATTTTTTCCCCCAATTCTTTCCTTGTCTCTTGATTTTGTTCTGTCATTTTTTCAGTCAATTTTTCTTGAACACCCTTTATTTCTCCTAATAGCAATTCGAAGTATTTTTCCGTCCCAATTCCTGAACCAATACTCGTCTCCAACATTTCCCCAGTCTTTGAAAGACCCGCGGTTCGTGATCTCGTCCCTGAAGAAACGCTTTCGGCCCTTGATCTAACTAAAGAAGATGCTCTTCCCGCTAAAATCCTACTATAATCGATACCGACTGGAATACCCTGGGCTACGCCCTCTAATGTCTGCTCAACAGTAGGCGATCTTTCTTCTATGTCCCAAAATTCCTGTCCCCCTACTGTTAACTGGCTCCCGCCTTCCGGTTCTACATCCTGCCCTTGCTCGCTCTCTATAGGAACTGAAATCTCCTTTGTCTTTTTCGGAAATCTCGGCATTTTAAATATATATAATAGGCACAATATTAAAATAAAATATTAAATAAGAAATTAAAAGTTATCAAGATGCACACTTTGTATATCAAAATAACACCATTAAATATTGTATTTTGCATTGTTCCCCATGAAACCTTAATTTTTCCTGTTGTCTTGGTCGTCGCGAATTTTACTTATAAAAACTTAGGACGTAAAATATCCCCACAAGGGATGCCAATTTGTAATTAATTTACTTATTGTTGTTATTGTGAAATAAAAATGTTCTTGAAAAATGATTCTATCTGCTTTTAATTCTATCTTTCCTTTCTTTGGTCGTGGGTCCGCCAAGACTAACAGTTGTGAAAAATCAAAATGACATGAGGTGCAAAATACATTAAATAAAAATTAGGCCATTCTGGTTTGATTATATATATTCATAAAGAAAAACATTTATGACAAACTTAAAATTTACTACTCAGAATCCTTGCTAAACAAATCCTTAAAATAAAATTATATTCTCTCAAAACACTCTCCGATTTTTGTCTTATAATTGTTTAAAAATCACGGTACCTTCTAGAGTGAATGCTGGTTGTGATGATATTGGGTCCTGGAGTTCAGCGATGATCAGCCTCCGCTGTTGGTCTCAATGATCGAGAAAAGCTCCAATGGATTTCCCTCTGTTGATCTGATGTTGAGTTCTGGTTGTTCTGGACAGTTGATGAGTAGTGTGATCCTCCCTCTCTGGAGGCAACGGACGAAGTGGGGCTGGTCCTTCCTCTGCGGAAGTCTCTGACGGAGTGGGCCTGTTCCTACCTCTCAGGTGGCAACAGTTGAAGTGTATTGATCCATATTGGGGTCCGCTCACAGCAACTTTCCCGCCCTCCGGGACTGATCTAGGTGCCTATTGGTGGCTCAGTCCCCCACACTTGGTTTCTCCGTATTGTTGTGGTTCTTCTTGGACTTCCTGTTGTTCAAGCAACCGGTTTCCATTCCTTTGTTCCTAATTTATTTCAAACAATGTATGTCTATAATTTTGGGCATCACAAGACTTCACATAGTATGAAGAAACAGAAACTAATACAAGACAACCCTCTCCCCAACGTATGTATAAAGATACATGATGGACCACATTAAGCAACAGTTCAAGAAGGTACACCAAAGTGTACTCAACGAACTCATTGAAGTTGGAAATATTGTACGAAAAAAATATCAGACTTTAAAAAGAGGAATCGATGAGAGAGAAGAATTGCTTGAAAACACCTTTCAACCAGTTACGAAACCTCTTCGAGCAAAAACACTACAGACCCATCATTCCACCAAGACGGTTGAGAAAGAAAATAGCGTAAAATAATAAAGAAAGAAGATGATATAATACCACACAACGAACACGTTACAGTTGAGACACAGCTTCTGACGCCGCCTATTTTACAACGCCTCATATAAGAAAAAGGAGAGTCCCGTTGTCAAGTGCCACTGAAAAGAAGGTTCATAGGGCTTATAGGTCTCCTCCACCATCCCCTCACTATTTACGAGGTGAAGAAGTCTACGAAGATTTATCATTGGCGATGACCTGACACCAGAAGATTTAACCAAATTTTTATCTACTCCGCACGGTAGAGTGAAGTTACAAAAAGGACTTGGCAGCTTAAGCCCCAAGATATCCCCTTATATCGAACGATTGTTGAAGGAGGACAATAGTTTCGATACAACATATGGTATTCGTGTTCTACCGGAAGGAGAGTTAGCTCTAGGTGACAGCGGGGTCACATTTGATGGTGACAGCATATTTACCAATGATGTACCTAACAAGGCTACCCTTGGACTTCTGAATCTACTTTTCATGAAAAAACCTCTTTACTTCAATGAGGAAGATAGTAAAATAAATAGTAAGTTACTCATTGACACAAATGCTTACCGAAAAGATTACAGTAGCAATCGACCCGTGAGAGGAAACCGTATCTACAAATATAGAAACATTATTTCAAAAATAATTCCACCTAAGGAGGGGAAAGGCCTGGAACTTATGATGGACAACCAAAACAAGGTTCAGTATTGGGACGATCCTAACGAACTGATTACTCGTTTGGGACTTCTGACTTCGTCAAAATGGGCATGAAACACAGGTCATGAAAACGAGATCTCCGCTATCATCGAAGAACTACGTGAGGCACAAATTATTTACTGATAAAATTTGATAGAGAATAAAACAATATGAATACACATAACCATTGCTTGCTTTTATTCCAGAAAAACCTATGCACAACCCAATAGTACAATTTCAAAGACGCATGTATAGTATGTAGACTTAGAGGTAGGTTTAGAGGGAGAGAGGAAACTTGAGTAAGATACAGATGACAGATGAATAGGATACAAAAGACGGCAAAGGGGTTCACAAAGCGGCATAAGTAGATCAAAGAACAATAAAAAGTGGGGAGGGGCGGCAAGCGGTACACAAAGGAGCTGTATATTTAAATCAAAGAACAATAATAGGGCTCAGGGCGACAAGGGGTACACAAAGAAGAGGGCGGTGCGAGAAACCTTTCACATAGTATCAATAATAAGAAGCCAGTTGGTGGAGAAGACTGACTTTCACTCCGAAGGACGGAATGCTCATTTTGACCTGGTGAAGTACAAAGTGAGGGAGCAACCAAGGTGCCCCAGAAGAGGAGAGGGGTAAAAAGAGAAAGAAAATGATTAAGACTGTTTCGATGGTTTGGAGGTCGTAGGATTCCTCAAGTGCCCCGAAAGTGAAAGGGACTGGCGCCAGACGAAAAGTGAAAAGTCTGTCTGGCTCAGGTAGCCGTTATTCTACTGAGACCTATTGAATATTTTGAATTTGAATTTAAAATGTCATGTCGATACATTCATTACATCGGCAGGTATTGGGATTTCTGAGTTGAGTTCTGATCTCCCCTTCCCTTTAGCTGATTCCGTTGAAAATTAATAAGTGTCGTCCTTATAGGGTTTTGAATCTACCTATGTCTTTAGAGGTCTGAGTACACATATAACATTTCGTGTCGATACATTCATTCTATCGGGAGTTATCGTGTCCCCAGACACACAGTATTTTTTTTTTAGATTTTTGGAATTAAGAGTTCGAAAAACATGAAATTCCGTTGAAAACTCTGCATCGAATTCTTACCGATTACATAACTTCCCTATACTTCGAATAGCTGGCGAAGTAAAAGAAGACGTCGCTGATTCACCGGCAATGTACTTCTCCAGTTCGAATTAATTGTCACGTACTAAGTTTCCGTTGTCTCTGTATATTCTTCTTTTTCTTTGCCCAGTTTAGCTTAAAATCAGTAGGTGTCTAACTTAAAAATGGAATTCATATATAAAATTTTGAATGTAAACGTTCAATTCGTCGAGGTATATTCAGATTTTTAGTTAAGAACCCATCCCCCCTTCCCTTTGACCGATTTGCCTGAAATTCAGAACGTGTCGTATGTCCACAGATATACACAGTCAGACATTATTTTTAATTCCTTAGCTATAGGAAGTATAGGGGAAGTTACGTAATCGGTAAAAATTTCTATGCGGAGTTTTTAACGGAATTTCATATTTTCTGACCTCTAGATTCTAAATATGAAAAAAAAGTCTATGTGTCTACCTCTGTGTATATGAACAGGATAACTCCTGACAGGATGCATGTACCAGCACGAAATTTTATATGTGAACCCAGAACTGGCTAGTGACGACACCTATTGATTTTCAGCCAAATCGATCAGAGGGGAGGGGGGATTAGGGGCTCCCAGATAAAATATACTAAAGGCCTCGGCCGAGTTTCGAACCCGCAATCTTGAGCTCAGTAAGTAAGCATGCATACCACTGTGCTACCGGCGCCCTGGGGGGGAGAGGCTTAGCTCAAAAACTCTGGTAATTGCCGTTGTAATGAATGTATCGATACAAAATTTCATTTGGGAATTGAAACCTCCCATTTATAGGCTTTACTTATACCTATATAATTATTTGACTGATATTGTATGTCATCATTAAAATTTAAGTTTATATATCTAAGAAAACTATGTTAAAGCGTTTTAAAGTATTATTTTTCAGTTTGTACAATGTCCCGATTTTTTTAAACCTAAGTCCCGATCTTTGGATTACATGTGGCAACCCTACTCACAACCTTCCAGTTAGAAATTCTATCACTGATCACTAGGTTGTACGCAACTCAGAAGAAAAGATATTTGACAAGTATTAAAATGTGCACGTATAGACTAGACTAGAGAATACCGTTATAATTCGCTTCTGACCCCACTATTTTCTGTTTAATAATGATTTCTATTTTCAGTTGAGATATTGAATTCAGAAGGAGAGGTGACAGCAGTTCGTCGGATACGAATTCAGAAGTTCGACCGTTGTCTGTGCATGTGGCACTGTTTGTGCACCTGCATAGCTTCTCTCCAAGGTCTCAAGTGTGAGCCCATGTCCATCGAACACTATCACGCAGCCGGCTTTCGAGGCGACATGCCCCTCACTATCCTGGAGTACGGCGGCACTACCCGAGGCTGCTTCTTTTTTGGAACCATTCAAAGGATGCTTCCTACACTTTTCTTGGTTTTTTTTATACTACTTCTAGCAGGTAAAGAACTTTGTTGGGTTTTTTCATTCATTTTTTATGCTGTTCTTTAGGTCGAAAACCATACAAAGCACAAAGTTAAAAAAAATGTTTATGCCCAACGAAAAATAATAAATATTTATTATTTAATCTCAATTAATAATTGAGTAAAAATATAATGTTATGCAAAAGAGATATTATAGGAGTGAAAAAATAAGCCATAATAAAATAAGTCGAAAATTACATTTTCTTTATTTGCGACCAGTTTACAAGTCGTAGGAATACTAACTTTCGCCTGTCATAGACCTGAACTTAATAAATATAAATTGTGATTTTACTTGTACAACGTATTTTTAATTTGTTTCTTAAACCTTTGCTTAACTTTTATTTATTGGACTTTTAAATTAAGAATAGATAATTCCAAGTATAGGGGAAGTTATGTAATCGGTCAAAATTCTATTTGTTTTCGTCGGAATTTCATGTTTTCCGTCACCCTGAATCAAATCAAAACAAAATAAAAATTGTTACTCTAGTGTCTGTGGACATGAAACCTGGATCCAGAAGCCCAAATTGGAGGAAGGAAATAGAAGGCTTAAAGGGGGGGAGTCTTAAATCAAAAAACTTATTACTGCCGATGTAATGATAGGATTGTATTGACACAAAATACGTAGTAACGCCCCTATTGATTTTCAGCCAAATAGAGAGTATATAAAGTGAGAGAGCGGAAACTTAGTTTATTGAATATAGTCAGAGCTTGAGAAGTACACTGCCGATGATTGACCGATTTTTTTTTTAATTACTAACTAGCAGTAATACCCGGCGTTGCCCGGGGAACTTTGACTTTTCTCCTAATATCTCTATTCGAATCCTATTCAATTCTTCGACAGTACATGCATGATGTTATAATTTTTAATTAGTCAAATGGAATAAGGCTTATAGTCCTTCAACGGCAGACACCCCAGCTAGCAAGTGTTTGGGACCTCTGGGCACCACAGATAGTATGCGCCTTTCAACGGCGGAAACCACAGCTATCGTTGGCATCGTTGGACATCCTAGCCAGTACGTACTTAAGAACGCTCGTGACCACAGCTAGTATCGGCCTTGCAACGGCGTACCACCCCAGCTAGTAAGTGCTCAAAACAGCTGGGCACAACAGCTAGTGTGTGCTTAAAACCGCTGGACACAGTATATATATGTATTAATAAGTATACGTTACGGTAAGAATATATCCTGTGAACTGAACATGTTTAAACCAAAGTTAAAAATTATCTTTTTTAGGTATTCTGAAGGCTCTAATAGGGCTGTTCATTTCAAGACGAGTTGCTCTCTGGCATCTTGAGCTTGTCTGTCCGAACATGGTACGCGATTTTGAGGACTACCCCACAGTTAATGTAAAGAGGTGCATCACCTGTCGACATTTTACATTTGATGATTTTCGGTTCCGGTAAGAAATGTTTACACTTAGTTTTATTTTCAAGATGAAATTGTCACATTGTCAAGCGACCTTTCGCGACCGTTCACCCAATCTGTAAGAACTACGGAAACTACCACCATATTTTCATGAAACTTGTTCAAGGTATCTATCTATGACAGAGTGAGGGGGCCAAATGCTTCGTTATGTTAGTTTTGATTAGCAAGCCAGTAGGGGAGAAAGGATGGTTTCAGCGCAAGGGCAAATTCGCAAGCGGGTTAGTATCCTTTTTCAGTGCAGGGGCAACTCAACCCCTCCTACACCCCACAATTTTTCATCCCTTACTCCGAATCAGTTCCACATCTCAATAAGTTTCCGCTCTCCCTCTAAACCCATACCTTACTTTTAATTTTTACCCCACCCCTCGCCTATGGCCCTAAATTTTTTAATTAGCTCACTAGCGCTCCCAAGCTTCTAGAATTGAAATTAATAATTTATTTAGTGAAGCTTCTTAAGAAAAAAACAAACTTGTCCCTAACGGGGATCGAACCCGGCTCCTTTGCCTCGGGAGGCCGATACGCTAACCCCGCGACCATTGTGACATGGTTGATGAAGGTGGTGATAATCTAGGTATATAGCCTTTTCGCTCATTTTTGATCGCCCCTCACCCCAAATTTCTTTCAAGTCATCCCTACTATATATTTTTTAATTCACATTACCCTCTCCTAATTTTCCGCTCTCTACTTCCCCACATCAACACTTCCTCTAAATTTTTATTACAATCCTACTTCCCCACATTAAATATTGTAAAATCATTATTCGTAAATCCTACTTCCCCAGATCAATTATACTTCTCCTTCTAACCCAGAACAACCTCAATAAGAACCCTTAATTTTTATTTTAATCCTACTTCCCCACATCAATTATTGTAAAATCATATTTCGTAAATCCTACTTCCTCAGATCAATTGTACTTCTCCTTCTAAACCTGAACAACCTTTTTTATTACAATCCTACTTCCCCACATCAATTATTCTAAAATTATAATTCGTAAATCCTACTTCCCCAGATCAATTATACTTCTCCTTCTAAACCTGGAATATTTCCTGAACAGCCTCAATCGGAACCCTTACACCCCATCCAAAATACTTTTCAAGACCGGCATACATTCACTTTTACTTCTCCGTCGACCCTCAGAACAGCGACATCTCAATTTTCTCACTTATACTTCCCCACATCAATTGCCTACTTTTTTCTCTACACCATCACCCAAGAATTCATCATAGTCCCCTACTTCTATCCTTAGCACCATCATGATTCGCCTTTCAACCTCTCCTCTAGATCGTCTAACATTTTTTTTCGGTCTACTCATACATACACCTACACCTCACACTCGCTCTAGGGATAGGTCTAGGTTCATAGGTCTCAATATCTTAGGCGGTATATTTAACTTACATTTATTTTCTTTGTAGACTGCTTCTCATCTCCAACACTTAACTGGCTTCTCACCAGCATCTCTACACCAGGTATCTAAAACAGACTTTATAGGGATGTGTATTTCTTTTAGTTCGCTTTATTGACTAATCAATAAACCGGTAAGCCTCTTCACCAGCGCCAAGGTAGAAATACGTCGAAGAGGTGGGTGGGGATAGGGAAAGGATAAAGGCTCGAGTCAGGACTTCTCTTCAATCTTTATGTTTTTTCTTTTGTATAGATTTACGGGTTTTACACCACGCCAGTGACCAATTAGGTTGGCGGGTTTTCACACCACGCCAGTGACCAATTAGGTTTACAGGTTTTCACACCGTGCCAGTGACCATTCAAAACCAAGAGATATCAGATCAGTCTAGACTAAGCCTCAAGAGGATATTACGAATGGGGTGGGAATAGGAATGTTTTCCAATATTTAAGCCCCCTCGGAAAAAACGGGTAGCCAGGTTATACCTCCCAGCACTAGGTTTGAATTGAGTAATGTCCGTGAGCTAAGATATGAATACCATCAGATAAAACTACTCTTTTATCATCTTCCGACGACAACGACTTTTTATTAATTCTAACACTGAACAACTCATGTTTTTAGACTGAATCATTCTCATGTCCGTATATACTATTTTTCCTTCAAAAAGCGATTTCTCAAAATCTTCCAACGATATATTTTTTTCAACGGATGCTTTTTTAACCCCTTTAATACATTTTTTTATTTTTTTACTTATATCCATAGCATACGTCTTCGGTTTGAGTCCTACGAATTTATTAATGATAACGCCATTGGTCTCATTTTTGAATTTTCCTAGGATTTTTTTATTTAAAACCGAATAACAAGGATGATCCTGCGAAAAATCAGACGTATCAAAATAATTCTCCATCGCTTTCATGTCCTGATACCAGTCGGGTTTATTAATTAAATAAACTAAACTGTCCGTATCTGTGTACATTAATTTTAGAGTATTAGGATTATATTTTTTCATTATTACATTATAGTGGAAATCGTACATCACAGTTTTGGACAAATCTAAAATCGACATGCCTACATATATAGGCTTATTAAATAATAATTTTGTTTTACTCATAGTTACAGATACTAAATTTTCATGGTAAATTATCCTTTCTAGAAAGTTAGCTTTGGCGATGGGTTTCATTAATTTTTTAGAGTCGGTAACCAGCATCATGTTCATACGGTTTCTTATATTTTTCATTGTTTTACCGAACACAGCATTATTCAAAAGTTTATAAAAATCTTTTTCAAAGTAATTTTTTGCCTTTTTCCGAAGCTCAGTATTACAATCAATATATGACTGTAACCAACAAGACTGTCGAAATTGTATCGCCCTATGAATTTTTTGGACTTTCAGACCATGTTTAATCGCTTGCTTTAAGTTGACGTAATGCACAACATATCGCTCGCGAGGATTGAAATGAGCAATTAATTTATTTACTTTCCCGCCTGGAATGGTAAATCGTTATGAGCTGTGTGTAATTGGGAGGGATAGACTACGTCAACCTCCAAAATACATCCTAATTCTCCATTATCGTCCAAGTTTTCAATATTTATGCTTTCGGGGTCTTTGACCCATTCAAAACCTCCATAAGGTAGAGGTCTACTCATCGCATGGCCATAAAGATTATTTGCGTCTAAGTATGCAATGTAAGAGGATTCCTTTTCCGGATCATACTCGGGCATATAACTATTATTAGCACTCGCATACCGGTGGGATACTTGACATAAACCTCCCCTGATCCCCCACTCAAAGAATAATATCATGTTATAATCCATTAATTGTTCTAACTTCACCTTAGTATGCTTCAACATCGCATCCCATGTCATCCCAGGAGCAGTGAAATAATGTGCGGGGTCAACCTTATGACTATTAAGCATAACATCACGGAAATTCTGGAAAATATCCGCGAGAATGAGTACATCCGTTTTAAGATAGATATCGCTATATTCTCCAAGGGTAGAGCACTTGAACATATCCCAAACACGTAGTCCACGCTCATAGTCCTCTTCACTCAACGGGGTATCCGTCAAAGTATTATAAAATTTTTCCCGGGGAGGTAGGCATTTCTCATTCAGTTTTTCCCAAGCATCAACATAATCGTAACAGAAAACCCCCTTTTTGATCACAAGAGGAAGCTGATCCTCAGTAAAGTATTTAGAGGTTTCCCTAAAGGCTGTTTTCGGAAGCACGCTAGCCATATACTCAAGACTACGACTTAAAAAGCGATAAGAGTCGATAAATCGAAGTTTAACACCGTGCACATGCTTAGTGAAGCTTATGTATTTGTCCTCGGTATTGGGAATCACATCAACCCGCTCTGAATCTTTACCCAGCTCCATAACTATAATTTTTGCGTCATAATTGGACAAATTATGAAAAATTACGGGTATATATGATGGAGTTTTACACCGCAGGTTACAGCTATTACAGGCTGCTCCTCTATATTTTCCGGTCAAGTGATCATGATCCTTTACTTTATGATTAGTCTCAGAGAAACCCCCTTCGCAAAGATAGCAATTTTGATCCGTTTCCCACTTCATCTCTTCGTCTTTTGTTATAATGATGGGACTATTTTTTTTAGAAATTTCTGAAATTTTGTAAGCTAATGAATCTATATATTTGATAAAGTGAGCACCCGCGTCTTCACCTCTATAAATGTACGGGGGTATATTCATAGAACCATCGGATACTAGATGCACGCAAAAAGACATGGGTACATGTCGCTGATAAGGAACAGTCGCCTTTGATGTATCTTCAGGGAGAGGAGCCAACATGGTTTCAAAATCCGCATATATTACAAAAGAGAGTCGGAGCTGCCGCTCAACATTTTTGAATTCCAAAATGGGGTCTTTAGGGAGCTCTATCCTAACGGGGCTGTTTTTATCACAGTAAATTTTGTGTTCTCGCAATTTTTCTTCCCTCAAGTTACCATACCGATTGTCAAAATGCTGAAAGCATCGCTTACAAATTATAATTTTGTTTTGACGCTTAGTAATTTGTGACCGTACTAGTCTTTCCAAAATTTTTAATGTATACATAATGCTGCTTATCCCCATTATCCAACAGCAACAAATCGCGGTGCTGGGATTTTTCCGTGTCAACAACTTTAATAGGGTACACATTATTGTTTTCGTCTAACCCGAACACATTTATTGAAATATTATTTGATTTTTCAAATTTTTTGATGTCATTGAGCGGAGTCGGGAAAGAGATACCAGAAAAATCATACTGGTGCTCCAATTTTTTTTACTTATTCACCCGCTGAGGATCCTTTCCTACAAATTTAGATAAGATGGCATACATGAAACAGCGGTTGTCATCGTTTTCAACATTAATACAGGCGAGTTTAGCTGCGATACAGGAAGGTAAGGGGATGTATGTACTTCCACGAAGGGGGCGATATCGATTTATACGCAATCTTAAGCCATCCACAGCAGTAAGACACCATCCGCTCTTCTTCATTTGCGCCTCTTCCATTTCAACAGTTAAGCTCTTAAAAGCTTAGAGTCTAGAGCTAGCCTAAAGTCTAGAAAATCATTTAGGTTGGTATCCATAAAAATAGGCTTATTTTTAGTCTTGAAAGCTTTATCACACTGTTCGCCTACGACATTTTCAAACAAGCACTCTACTAGATAATTAACTTTTAAAGACGAGTGGATCTGAAGTTGTTCCAAGATTTTTTTCTTTAAGCAATCACGCACATCTTCCAAAAAGCATGCCAGGTCCCCGTGTTTATTGGATCTTACAAAATAAGACTTAACTCTACCCTCGAAAGAAGTATCATAGAGAACCAGATTAGACTCATCAGGCACAAGCTTTAATAAAGTTTTCTTAAGAGGCTCATTTTTAGTTTTTTTCAAAACCGGGACATCATTACACACAGACTCATGTCGACTACCATTAAACCTATTGGAAAATTCATGCCCACAGTGTTTACACTTATAAATCATGCCACAACTATGTTCATGACGTTTTAGGCTGCAAGATTTAGTGAAACTCGAATGGCAATGTTTACAAACAAAACTAGGTTTAACCCCATGATTTAAAGACATATGTATGTCAAAGTCCATTTTTAGGAGTATTTCGTCTCCACAATAATTACACTTATGCATGAAGAAATCTGTATTTAACTATGGTAACTAAATGTTCTATCAATAAAGTGTGCCTCAGCGATGTTGTCACCTCAAAGTCTCAATGAAGACTGAATGAAACTGATCACAGAGCTTATTCTTATAGGATGGAGTAGAGGCCAGAGGAGAAGGCGATCTTGCAGAAACCCGAAGGTAGCCGATGATAGACAAGTCAAACGATCGGAGGGCACCTGTTAACAATGTATACCAAGTTAAACTAGATAAAAATCCAATACTTATATAAAAATGTGGAATTATACATAAATCGGACCAAAAACGGTATAATTATCGAAAAAATGAGGTATTTTTACATAAATCAGTCAAAAAACGAGGTAATGGGACAAATTAGACATTATAAACTGGATAATGATGTTAAATCAGCATAGCCAGCTCAAGACTACTCTCCGAAGGACAGCGTGCTCGGACGTAGATAGTTTAAACTCTCCTCGGATCTACATTTTCTACTGAGTCTCATAGAACTTGAAGTAAATTTTTAACATCAATATTCGGGGCGATAGCGCTGTTACCAAATTATCAGTACAAAAACACATTAAAAGCTATTCAACAGCTCTCTGAAAAACAGCATGCTCATATAGCCGAGTAGAGGGGAGGTATCCCTGAATCTAAATTGTCTTTTCAATCTAAATCAGGTGGGAGCATATTTTTACGATCAATATACTAAGCGGTAGGTCCTTATACACTCAGAGCGCGACCGGAAATACCCCGCCACTAGGTTAGGGGAGCTAACGAACCTTGGACAGCTCCCCACTCAAAATGATATCACGCTCGACCCAGGAGACACAGGAAAACAGTACCGAACTGAAATAACACAATTATATTAAGCAACAATTTTCTCTGAAAGTATCCAAGATCTTGAAAAACTAATTTCAGAATTAAGTTCAGGGCTGTATAATCTTTGAGTAGAGACCCAACTCGATACTAAAATTTTTTATACATACAACATCCGGTCTTATACAAACGAAGTGATATCACGCAACTAAGATGATCGTTATGGTTCTAACGTAATACCAATATTTTTTTAGTAATTATAAAAAATGACACAATTTATCTTGACAATTTAATAGGAAAAAATAACTTACCAAAGTGTTGACGAAAGCTCAACAGAGTTCACGGATATTGTACACAGGGAAGAGCTGCGTAGATTCAAAGAATGTATGCTATTAATAAAAAAATAAATTAAAAATAATAAATAAATGAAAAATAAAAAAATTCAAAAAAGCAAAAAATTATATCGAAAAATGTTTTCCTTACATTTTTTAATCGAAACATTTTTGTTTAGAAACTGATAATACTCAAAAAACCGTGATTATGAAAAAATTAAATGATAATGACAGGTTTTTTGACAGCTGTCATGTATTAAAATGAGTTTTTAACATCATATTCTGCTTCAGCGACCCCGATAACCCCTGAGTACCATTTTCTACCTTAAAGCGATGGAAATCAACGGCTCAGTAATCGATCGACTGAAGAAAACTTTGAAACCCATGTTAAATCCCATTTAAAATTCAACCTCGATGGGGGACGGGTTATTCAATATGTTTTCTCGTTTTTTCGGCGCCAAAAATTTTTTTTTGGGAACTTCTTTCGACCTTGGGGGAGCACGTTTTAAAATGTCAACTTTTTCACTTTAAGGACCACCCTAATATATACGAAAAAATGGAATGTTGACCCTTCCGTCGGTCTTTTAGTGAAGCAGTACTGGTTCTTACTTCGCAAATTCCCTTAATTAATCATTAATTATTTCATCAGATCTCATCATAAATATTCAATATATTCTTTGAATATCTTTCTTTAAATCCTCTATAAAAAAGAAATTATTTTGTGGGAATAAAAGAAAAACTTGTTCATCTATGGAATGTTGAGTGTGTGACCAGATCAAATTTCTCTGTAATATTTTTATTTATACATATATTTTTTAGGAACAGTGAATACTTCTTCAATTCGTTCTTCTTCATGGTAGCACCAGGAGGTGTCTTGTTACGTCTGATAACTCGTTTTATCTCTCATTACACAAATATCATGAAGCAATTATTGCCGAAGGTATTTTTTCTACACCTATGTAATTTTGATTTTACATAAAGATTGAAAATTTAAGAAATGTAGACATATAAATTACATTCAACGACTCAAAAGGAAGAAAAAAAAAAAACTCAATTTAAAATCTAATGTGCATATAACGAAATATGAATTTAATCTCCGAGGCAATGAAGGTTTGGTATTTGAACAAATTTGAGATGCCCGAATACAATCTAGTAATGAACCTGAATATGTCTACAAAAAATAAAACGTTGTCACGTGACAGTAGCCAGCCAGCCAGCACTCATTCTCCTTCGAAAGTTTAGTTTATATCATTCACTTTCCGTAGAGAGAAGATCGTGAGACCATCTCCTGTTGACGAGGAGGATTGTCGGGATAGAAATGAGAGAGGATTGCTATGTTATAAAAAATTATTGCTTATTTTTATTTTTTCTAATAAAACTTTATTTTTTTTAGGAGTACAAATAACCCACTTGGTGGGGAAGAAATGAAGTAAAAACTTAGAAAATTTAGTCATAAATAAAATTATTCCAATTCATATATAATACATGAGATTTAATTACGAATGTTGTTATTTTATTATTATTGTCTTAATATTCTTAATAATTCACCAGTTTGAAAAAAAAAACAATAAATGATTTTTTATATACATTATTTTAACTATATTAGTGAATATTCTTTTAGGGAATTTTTTACAACTCCATAGAAAGGCCATTAAATAACTAAATTTTAGTCCAACCGCCATATCAGATTACTGATCGGGATCTGTTCATGAAATCGCCTAACTAAATGTGTAACCTTCCTGGAAAAATTTAAAGGAAGTCTATTTGCTTCTACATGTTTTTTAGTATTTCTGTTTCATTTTTCCAGTTGGAATACCCATTTTGAATTGCTTACACTTTCATTATTTCGTATTTCTTCCATTATGTGGCATTATTTTGTTTGAATGGACCTTGTATGTATAAATATTTTATATTTTTTATTTAACTGTGCCGTTCTGTGAGCTATTAAAAACATTTCTGAAGTTATGAAGATGTTTTTGCAAGTATTACGGTTTTTTTACTTAAACGTTTGCTTAAATTTCTCACTTAATTCTGTGGGTGATAGTGGATATAAGCAAACGTACGCTCATGTTGAAAATTAACGATCACGAAAATTGATTTAAAATATTACATATATATCAATTGTTACGCTCTGTTCATTATGACTTTCTAAGAAAAATATTTTTTTTTTTTAAAGTTTTAAGAAAAATATAAATACTTATTTTGTTCTAGTCACATGCACAGACCTCAACCTCATGGTTCTTTTTTTGGAATGAGTATGAGTGAAAAGTGATTATCATATAAAAGAATAAGCAAGACATTTTAACATTTTAAATCCATACTTTAATTTAATTTCCCTTTTTTTTCTTTATACTTTTTTTTTTATGATAAGTTTACAATTATTTTTTACTCAACTATATTATATTTTTTATAAAATATACAAATTATCAAATGTCAAATGCGCAATGATTAGCTTACTTGCGGTATACTTTCGATGATGAGATGAATTTGGATTCTTAGTGATCGAGTTCCATGGGGGTACCTCCACGTTGGTCTCATGAGCTCATCCTCATGGCTTCATTTCACATTTGTAACGTATTCCGTGTAGCCATCCTCAACTTCATTACTGAGCATATCTTGTTCCTGTCCCTTCGACTGTATCCCTCATCAACTCATCACTCACTCCACGAATTCACTTGTTTAATTTTTGCGCACAGAAAGAGATCACTACCTCCTCTCTCACTTTCTCACATACGACTCCATTGTTTTTCGTACTGTTGCTCTCCTGATTATATAATATTTAATCAGCATCTCATAATTTTATTCAAAATTTACTTATGCTCCGATATCTTTATTTTTATTTTTTATTTATTGAGGATTTCTGAGAGTTTCAATTTAATTATTATCATCATGTGGTATCGATTAACCTTTTAGTCAATCGATATCACTTTTTTTTTTTTATCAATTAGATCACTACATACCAAAAAGATTCACCCCCCCCCCCCCCCCCCCCCCCCCCTAATTTACTATTTAAGACCATAGTAATGTAGTGGTCTAAACGACACACTACATATGCCCTTACGAAACATAAAAAAAATAAAATGAAACATAATATGATCGGATATTTACATTATAATATCTTGATATAATTATAGTACATTATTAATTCTCATGTTGGCTACACCGCACCATAATTATCTGTCGTGACGCCGTGTTGGTTATAATATGTAGCTTGACTGTCAAATATATTATTATTTTCAAGTACCTTCATAGTATTTTTTTTTTTTTTTTCATTTCATTAGGTTCTTGATAGCATAACCAACATTAAATATCACTATGGATATTACCATTCTTATAACATACTTAAGGTAAGTTACATCATATTATCACATGCTATCTTATTTATTCTATTGCCAATTAAAAAAATTTCATTCAATATAATTACATTTTTTACATTATTAGTACTATTAACTCTCGTGTTTACACATCATTCCATTCATGATTACAAAAACATATTTTTCTAACCGTTTCCTCACGCAAATAACAACTTTTTCCTAAATCGACTGGCTTAACAAAATGAACAACCCCGTTCTCAAAATTTAAAATCCCATATAGGTTTTATAAACACTACCCAATTCAAATGGGCTAGTAAATACTCGAACCTCCATATCACATAATACACAGTAAATGAGCCTGTCGACACGTCGATGCCAACAAGGCACCCGGGCTGGTTAGAATCCCAAACCGAGCCCTGAAAGCAGCAATGTCTTCGCTGACGTGTACGATAAGTGTTTGAGAGCGGGGGTTTTCCCTGGTCGATGGAAAAGGCAACGTCTTGTCCTGATCCCCCCCCGGATAGCCCCCAGGTGATCCCTCGGCATACAGACCCCTCTGCCTCCTTGATACAGTGGGGAAGGTGCTGGAAGGCATCATCCACGAGAGGTTGCGCGAGCATGTGGAGCCCGGCCTAACCGACAATCAGTACGGGTTTCGACCAGGGAGGTCAACAACAGATGCAGTGGAAGAGGTGAAGAATCTGGCGTGTGCAGCAATAACCGGGACGCTAAGGAACCGGAAGCACTGCCTTATGGTCACGTTGGACATCAGCAATGCGTTCAACTCGGCTCGGTGGGACAAGATCTGGGAGAGCCTCTTACGGGACTTCAAGATCCCCTGGTACCTGATGAAGATCATCAGGAACTACCTAAGCGAGAGGATGCTGTTCGCGGACACCACTGACGGAACCAGGGAATTCAAGGTCACTACAGGAGTTCCACAAGGGTCAGTCCTTGGCCCCACACTGTGGAACATCCTGTACAATGGCTTGCTGAGCCTGCCAATGCCAGAAGATCTTACCTTGGTGGCGTATGCTGACGATGTAGGGATCGTCATAGTGGCTGATGATCTGGAAAACCTGGAACGCAAATTCCAGGCTGCCATGGAGCGGACACACCATTGGATGAGCTCTGTGGGCCTTTCCCTGGCCATCCACAAGACGGATGCAGTACTCTTCACCGGGAGGAAGGCCAGAACCAACATGTCACTGACCTTCCAGGGTTATACCATCGAGACCCAACCGGCAATCAGGTACCTGGGAGTAATGCTGGATCAGAGGCTCACTTTTAGGGAGCACCTCAGATACGTGGGAGCGAAGGCCGCCAGGACATCGGCGGCGATTTTGAGAATTCTGCCCAACGTCAGTGGCCCTAGGCAGAGCAGGAGAAGACTGCTGGTAGGAGTCAGCACATCCATCCTTCTGCACGGGGCCCCGACATGGGCAGATGCAACGAGGATTCCCTCATACCTGAGGCTGATCGCCCCCGCTCACAGGCGAAGCGCACTGAGAGTCGCATGCGCCTACCGAACAGTTTCTGGCGACGCTGCCTATGTAATTGCTGGGCTGCCCCCCATTGACCTACTGGCACGGGAGCGTACGCGACACTTCAAAAGGAAACAAGACCCGGTTCAGGTGGAAGAGGTGGTGCAGCGCTTCGACCGCAGGGGAAACCGGGTCTTCTATCAGGACGCGGGGGCCAGCCCTGGTCCAGCAGAGCCAGAGAGGGCCAGGACAATTAGGGAGTGGCAGGAAGAATGGGACAAGACCACAAAGGGACGGTGGACCCATCGACTCATCCCTCGAGTCGAGCCTTGGCTCACCAGGAAGCATGGGGAGGTGAATTACCACCTCACCCAGGTACTCACGGGACACGGTGGGTTCCGGGGGTACCTCCACAAAATCGGGGCAGCAACAACACCAGACTGCCCCGCGTGCCTTGGTGAGACGGAGTCGGCGGAGCATGTCCTCCCAGGGAAGGAAAAATCTGAAGTGCAGCACGGGCGCCCCACTGACTGCTACCAGTTACGTGGACGCTATGCTGCGCTCCCAGGAGTCGTGGAATGAAGGCTGCGATTTTGCAGCGCTCATCTTAAGCGGGTTGGCCCTTCAGGAGAGGGCTGACAAGGAACAGTAGTTCCGCGGAAGGGAATCAGGATCGGCAAGGAGGGGGTTTTAGTGGGTATGATGAATCGGCTCGAGTCTCACACTATCCAAGGCTACCTTCCCTGGATGTGCGTCACAGCATTTCCCCCTCCAATGCAAAAAAAAAAAAAAAAAAAAAAAACACAGTAAATTATAACAATACAATATCTAACATTAACCTTCCTTCACAATTTTATCAATTCCTTTCTGTATTGTAGTAATTAATTTGTCCGATCTTATAACTTCTTACCATAAGTAACACATGTTTCCATTCATATTAAAATAATTTCTATAATTCTTAACCTATGATCAACCTGCACCAATAATTATAAAATTCAAATCCCATTATCAATAATAAATATCCTTACAACTAATTAAAATGCATTCATGGTTATTCTTAATATTTCTATAAATAAACACATATCAATATTACATAACATATTACACATATATCTTCTTTTTTTTTATTTTATTTTATATACCTACAATATCTCTTTATAATTACAATACTCTTTAAAATATCACATGCAAATCTTTATACCTCTTCAATACTGTAACTTAAACAAACCATTGCCATGACAACAAACGTTAAGCAACGTTATAATTTTTCTAATGAACCAATTTTAGAAGATGAAGTCAAAATAAAGAAGAAAGAAACCTAAGGATGAAGAAAAGAAAATAGAAATTCAGAAGAATAATAACAACATTGAGGAATAACACCATTAAGAAACGAAAGGCAGACCCAAAACAGACCTAACCTTAAGGTTATCAATGAAAATTTTCAACATTTATAACGGAACCAACCAACTTCAAAAAGAAACTAAATTTATGGAAAGGATTAATTAAGCACCCAGGAAGAAAATAAAACAGTTAAAAGGAGAAAAAATGAAGAAGAACCGAAGAAATGGGCGTAAATGAAGAACGGGTCAATAACAGAAAAAATGATCGGTAAAAGGTTTTGAACATTTTTAGAAAGAAACGGTTAATTATTAAGAAGAGATTGAAGAGGAAAACTGCCCACATTAAATGGTAAAGCCAATTGAAAATTTTGAAAAGAAGTCTGTTCCAAAAAGCATCGAATCACAGAGCCCGGATCCAATCCAAGGCCGTATATTGATCCGAAAGTGTATATCACCAAGTTTGAATGCTATTTTTAAGAAATGTAGGAGTCAAAATTAAAAAACAAAGCTACAGAAAATTAAAATAATAATAAAGAAGAAAGAAGAAAAGGAAGAGAAGAAAGAAAACGTCGAAAAATTTTAATATTTGTGAAGAAAAACAATTGCAGGAAGACAAAATATTTCCGAATGTGGTCCCAGAAGCCTTTGCAAGCAGGGATTGTCAGTGAATGTTCGCCTTTGATAGAGGCAAAGCCTGTGAGAGACTGGTCTCTGCTTTTTTGTGATAAAAGTTGACAAAGTAGTGAGTGGACTGTTGGAAATGAGTGAAAAGTGACCAATGAAGGTTTGAGATGAGGTGGAGAGAGTCTGGACTCCGATTTTTTTGTAAATAAAAGAAATAATTATAAATTTATGTTTCAAGTATGACGTCACCAAGGTAGGATCTATTTTTTTGTACATACAGAATTTCCAATATGGCCATTTCTTTTTATTTTCAATTTCAAAATTTATTTTTTATTATTAAAGTCAATATATTTGTAAATATGTTTTAATTCTCTTTTTGATTCCCTATCTCTCTCCAAGAGACTCAGATTTCAAAACTTACAGGTCCGAGACGAACTAACGCCTTTGTGATAAGTACCAGTTTTCGGAATATAATGATTAATATTTTATTTTTTCAGAATTACATCGGGAAACATTTGATTTTTTTGTATTGGTACTAATAACGTAACTAAAATTTGAAGAATGTATCGAGTTATTTATAACATATATATATATATATATATATATTTTTTTTTTAAGAGCTTCACTCGATCATCTGATAAATTATATAATTTTTTTTAGTTACAGGATTAATTTAACTCAATTTTTTTTTTAATTCAAAATTTTAGTAAACTATTATTGACAAATAAAACAATTAAGATAGAAAGGCAATAAGAATAAACATTTCATAATACATGACAAACAAAAATAATTCATCTATTTAATTTTTTTTTAGATATAATTTGCTTGGTGGACTAAAAAAAACTAAACAAAGAAACCCGGAAATACAAACACAATACTAACTAAATAAGTAATAAGATTTATCAGTCTCACATATATATGTGAGACTGATAAATCTTATTACTTATTTAACAAGTTAGTCCACTACATCTGCCTACCACCAAGAAATACAATACTAACTATTTATTTATTTTTTATAAAAACGTCCGACTAGCTATATAGTTCATATTCATGGTTCTGAAATTTATAATAATCTAAGTTCTCTTACATTAAATATACCTTTTACTTTATTTTTAGGGGATAAATATTTAATTAGATATGATCCATTATTAAAATTTTCGGCAACTATAAATGGTCCATTGTATAACTCCAAAAATTTCGCGAATATTTTATTTTTTTTATTAGAAACTCTTAAAGCTTTTACTAAAACTTGATTACCAATTTGTTCCATTATTTTCTTTTTACAATTTATTCGAGCATTCTGTTTTTCTCTTTTATTTTTAGAATGTTCGTTTGCCAAATATAAACGTAACTCGTGTGTTTTTTTATCGAGATTTTTTAGTCCGAATTCCGACTTTACCCATTGGTACCAGATACGACATTGCCTTTTATTAAACATGAGTTCAACAGGGGTGAAACCCTTAGTCTCATGTGTCACTTCGTTTAGGCATGTTTGTATTTTATCCACTAATGTATCCCATTTATCATGTTTTTCTTTTATTAGTGCCCTAAAAAATGTTAATATTAAACCGTTTGTCCGTTCTACAGGATTAGCTTGAGGATTCCGGATTGCAGTTTTTATTGCTTTAATATTATTTTTATTTAGGGTATCAATCCATTTTTTAGATATAAACTGAGTTCCGTTATCTGATAATATTTTTATCGGTTGACCTACATTAGGGATATAATCTTTAAAGATCACATATATAACACATTTACTATCGGCACTCCTTATTGGATAAATCCTTACATATTTAGAAAAAATGTCCAAAACTGTTAATAAATATCTGTTTCTGTTAGCTGTTAACGGCAATGGCCCTATGAAATCGATAGAAATACATTCTAATGGCTTACTTGCATTTACATTGTGCATCCCCTCAAAAAGTTCATAATTGGCGTATTTTGTTTTTTTACATACAATACATTTTGAAACACGCTCCTTTGTCATTGCAAGCAACCCATGGCAATAAAAATCCGTGTTTAAAATATTGTTTGTTTTACGCACTTCGACATGAACATATTTGTTACGCGTAAACTCAATTAATTTATTTGCGATATGTTGTTAGGACATTGATGTTTATTAAAACATCTGTTATTATTATTATGTTGGATTTGTTTATTGTACATATGTTAGAAAATCAGTCTTAGTTTAGAAATGTAAAATAAAGTGAAAATATGTTGTCCAATTTTGTCGTACTAATTTCTTAACAATTGGCGAACGAGGAAAAGTTTAAAATGTTTGCCGGGAAATTGGAAACATTTAACAAAAATACTGACGATATTGAGGAGTATTTAGAAATTGTAGAAAACATTTTTGTTGGGAACGATGTTCGGAAAGAAAAAATGGTTCCAATTCTGCTGGGAAGCATTGGGAAAGAAACTTATTCGTGGCTGCGGGCAGCATGTGAGCCTGTCCAACCTGCCAGTTGGTGAGGCTATTAATAAATCAGTTTCGTCCTAAAACTGTGGAAATTGCGGAGCGTTTCAGACTGCATCAGTGTAAGCAGGATGTAGGTGAGCCCGTTAATACCTTTTATAGACCTTACAGACTCAAAAGTAAAGCACGTTATTGCAACTACGGGGACTATTTGGATGTGACACTGAGGGACCTTCTGGTAATAGGGTTAAATTCGGTGAACATTCTGTCCAGGCTGTTGACCGAACCCGATTTAACCTTGCAGAAAGCTCTGGACATAGCCACTTCCTTAGAGTCCGCCCTGGAGGAAGCTTCGGTGTTGAAGAACAATGAGGTGAGTGGACTACATGCATTACGCAAAGGTACTCTAAATAAGAAAGGTAGCGGATATAAGGACAGCAAAGCTAATTTAGTTTGTTATTGTTGCGGAAAAAAGAGACATATCAAAATGGATTGTCAATATAAAAATAGTAAATGCAGTAATGTGGGCGTAAGGGACATCTTCGCAAAGTTTGTAGAGCCAAAATTAGAGTGAATGAGGTAAATGGGGAGTAAAGTGACAGTGACCACATTGATAATCAGGTGTGTTATCAAGAGGCAAACCGTGGCCGGGTGAATAAGATATCGCAAAGCAAGCCTATGTTGTTGCCAGTTACCATCAACGGGAAGCGTGTCGATATAGAGGTGGACACCGGGGCGGCTTTGAGTGTGATGAATATAGGCGAGGCCAAGAAGCTGATGAAGGTCGAAAGGCTGTCACTGAAGCCAACCTCGGTTACTTTAAGGACTTACACTGGGGAAACTATAGTGCCGGAAGGCAAACTTAAGGTAGATCTGGTCTATAAGGGGCTATCTTATAGTGGATATTTTTATGCTTGCCCGCACAAGAGTAAAGCACTCTTAGGAAGGGACTTTATTCGTAAGCTCCCTATACAATGGAACGAAATCAACACAATTGATTTCAGGGACTATTTAAGTATTGAAGTACTTATGAAGAAATTGATGTTTCTTTGGGTAAGGTTGTTGGCCTCAAAGGAAAACTTTCGTTAAAAGAAGGGGCTGTTCCTGTGTATAGGAAGGCGCGGCTGTTGCCATATTCTTTGAGACCTCGGGTTGAGGCGGAACTGCAGAGACTGGAAGTGACTGGGCGACACCGATAGTGCCTATAGTGAAGCCGAACGGGAGCATCAGAATCTGCGGGGACTACAAAGTGACTGTTAATCCCCTATTGCAGGTTCCTGAGTATCCGTTACCTGCTATTGAAGATATTTTTGCGAAGTTGGGAGGTGGTCAGATCTTATTGTGGCTTTATTATTGATAAAAAGGGACTTCGTATAACAGAAAAGAAAATCAAAGCAGTATTGGATGTTCCCCGACCGACAAACAAGTCTGAATTAAAAGCTTTTCTGGGTATGATAAATTATTATCGTCGGTTCTTACCACGGATATCCTCGCTGTTAGATCCCTTGTTTGAGCGGCTGGAAAAGCATGTTAGGTGGAGCTGGGATAAGAATTGTGATGAGGCTTTTGCAAAGGCCAAGAAAGCCCTGGCATCCGATGTCGTACTCACACACTACAACCCAAACTTGCCTTTGATAGTGGCTTGTGATGCTTCACCCGTGGGCATTGGGGCAACCTTATCACATATAGTGGACGGTGAAGAGCGACCTATGGCTTTTATCTCTCGGCGACTATCACCTTGTGAAAGACGTTACGCGCAGTTCGATAGGGAAGCGCTGGCCCTCGTGTGAAGTGTTAAAAAGTTAGATCGTTATCTGAGGGGTCGTAAGTTCACTATCGTAACCGATAATAAACCGGTAAGGGCTATACTTGACCCTAAAAGAAGCATTCCTAACTCGGCGTCCGATAGAATTCAGCGATGGGGTGTGGCTTTGGGGGCTTATCAATATGACATTACATATCGTAAAAATGGTTTACATTGTAATGTGGATGGTCTCTCCCGGTTGCCATTGAAGATGGAAGAGGAAGACAGGAGGAACACAGAAGAGGAGGAGGCCTACGGGATAGTAAAATTCATGGAGGAGGCGACAGCCGTGAGTCACAAGGAAGTGCGGCGGGAAACTCGAAGAGATAAAGTCCTCTTGAAAGTAGCGGAGTTTACTCAGCGTGGGTGGCCGGCTCATGACAGAACTAGCCAACTTGGTGAGTTCCATACAAAGAAAGATGAAGTTTCGTTAGAGGATGGAGTATTACTCTGGGGCCGGAGAGTAATCGTCCCTGGAAGCCTTCAACCCAGAATACTCGAAGAGTTGCACAGTGGGCATTTGGGTGAAAGGAAGATGAAGGAGCTTGCCCGTTCTTATGTATGGTGGCCTGGAATCACTAAGGAGATAGAAAGGACGGTGAAAACATGCGACGGGTGCCAGCTGAATCAAAGAGAGCCGGATAAAGTCATAGTTCATCCATGGGAGTGGCCGCAGGGTCCGTGGCAGCGGCTACATGTAGATTATTCTGGGCTGTTTATGGGAACATCATTCTTAGTGGTAATAGATGCCTATTCAAAGTGGCCAGAAGTTTTCAAGATGAGTTCCACAACCTCCGACTCCACGGTAAGTGTACTAAGGTCTCTTTTTGCAATGTTCGGAATACCTGAACAAGTGGTCACGGACAACGGGCCCCAGTTTGCAGGGGCCGAATTTGAACAATTCATGAGGAGAAATAATATCTTGCACCTCAAATCCGGCGACGAACGGACAAGTGGAGCGATTTATGCAGACTCTCAAACGAAGCCTGCGGGCCATGAAGAACCAGGGAGGAACGTTGCAGAAGAAAATAGATATATTTTTGCTGAGCTATCGCGTTGCCCCTCATAGTACTACCGGACAGGCTCCTAGCGAGTTGCTGATGGGGCGTCTGGTTCGCACTCGGCTGGATACCATGCGGGAGAGTGTGAGGTCTAAAGTCGGTAAGAAGCAAGAGGCCGTGGGACTAGCTGTGAAGAAAGAAAGGGGATTCGAAGAAGGAGAACCGGTATTGGTCCGGTCATACAACGACTCGGCCAAGTGGAAACGAGGAGTTGTAAAGAGGAAGTTGGGCCAAAGATATTATGAAGTGGAGGTAGATGGTGCCATTTGGAAGAGGCACACTGACCAGCTCCAGTCGGATCGAGGCAGGCCTGACTCTCTGAGCAGACCTCCTGAGGTGTTGCGAGCACTTCAAGGACTGGATCTCTGAGGCTGCCAGCAGCTCAGGAAGACGTGGCTTCTGCAACCTGCAGAGAGGCGCGGGCTGAGGCGCCGTAAGCTACCAGGTGCAGCACCAGAATCCGGCATCCGCCTAGCAGACTGACATACGTCAGGCCTGGGGTACAAATAGGCCGGCTGTCATCAGCGCTGCCGGGGAAGAGTTGTTAGGACATTGATGTTTATTAAAACATCTGTTATTATTATTATGTTGGATTTGTTTATTGTACATATGTTAGAAAATCAGTCTTAGTTTAGAAATGTAAAATAAAGTGAAAATATGTTGTCCAATTTTGTCGTACTAATTTCTTAACATCTGTCAATCCATATTTTCCACATAGAATTATGTAATTTAAACAATATACCATTTTCAATTTTATAATCCTCCCTAGGTACCATTTTTAGCTTCTATTCTTCGTTTAGCTAATTCCTTATCTAGGCATTGCTTATTAGGTAACCCTCTGATTATATCCGCCATTTGTCTATTCGTAATATTGGCTATTAATGGTGCTATTGCAATATGATTTTTACTTTGCTCGTCCTCGGGAATTGCAAACCTACTTAATGCATCAGCAACTATATTCTCCTTACCCGGACAATATTTAATTTCAAAATCGTATTTTTGTATCAACAGTATTCATCGAGATAATCGTGACGTTGTTAGTCGACATTCCCTGATATGCGTTAAAACGTGGTGATCTACGGATGATAAATTTATTCCCCAGTAAATAGTGTACATTTTTCTAATGCATATACTATGGCTAATAATTCTATTTCTGATGTATTATAATTCTTTTCGCACTTCGATAACACCCGTGCCGCGAAACTTATTGAATACATTTGTTTATGATCATCTGCCTGATATACGTGTCCGCCTATCGCTTCACCGCTACCATCTGTCTGGACCACATAGGAATAATTTGGGTTAGGAACATGCAATATAATCTTATTCATAAATAAACTTTTTGCTGCCGCGAATGCATCTTCCGCCTCGAGTGTCCATCTCCATTTATTCTTTTTACTTAGTAAATCATTCAGAGGACCCGTGGTTATTGCCAACTCTTTCACAAATCTCCTATAAAATCCAATAAGTCCAAGAAATCCCTTTAATTCTTTAATGTTTCCCGGTCTTTTATAATTTTGTATATTTCCTATCTTATCCGGACACATTTCTATTCCGTTCTCTGAAATTATGTGGCCTAAATATCTTAACTGCTGACAGAAAAATTTTGCCTTTTTAAGGTTGGTTGTAATATTATTGTTATGTAGAATTTTAAATATAATTTCCAAATGTTTGATATGACTGTTTATGGACTCTGAAAAAATTAAAATGACGTCGACAAATATTAGACAAAATGCCTCTGTACCATCAAATAGTGGTGTTGGAGCCCTAATCAAGCTTGCGCAACTTGTTTTTAAACCAAACGGAGTCACCAAAAAATAATAGCAGGTTTGTTTGTACATGAAGGCTGTATATTTTTGTGAATTTCTGTTTAATAGTATTTGCCAAAATGAATTAGGCAGATCTAACGTTGACATATATTTCATATTCTTACACCTTGTGAATACCATCTCCATGCTTGGTGGGTTTTCATACTGAGGTATGATATGCTTGTTTAGTTCCTTTGCGTCAAGGCATAGTCGAACTTTCCCACTTTTCTTTTTAACTACCACTAATGGACTAATAAAGTTTGAGAAGCCTTTAGTTAAAATTCCCTGATCTATCATCATTTTTAATTCTGATTCTACCTCCTTTTCTAGTGCCATCGGAACCGGATAAGATTTTGGACGGAAACTATTGACTTCAGGAGCCATTTCTAATTCATGTGTATAAGATTTGATTCTGCCCGGCTTGTCCGAAAAGATCTGATTGAACCCTTCTATCAAGTGCGACAACTCTTGCCTAGTCTCCGGATGATCGATCCCACACTCTACATCATACCTATCGGTCTCCTGACTATGGTTTTCTACATCATCAGATGATACTACCTGATTTACATATTTATAATTGCTTTTGTTATTACTATCTTTTTTATTTATTACACATGTTTGATATTTTTTTATCTTTTTATAATTATTGTTATTATATCCAAATGAAATATCTCGATTTTTTCCTTCATATGAAATTCGTAACTGATTTTTATCAAAATCTATTTTTGTCTTTAATTTATTTAAAATGTCTAAACCAAAAATAACATCTCTAATATCAGCTTAGAAATTTCTACCAACATTTGACTTTTGATATTTTTTGATTTTTTACCAAATGCACCTATTATTTGTGTTGACGGTAACTGTAATTGACTCAACACGCCCAATGTTTCTCCATATTTCGCCACAACCGACTCTAGTGCTGGAGATCAGCCCAAATAAAAGTGGTCCCATCATCGTGAGGATGGCGACACAGAGTACATATATCTCTGTCAGTCAGTCAGTCAGTCAGTAGTGACTCCGAATATATATGGGGAAGTACACACAACGACCCGGCTTTACAGACCCCATCGTACAATCTGCTAATGGATAAATGAAAAGTTTGGCTTTGCAGCCCCCATCTCTCGTCAACAGTCAGTCACTAGTAGTCCCGGCTATATACAACCACATGGGGCACATCTAAATATAGGGGAAGTAATTAGAGAGCTAATGGATAAATCAGAAGTGCTAACCCGGCTTTTCAGCCCCCATCTCTCGTCAACAATCAGTCACTAGTAGCCCCGGCTATATAAAGCCACATAGGGCACATCTAAATATAGGGGTATTAATTAGAGAGCTAATGAATAAATGAAAAGTGCTAACCCGGCTTTGAAGCCCCCATCTCTCATCAACTGTCAGTCACTAGTAGTCCCGGCTATATACAACCACATGGGGCACATCTAAATATAGGGGTAGTAATTAGAGAGCTAATGGATAAATCAGAAATGCTAACCCGGCTTTTCAGCCCCCATCTCTCGCCAACAGTCAGTCACTAGTAGCCCCGGCTATATAAAGCCACATAGGGCACATCTAAATATAGGGGTAGTAATTAGAGAGCTAATGGATAAATCAGAAGTGCTAACCCGGCTTTGAAGCCCCCATCTCTCATCAACTGTCAGTCACTAATAGTCCCGGCTATATACAACCACATGGGGCACATCTAAATATAGGGGTGGTAATTAGAGAGCTAATGGATAAATCAGAAGTGCTAACCCGGCTTTTCAGCCCCCATCTCTCGCCAACAATCAGTCACTAGTAGCCCCCCTCTACGTGGATAAATCGAAAGTGCTAACCGGGATTTTCAGCCCCCATCTCTTGCCAACAGTCAGTCACTAGTAGCCCCGGCTATATAAAGCCACATAGGGCACATCTAAATATAGGGGTAGTAATTAGAGAGCTAATGGATAAATCAGAAGTGCTAACCCGGCTTTTCAGCCCCCATCTCTCGCCAACAATCAGTCACTAGTAGCCCCCCTCTACGTGGATAAATCGAAAGTGCTAACCGGGATTTTCAGCCCCCATCTCTTGCCAACAGTCAGTCACTAGTAGCCCCGGCTATATAAAGCCACATAGGGCACATCTAAATATAGGGGTAGTAATTAGAGAGCTAATGGATAAATCAGAAGTGCTAACCCGGCTTTTCAGCCCCCATCTCTCGCCAACAATGTCACTAGTAGCCCCAGCTATATAGAGCCACATGGGGCAAACAGTCCCTTACATAACCCGGCTTTGGAGCCCCCATCTCTCGCCAACTGTCAGTCAGAGGGATAAGAGTAGTGTTAAACGGTAGTGGCCAGCTGTTTGAGAAACATATGTATGGAAGACAGCACTGCTGTGAGATGACTTTAGTTACTCATGTACAGCTCTCTGTTAAACTCTACAGTGGTATGAATGAAGGTTTTCTTTTAAGGCTTCTCTCGAGAAACTCAGAAGAAATCTCTGCTACAATAGTAGTTTGTTTTCTCCGTTGAGGATCTTGGATCAATAAAAACTCCCGTCAATGTGGGGTCGACTTATGAAGACAATTTTGTAATGGAAACGCCCTGTAGTGTAATATATTAAATATTTACCCAGGGTTGTTATCCTGTGTGAGGATTGAATAAAACTTTTTTGTTCAACATACTAATTTAGTTTATCAGGGATGGTGAGGTGGAAAGAGTAATTTCTTTCAACTAATCCATTTGATGACTAAGTTTTATGTTGCTTCAAAGAAAATTTTTTTGTATTGACCTCTCTCCAGCAGTTTTAGGTCGGTGGACACCCACCTACTGGCTGCTGATTTAGAGGTCAGACTCAATTGAGAAAGTGGCTCATTGAGTTTGAACTGTGTGTATGTTTCGTCATACTAGTTCCCTGGTTGATCCTGCCAGTAGTCATATGCTTGTCTCAAAGCTTAAGCCATGCAAGTCTCAGTACAAACTGACTTAAAGTAAAACCGCAGAAGGCTCAGTAAACCGGTCATGGTTTACAGGACTATTTTTTAGTCACTTGGATAACTGTGGTAATTCTAGAGCTAATACATGCAACTAAGTCCCGACCAGCGATGGAAAGGACGCTTTTATTGGATCAAAACCTTTCACTCGGCTTGTCCGGGTGCTGGCTTGATGAATCTATATAATACCGCAGATCGCACGGTCCTTGTACCGGCGACATATCTTTCAAATGTCTGACTTATCAGCCGTCGATGGTAGACTCTAAGTCTACCATGGCTTTCACGGGTAACGGGGAATCAGGGTTCGATTCCGGAGAGGGAGCCTGAGAAACGGCTACCACATCCAAGGAAGGCAGCAGGCACGCAAATTACCCACTCCCGGCACGGGGAGGTAGTGACAAAAAATAACGATACGGGACTCATCCGAGGCCCCGTAATCGGAATGAGAACATTTTAAAGATCTTAACAAAAATCTATTGGAGGGCAAGTCTGGTGCCAGCAGCCGCGGTAATTCCAGCTCCAATAGCGTATATTAAAGTTGTTGCGGTTAAAAAGCTCGTAGTTGGTTCTGCGTGCCATGCTGTTGGTTCACCGCCTGCCGGTGTAACTGGCATGTCATGGCATGTCCTGTTGGTGGTGGATGAGGTCCCTTAGCGCGCCCTGCATGGTTTTTATAAACTTGTTGTGGGTTGTTGTGCTGAGGTGATCCTTGTTCACCTATTTTAATCCTACCGCGGTGCTCTTTACCGAGTGTCGAGGTAGGCCGACAATGTTTACTTTGAACAAATTAGAGTGCTTAAAGCAGGCTCTTAAATCCGCCTAAATAGTGGTGCATGGAATAATGGAACAGGACCTTGGTTCCATTTTGTTGGTTTTCGGAATCCAAGGTAATGATCAATAAGGACAGGCGGGGGCATACGTATTGCGACGTTAGAGGTGAAATTCTTGGATCGTCGCAAGACGCACTAGAGCGAAAGCATTTGCCAAGTATGTCTTAATTGATCAAGAACGAAAGTTAGAGGCTCGAAGGCGATCAGATACCGCCCTAGTTCTAACCATAAACGATGCTAGCCAGCGATCCGCCGATGTTCCTCCGATGACTCGGCGGGGAGCTTTCCCCGGGAAACCAAAGCTTTTGGGTTCCGGGGGAAGTATGGTTGCAAAGCTGAAACTTAAAGGAATTGACGGAAGGGCACCACCAGGAGTGGAGCCTGCGGCTTAATTTGACTCAACACGGGAAACTTCACCAGGCCCGGACATTGGAAGGATTGACAGATCGATAGCTCTTTCTCGATTCAGTGGGTAGTGGTGCATGGCCGTTCTTAGTTGGTGGACTGATTTGTCTGGTTAATTCCGATAACGAACGAGACTCTAGCCTATTAATTAGGCGTTCCGGTATAAACGCCTACCGGCGAGATTCATTCTTCTTAAGGGGACAGGCGGCTCATAGCCGCACGAGATTGAGCAATAATAGGTCTGTGATGCCCTTAGATGTTC